>RJWH01001520.1:277360-359385 GCA_004363575.1 Solenodon paradoxus | reverse complement strand
GATGAGGTATCCTAGAGATGGTAATTTAGAGTGACGCATTGGCACTAACAGGACAGAAACTGATTCCTGAAGGCTTGGTGAAACATTAGGATTTCCCATGCTGATCAGAGCATTAGCAGGAGTAACTCATAAATGAGATGCGTTTCCCTGAAGGACCAAAGCAGACAGAAAACAAATGATATTGGGATACCCAAGATAAAAGGAATTTGCTAACAGATGAAGCCAAATACCCTGTAGGATAGAATGGGTTTTTATGAATTTATCACCTTGGTGCTAGGAGTCTGGTCTACAAGTAAGTTTCTCACTTTGAACATTTGGGACTTTAAATAAAGAGGATATAAAATGATTGGCCATGTAAAGACTAACTCAAAAGGAATTTGTCATTAAACCCTAATGAAATTCGGGCAAAAGCGTTCCAAAGAAAAGACAGAGAAACGAAGACACCCAGTGAAACTGCCTATTGTACCTGCTTCTTTCAGAGGGCAGCACACTGTAGTTTTGAGAGTGCGCTCCTCTGAGTGGACTCCCACGGGAGCTGTGCCCCATTGATAAACCTCATGAACACTCACCACCCTTGCAGAGCATTAGCTTTGAACACAGCAGTTTCCTCTATTCATGCTTTTTCCTTAAAACAACAAAAAAGGTTAGTAAGAACCCTTTATGTTTGTGGGGACAACTGAAAAGTTGCTCATAATTCAAAAAATCATTGCAAGAAAAGAGGACAAAAATTGGTACCTTAGTAATAGAATCCTACTAGTATATTTAGTAGGTTAAATTATAAATTAATCATAACAACTCACAATTATCATTTTAAAGTAAAATTAAGAAAAAGAAGTAAAATTGGGATGATTACACATGTTTGAAACTTTAATATTTTCTATTTATAAACTACACAGACATGTGAAGGGTCTTTTTTTAATAGAGATTACATGGTACTTTGAAATATGTCTGTCATTTTCTTTGTAAGTTTTTATTTTACATGTTACCTTTAGTAAGGATTATTGAAAAAAGAAAATATTAAATATATCTTGAGACATGGTTAAATGTGCTGAAATTTTTAGTTTAAAAATTATGCTATTGCTGCGTTTTCCAAACTTTTAAAGAAATTCAGTTGAAAAGAATTTTTGATAACTATTGAATAAAAATCTGTGAAATTCCAAAAATATGTAATTCAAAAATTCCATTCCATTTAATAAAGATGCATTGAGGATTTAGCATGTGTCTGAATCTGTTACTTAATAAAGGAAAAAGGATACTGAAGTTCATGGGGTGTCATAAGAAAACTAATAGAACTCAACTATAAGCAGTTGAACAAAAGCATTGCCTCACATATTTTATTCCAAGCTAACTGGATAGACACTACATGTGACTTAGAGGCAGGTTCTATAAATTGTGAAACAAGCTAAGTGATTAAGAATCCTTTTGAGAAAATAATTCTTCCCTGTCTTTTCACATTCTCTTCTTTGAACAAGCAATGCTATTTTCATTGCCCTCAAAACACATTAGAAAATCATAAAACATAGCTACTTTAAAAGTTTCTTTAATCATTGGAAATGTACAATGCAACAGAAATTATAAGAAAAACATATACTTTAGGAATTATTTTACTTGATTGTTGTTTTGGATATTGTGAATTTCTCCAACTCTTAGAATTAGGGTAGAAAGCTTTATTTTTGGCTCATTTACATCCTTTATACCTGTGTATTTGGTGGAGTTCTCTGCCCCCGAGATTTAGTTTATTTTTGAGTAAATAACAAACAAAAAAACCATAAAGTGTTTTTTCTTCTTTTCTGATCATAAATTTGAACTCATTATCTGGAATTTTTGTCGTTGTCAGTATTTAAAAGAAAAGTCAATATTTAACAGGTGTTTAAATATATCTCATTAGAATTTAATGTTTAGAATATCTTTCATTAATATAACATTATATAGTAAAATTTTTTCACTTTGTAATTCATTTCACTGTATAATAAGTAATGCTTGTAACTGAAGATATTATCATTTAACACCAACTATGGTTATCACCTGTGCCAAGGATGAAAATCTTGCTTAATAGCATGGTTTTGTGACCAAAAATCATTGTATTTAGTTCCAATAGTTGAAGTGACTCTAATAAATTATTCTTCTTTATTAAGTTATAAAGTAGAGATATGTCCATAGGATAAAAAATGGGTAATTTTTTAAAGTTTCTTTGAATTTTTGTATGGGTGAGACATATATGATGATTAAACTTGAATAAGTTAAAAGATATTATTAGGATGAGAGCCTACATAAAACAGAAAATCCTCATCAGTTTTTTTTTTAATTTCTTGATTAATTTTATTTCTCTGCAGCTACTTTTTGGCATGATCATTAAGACAGCATTTAAAATATTTACCTGCAATCTATGAGAATTCTAATTCATTCTTTATGTTTCAAAGTTTCTTAAAAGGTAGTAATGGAATACCCTGGAGGAGTAGTGGTTAGGTCTGCCATCTTTTACTGAGCACAATCCACTTATATTCCAAAGACCTAGGTTTGTGTCCTCGGACTGAGGAGAACAACCAAGATGTATAACTCAAATAAAATAAAATTGCGTCTTTAAAAAATTGAAATAGTAAGTTCTGGGACTCTTCTTTGAGCATTTAAAATACAAGTCCTTCTTTAGTATATTGTTAGCCCGTGTACCTGAAGAAATAACTAACACATGATGTATAATCTGCTAGTGATAGTGTTTGTAAGTTATGACATAACTAGTAGATATTCTTTTTAATTTACTTGAATTTTTTTCTATACTCTGGCATAGATCTATAGCTTACTGACCCTGAAACCTTTGTATGGTATAATAATACTGTGCTAATAACACTGGATTCTTTAAGATTATTCCTCTAAAAGACCACATTCTCAATAAATGCTGTGTTTTGAGAGACAGCAACCCTAAGCTACCCTTAATGTAAAGGATCATGAATTTCACCCCAGTAATTCAACAACTCTTTATTACCAAAGTCTCCTACTTCTCAGAAGAGTACTTTGGGTCTGAGAAAAATGTATAACTCCGTTCTCAAGCCTCCGCCTGGTCCTGAGTTGGACTATCATAAATGAAGTGGTGGAGACTAAAGAAAGAGACACAGCAAATGGAGCCCAGGGCATCAGGCATTCTGGAAAGAAGAACCTGAAATACTGTATGTGTGTGTGTGTGTGTGTGTGTGTGTGTGTGTGTGTGTGTACACATGTGCTTACAGGAGTTCAAAGAAATTTACCTAAGTTAAAATTGTGATTGGTAAAATCTGTATGAGTTAGTGGAAAGTAAGAGCAGGTAATATTCATCTCATATTGCTAAGCAAAAAAATGGGACATGGAGACAATTTTTGTCCATATTGGGGATAATTTAGTAATATACTTCAATTAATGAAATAATGTATACAATGTCATGTATATATATATACACACACACATCTGTGCACACACACAGAATGACTTTCTTTTCAGTCCAACAGTTATCATGGTTTAAAGCACTATATTAATTACAGGAGTCTGAAACTCACTAATATTTCTCAAAGTTTCCTACTGCACATTGCTGACTTTCGTTGAGTTCCTATCCATGTGTGTAACTGGCACCCATTCACAGCAGAGAACCCTGCCTTGAACTTCTTTTTAAAAAAAAATGCAGTAGACTCTTTGGGTACCGTGTCATAGCTGCAAAGTGGAATTTTACTCTTGGATTTCATAGGATGTAGTCGAACTGTACAATGAAAGATTATGCAAATCCTCAAGGAGCATCTAATCAATCACCACGGTGTGAGAGGAATGCAGCTGATCGCTGAATTAGCTTCTGTTGGAATGTATTCATGTGTTAACATCCCACTGACTGGATGACATCACAACAGCCAAAGGTCCTTGAAAGTCTTGAGGATGATTAGCTGAAGGAATTGGCTGTTTCTGCCAATCATCATCCGGCTGAGCTGCCTTTATAGTTCTGGAGATGTGCGAGAAAGAGGGAAGGAGGGAGGGGAAGACTGACTACAGCTGAAAACAAGCCGCCTAGCAGCAGTAGTGAGAGCAGAGCAGGAGCAGCTGGTATTCCGGTGATTAAAGAGTTCTCCTAGCCTTTTCGCTGTACTCAGTCCGCTCCCTGATGTAATTCTCTTGTCCAAGAAGGAAGCTGCATTTTAACGGCGTGCTGAGCAGAGGTTTGAATCATTCCAGCTGGCTGCTTGTTTTGAAAAGGACAATGTGTGTATAAATAAAAAGAAACTGTGCTGGAGAGTTCAGATCCTAGAACTGGAGCTGGAGCGGGCTCTCCGAATATTGACGAGGCAGAGACTATCAGCTGAAGTCTCCTGCTAATTAACCTGGAGCCAAGTCAGTCTGAATGCTGGATATCTCATTGTCTAACTCGGGATAAATTCAAGTTAGGAAAAGACAAAAAATTGAGATGCTTCTCTAGGTAAGTTATTGCTTCATTTACTGGAACCGAGAGGGCTGTACAATAAATGAATATAATGTTGCTTAGCTGTGTAAGCAAGTTGAACCCAATAAAGTTTTATTTGTGAAAGATTTATGTAGAAGCAGGTAGCAGTTTTAAACTAAATTCAGTCTCCCTTTCAGCATGTGAGTGCTTACCTGCCATGTCTCTTTGTAGAGTTTTGAGTTACATTTGCACTCTACTTGGAAAATACAGTCCTGCCTGAGAAATATAAACAAATCTAGAACTTGAAATATTTTAAATGGTTATCAGATGTTTGCATAATAAACTCCTCACTTGAAAACAATTTTAGCCTTTTCATATTGAAATTGTCAGTTTCACAAACTGAAAAATCCAAAGCTAAAACTGTGGGGTTATAAATGTTTTGCCAAGAAGTGTTACTGATAGCATGACATTCAAATTACTCAAGATGGGAACTCCTCTTTGGGACCTGAGATGGGTAGGCATCTTCTGTTCGAATGGTCTGCTTTAGAGAAACAGCTGTCACAGACATTTGAAATTGTATAATACAGTCATAACTTGCTTTTATAGAAATAGATGCTTTCCGATTAGCCCCTATTAGCAAAGAAAAATAAATTCATAGAAAATGATATGTCATATGCCATGAGCATAGATTCCCAGGGGCACAAAAACATACTCTCTCTGTAAATACTTCCAACTTCATCTGGACAGAATAAGTTTGAAATTAAGAACTGTCCTGTTTAAGTATGGTTTTATTCACCTCTTCCAATATCTCTTGTTAGAGAAAGCCAAATAACTTGGGAGCCTTAAACCTGTACTTTCCTTACAATTTATCTTGATTTATAAAATGCTGTCTTTTCCAGTTATGCTCATAGTATTTTCAAGTGCTGATATTGCTTGTTGATTGTAATAGGTTATACTGTGGGTTCCAATACAGCTCTAAGAATAAGTTGAATACTTTAGACTTTATCATGTCCTTTTTAAACTCACCTTTGCTTTCTTTCAAGGTGTCTTTTATCAGAGTATTTTTTATCAACTCAAGGTCATCAGTCTTGTAAAGTATATTACATGCAAAGATTTAATGTGTTAATGATTTTAGTTAGTCACTGACTCATCAGCTTTATGGTTCAAATACTATCAGGTTCTTGCCATAAAATGCTATTGATAAAGTCAAAAGTTACTGCAATTGGTTGGATTTAGCCAAAACTCAGAGACAGTGGATTTTTTCCTACTGATTTGAAAGGTGTTTTTGATGTCAAAAAATAATTTTCATTTCTCCTATTGAAAACATGCCAGTTAGCTATATCCAGATGGTTTGTTGGCAATGTGTGATTCTTTTTTTTTTTTTTTAATGAAACAAATATATGTAGAGAACATAAAGTCCACTGACTAAAACTGTCTTAACTCTTCCACAGGAATTCATAAAAAAACATATGTGATTAATGAGCAAAATGTAATTGCCACTAATGCTTATTCGAATGGGAATTTAACACCTGGTATGATTGTTGACATTTTTATAATAGAGAATTCTGTGAATATTTACCTGATGATAATCTCACAGAGCATTTACAATAATAGAAGTCTCATGACAAACTCATAGGTTAGACTTCTGGTTATGGAATACTAAGCAGAATCATCTTTTTGTTCTATCTTAATGGCCATTGGTCAGCACTAAGATTGATGCTTAGAAATGCTGTTGAAAAAGCATTGTGATATGTATGGCTTATGATGTATAACAGGATAATTATCCTTACAGGAGAAATAAAGAGGCAGTATAGAAAATCTGATATCACTTAAATTTAAAAGAGATAAAAACTTTATGGGAAATTTAACATTTGCCTTTCAATTAAACTTGAAAATGTATATAAATTTTTGTTTTCCACCAGATGATGTTATTATCTAAGAAATAGGTCCATTTAAATGGTTTTCCCTAAATATAAAAAAGAAATGAAGACTCATAGAAAGAGAAATATATAGAATCATAATTGAGGCTTTCTATATTTGATATTCAGAATAGAAATACATGCTTATATATGTGCTCACCTCAAGTAAAGAACATTTAACTTATTTTGTTTGAATATGGAAAGCATTGCTTCTCCCTGTCCCCTCAAAAAATTATTCTGTAATTGGATTTCAAATAAACTTAGTATCTTAATTCAATCTCATGTTAATATTGCTTCTTGAAGGTGTTAAATAAAACCAGTAAATAACCAGTTAAATAATCCAGTAAAATATCTGTCCTCAATTGGCCTCCTGTTTATGTGCTACCTTGCACATTCTGTTTGAGAGGATATGTACTATTAAGAATAAAGTCCAAAGATCAAACTTTCCATGTTTCGTATAGTAGCAAGTACTCAGGAAGTAGAATAGGGAAGCATTTAGCATTCTGTTTTCAAACTAGAAGATTCGAGCTGCTGCTACCTCCCCAGATTTGGAAAGCAGCTGGGAAAATTTATAAAATAAAGCTAGAATATCAGCCCTGGCTAGAAGCCAGGGCAGAGAAGCTGTGCACCCAGAAGGCTAATTCTTTCTGGGCTGAAATTCATTGATAATGCATTATGTTTCAAGCCTAACCTGAAGTATTTTTTTTTCTCCAGTACAAACTGTGAGATATTTAAAGAACAAATAACATTTTCTGAGTAGAACAAAACTTTCATATCACAAAATGTTCTTTGTTAAATGTGTTCTAATGAAGAATGGAAGTAAACCTATCAAAAACTCCATAAAATGTACTTTATACTCCAGCACAGACAGAGAAATGAATATGAGATGCATCATTGAACTATTATCTTGGAGATAGCAGAGCTCTTAGGCATGCCTCATATGGATACACACCCAAAGGAAGCCGCGGGAAGGTCTTAGGAAAGTAGCTGGCCAAGTCAAATTGACAGTGGAAGCTGCTGTGCTGATTGATACTCTTTTAGTCTACAGCTCAGGAAGCTAGAAACAACAGAGAAAGTTAGTTTTCTTCCTTGTGTGTTCCACATAAGAAGGAAAAAGGGAAACCATGTTGTCTGTTGATTTATTTTAAGTTGAGGAAGTGAGAGAAATGTGTCAGGTGTCAGACGTAATGCTATTGCCTTCAGCCACCACGGAGAAACATTTAGCCAACCTTTTCTTTAACACTTCAGGAAACTTTCAGCTTTGCTGTTACAGACCGTGTTAAATGTGCATGCTCACTCTCTTTTTTTAAAGTATTTTCAGCAAGCTTTAGAAGTTAGAGGTGTCAATTACCATGCAGAACTTCTATAAATATAATCCTATTTCCAAGCTTTCTTATCTCAGTTTTCTAAGGAATTCTGTCACATTCTAGAGTTGACAAATCTAAAGTTTCTTTTAGAATAATATTGAACTGATAACAGATTTTCCCCAAATCCAAAATAGTCCCATCATAAATTCCACATCAGTGACTCCGGGCATTTCAAACAAGTAGGGTTTTTTTGATGTAAATAGTAACTTACTCTCCCTTCCTCCTGGTGAAAATGTTTGCCAATTTGACTCAATATTTATTTCTTTGGCCTTCTTACCATTATCTGTATTCATAAATATCCATATAATTCAGGCCTTGAATTAGTTGACAACAAAATAACCTGTGTATGACAGACTAAATATTGGCTTTCAAATGACTCATTGAGGAAACTACTTTAGAAATGTTTTGTCAAGATATATACTGGTTACTTCATTAATAATAAATTGTAATAATGATAATTAGTTAGAATTAAAGGAGTATAGCAGAAGACATGAAGGGTTAAGGAGACTGTGTGAATGCTGGAGAACTTAATTTGATGGCCTACTAAGGTATTTAAGAAAACAAAATGCATGTTTCTCTTAAGTAGAAGAATTGAGACTTCTACACTAAACTCAGTTTTTACACTTCCTAGAAATTATCATTTAAAATATTTGAAGAATTCAATATAGAAAACAACTTTTATCAAGGTAATAATTCATACACACACACATGCAATGTAAGACTTTGTCCCTCCTCAATTTAAAAGAATTTCCCATTTTTGGACATTCCAATATCAGATAAACTTGTGTTGTGCTTTATTTAAAATATTTATCCTCCTTATTAAAAGTCTTCAGTGGCATTTATCTTCAGTCATAACCTGGTGAAAACCGAAACCCAACTGAAGAAGTTCAGTATGTTAAAGCAAAAAATATAGGTTAAGTTCTTCCTTAATCACATTGAAGCTGGCATTTTCTTTCTTTTATGTTTTGCACTCCTCTTCCTTCCTCTTTTCTTTCCTTTCTTTCATCTCCCTCTTCCCTTTCTCTCCTGTCTTCTTTTTTGAAGAGCTTCCTTCCTTCTTCTGTCTTCCTTCTTCCTTCCTTTTCTGTTTCCCTCCTTCCTTTTGTCTCTTCATTTTTAGCACTTGATATTAAATGCTGTCTTGCAAAGTCTGGGAGCAATCTACTTGTACTGAGTATGACAATCATGAATAGTCCACGGGTAGGTCTGAACATAGGAGTGGGTAGAGGAAATTCGCAGAAAAGTGAATGAATTACAATAGACAAGATAAAAAGGTAAGATAAACTGTCAAATTCATGTCAAAGTACTGATGTCAATCTTAAAATATTTGCTATTAATCCACCTATGAATTTCCATTTAATTTACTAAAGTCTTTAAGCAGAATCCTTTGTTCCCTTTCCAGATACTTTCATTTCATTTTCAGTGGAACCTTCATTATGCAGTAAATTCCACTTAGTGGAAAAAACAATACTAATGTTAAATATAAACGGTCCATATACTGGTATTTTGAGCCCCTTTAAATCATCTTTATATTTAGTAGATAAGCATACTAGTGTTCCTATACAGTCCAAGGGTCAACTGCCCTACTAATGGAAGAGAAAGAAAGAAAGGAAAGCTATTTTGCACATTAAGATTCTTTGGCTTGACTCCATTTCTGAATTCGAAATTCAGTTGTAGACTGCCGATCCACAGAGTTTGTCATATTTCATCAGACATCTCAAAAGAGTTCTTCTTGATGTACTGAATAATCTTTCATGCCTCCATAAAAATCATTTAAACCTCAGAAACAAATATAGCGACACTGACGATTAATACAAGGAAAAGAAACAGATGCAGAGATGCATATGCTCCTGTGAACACATATAAAAGTTCTAATTCTATTCATTACTCTGAAGTGCAAGTGAAATTAGAATCAGACTTTAAATTCCATTTGTTTCCCAACCAATCTTTCCCAACTAGTTCTGTCAAATCAGTTGAGATTTCACATACTCTAATAAAATAAAACACAGACAGTCCCTTAAAAAGTACACTCATCAACATATTTCACTTTTTATGGCTTCTGACCTTTCAATTTGGGAAGCCTTTCTCTTGGAATAGAGCATTTTCTTCATAATCACAAAAGTGATGATCAAATGAGTTCATCAAGGTTGAACTCAATGTTAGCTCTTTAATAACTGTTTCTCTGGGTGGTCATGTTTTTCACTTTAAACAGAGAATCCAGATTTTTGTTTTTGTTCAACAGTGTTCCTAATGAGAATGATAATATGTATTATCTATCATAAATATGTGTACAGACACTATTCAAGATCCTTGGGAGAAAACCATAGCTCTCCCCAGAGGCACATGTTCTGGAGAGAGAAAACTGTCCGTCAGCAAAAGCCCTGGGATGGCTCTGAAAACACCTGGGGCTGAAGTCATCAGGGCATCAGGGCGGTGGGTTAAAGGCTATCAGTCAAAGTGATAGAGCTGGTCAGGAAATATCTTTCTGATAAATTGGCACTCAGAAAATCTGCTTGAAAGTTACATGCCACACTCAGAACTCTGCTTCACCTGGTAGTAAAATGTGACAAGGGGAGCAACTTCTTGTCACATGAAAGAAAACAGGCTTTATTTGCCTCTGCCTGTTGAGTCACCTCAATTCTGAAACGTTTGGTAGAGTTTAGGACAGGGCACACTGTTTAGTGAAATTTTCTCTGCTGAGTAGAAAGACCAGTTTTAGAAAACCTCATTCTTCACTTCTCCATTCTGAAGAATTTAAAATGTAGTATCTGAATATGTTATCTCAAATTATTGGTTTTTCTCCTGTAATTTGAAAGTTAATGCTATTATAGAAACTGAAGCAGCAGAAAAACTGATCACAAATTGGATGTAAGAACCGTTATAAGAATTTTTTTTTGAAGGAAGGAAGGAAGCAAACAGGAAGGAAGGCAGATAGGCAGTAAAGAAAACAGAGGAAAAAGAAGCACTTTCTGTTTCATTTAACTTTCATTTTGATCCCCGTCCACACCCCAGTATGAGAACCTATGTCCTTGGACCACACACTTGAGCTACACACTTAACACCCGAGCCACCAGGGCCAACCTGAATCAATATTTCAAAAGATTACTCCGTTGGCTAGAATAACAGACTTAACACCACAAAATTACAGAGGGATCCATGTAATTGTTGAACTTTCAAAAATGTCACCAATTACAAAACTCAATAAAAAAGATCCCAAAATATGAAAAGGCTAATATAATGTTAATGTAAATTTAAAGTCAGTGAATGGAATCACAGTACCAACATGGAAGAAACAGTGATCAGTAATCCTATTTAGCACAAGTCAGACATCATTTGACCCACTTGCCAACCTCAGATTCCTGATGACTCACATATAGAACAGACTTCTCTGGCCTTCCTCTTTCTCCTGGTGAACCATGTATTCCTGCTCTAATCTCAGATCCATATCAGTGCCACTTATTCACCCAAAAGATTTTTATGACCAGAATACTTGTAGAGTGCCTGACCTATAGACAAACAGCAAGGGTTTGATACATGTCAAGTGTCAGGAGACTCCTGAGAAGCATGACATAGCATCAATAGTTGATAAAACAATACTACTTGAAGAGGAAAACGAAAAGACTGGAGGAGGAATATGATTACCTTCATATGTTGTAGAATCTTTTTTTTATAAAAGGAATTTTTTATATTATAGATCATTGGTGGACTAACATGAAAGATATTTGGAGACAGTGTCTGTGTGACCTCAGGGAAATGATGCATTATACAGATCACTGAGATGATCTAGTCAATCAAAGGAACACACACAAGTTGGAGTGCTGCTTACCCAAAAAACCTGGACGATTAACACAAGGAAGGAAATGATGCTTGGAGCAAGATAGAATTAGTGCCTTTCAGGGTTTCTTGTTCCTTTTGCTGTGTTACTATAAGGAGTATGGATACAACACTCTGCCCACTTAGCTCTAGCATTTAGTTAGAAGGCTGGTCAACAAAACTTTTATAATTAGTGATGGGATAAAATTATGTAACAGGAATCTATTAATCAGGATGTGTCCAAGAGCATAAAAACCACTTTTCATAAAAAGATAATGTTACAAGTTATATAATCTCTTAAGAATACTAAGTGATAAATTTCATATTTAAATAAAAGTCTTATTTTTAAAACTAATTAAAAATATTGCATTTACTACTCCTTTGAGTCAGTCCATGAAAGAAAACATCTAAGGCATGAATAAGCAAGAAACTTCTGGCGCATCCTCAAGTGACTGAGGAGACGAGGGTGTAGGCATATAAGCCTGGGCGTGGGGAGAGATACTGCTACTTTCTATGAACTTCTAAAGGATTAGGATTATAGAGATTATTTTCCATCATGTAAGCAGAGATGAACTGATTAAAAGATGAGATGTGTTTATAACATAGTAGAAGGCAGGAGGTAATATTGAATTCCACCAAAACTTGATTCTAATTCTAGCTTTATCTTTACATGTAATATAACCTTGAAAAAGCTAATTAACCCTCTGTGCCTCTGATTCATGATCAGTGAATGAAGGTAATACCTACTTCATAGAATTGCTGGGAAAGCTAAATGTGACTATAAATATAAGGTTCCTGGTACAAAACTGGAAATTGAGAGGTGCTAAATTGTTGGAATTAAGTATTAATTACATGCATCAGTACTCTGACTTGGGCCTGCAATGTAATATTTTGTACCGATTTCAAACAACCCCTGAATGATGAGAATTGACTGTTCCAACCTCTTTCTCTTGGAGGTAATGATCTAAGTCACCTTTTTGCACACTCTACTGTACTTTTGATCACATATTTGGATATTAATAATAATAAATCTAACATGAAGGCTCAAACTTCGATATTTTAATCTGCTTCACCACAGATTTGAAAATTAACTCACGTTCATTTTAAGGCAAATAGATCATAGACCCAAGAGAAAAAACTGTCCAAAAAGGGTGCCAAATAGTTTCTCTTAATTTTTTGGCATGCTAGAATAAGGAAAAACATGGGATTGGAAGAAGACAAAAAGTCAGAATTTCAGAAATTAAAACTTGATAATATAAAAACAAATGCAAGCCTTACTTAGCTGGGGATCTTCTCCAGTACAATACTAAAATATATTTTGTCTCTGTAAGTGAAATATTTTCTACAATTATTACAAAAGTTGCTTATGAATGTCATAAAAGGATTAGCCAAAATAATTCACTTAGCAACACTACTTGGTAGAAAATATTGGGATATTTATGAAGCATAAAACATTTTTGTTGATCTTCAAAATATCTTTGGGAAAAAGAACAAGGAAAATGAAAAAGCAATGACTTTGCTTTACGTGTGGAACTCATGTAAGTATGTGGAAAACATGCTGCTACATTATTTACCCAACTGTTCACTTGAGCAGTTTTCTAACCAATAGTCAGGATAGGTTTTATGGCTGTTCATTCTGGTGTCTTTATCCACACCCTCTGGTAACTTCAATCTGTGCCTACTCATAATAGGACAGGAATTCCTTCTTCAGAAGTCAAGACAATAAATTGAACTTTTCTAAATTACTAATATTGACTTAAACTGAAAGTAAAATGATATGAATTCTATCTTAAGTTGTGACACATTTGAGTATATCTTCAATTGACCTCATGTGTTACACATGTAAAACAAAACCGTTTCTCTTCCCCCCATTCTTTTTGCCCAAAGATACTTTGAAGATCAACAAAATAGTTCATATTTTATAATCTTCCAATATTTTCTACCAAGTAGACTAAGTGAATTATGTTGGTACAGTGCCTAGTATCCCTTTAAAGCATTCATAAGTAGCATTTGTAATCATTCTAGATTCCAGTCATCAAGTATTAAAATAGGACCATCACAAGAAATGTTGCTTATGACAAGTGGCAGAATGCTTGAAACCACTCCAAGTCTCTTCCTGAGTTTTTATTATGCGTTCTCCAAAGTTTGAGAATTATGCATCTTGGATTAGGAGTGGGAGTATGAAATTCTATGCATGTGACTACCCATGTGATTTCTGATAGCCAAGCTGCTATTTTATCCTTCTATATCTAAAAGTTAAAACACATTTTATATTGTGATGCAATTATATTAAAAAAAAAAAATAGCAGGCACGAAGTACTGGCAAAATTGAATGAAGGATGTCTCTTTTTACCTAACTGCTTCCTGTTGTATAAAATTAAAAATGCTCTGAAAGAAGAGAAATAAGTAAAAGCTGAAAATAATAACTATAGGGTATAAGAAATATACAGTAGGACATGAATAATCAAAAGAAAAATCTCTGTTTCCTACTTCAATTAAGTTCTTTAATTTTGCGCATGACAATGAAATTCTTCCTCTTGATATTTCGGGTACTAATGTGGAATTAGTGGCCATGGAGGAGAAAATTTAGAATCAATCAGAAAATGAGGGTCCATTTAATTTTAGGATATTGGACAATTCACTTTACTGTGTGTTTAATTCTCCATTCACTAATTCATTAAGTTCTTTGAATGATTTTGATCACTCTAAATTATATAAGGTAGAGTAGTCATTTGAAAATAGTTTAGTTTTCATGACAAACAACTCAAGGTCAATAGTATATGTTGTACAGATACCCTGATAGTAATATAACAATAAAAGAAAAACCTCACTAGAGTGTCCTCTACACTAGATAATAGATTTCAGTTCTGCTGCCCAAGAACAACTTAGATTTTCTCAGGCATAAATAATACTGAGCCCTCTAGAAGTGAGTAGGTGAGCATGTCAGAGGTAGTAAAACAATAATTGAAATAAAAATTTTTTAAGGGAAGGTAGAGGTAGGGATGAAGACAAGCAGAGGCAGGCAGGCAGGATGAGAGAGGCGGAAGAAGCACTTTATTTTATTTAGTTGGTCATCTTGGTTGTTCCTGCCTGCCCTGGGAGATGAACCCAGGACCTTGGGACAGACATGGACTACGCCCAATCACTATTCTGCCAGGGCGATCTGAAATGAATGTGAAGAGTAATATTTTATTACTTCTGATGTAGGCACGTTTCATTGTAATACTAAAATGATAGCTTATCTAAATTCAGAAAGAATAAAATATTAAAATTAGAACCTGTAAGAAACTGATACTAGTCTAGCTTTTGTGAGTATAAGTGAATACTATCAGTAACCCGTTAAATGTACAAATAAAAAACCAATTTATATAAAACATAAACATTTATGGTTTAATAAATACCTCAGTAATTTCTTAATATTAAGCTTTGATGTTAAATATTCACCAATTTAAAAAACTCTCCATTATTCATTCCTCTTTCAAGAAGCACATTTGTTCATTTATCTCTGTGTTAGTTTCCTTCCTGTAATTTTATGTTTCCTTCCTACATTTTATGGTTCTTGGATAACTACTTCCATGATTGTCTGCTGAAACAATTAACGAGGATGCAAATCAATACTAAATATAATAATGGTTTTTAAAGAATGATTATTGAGCGAGACCAAAGCAATTATCAGTTGATGGCAATCATTCTATTGCTGCTGGCTCTTAGTTGATTTAACTAAACAATATAGAGAGAAAAGCATGGAAAATGAATACTGCGTTGGAATTCCAAGGGCAAAATTGGTCAAGTCATTCCCCTGCCTACTACTGGATCTTGATTTTCTCTTGTTTTTTTTTTTTTTTTTCTCTTCTCCTTTAATACAAATTCTCTCATTCTTCAATTACTAGAACAATTTATCTCCTTCTCTAAATCCTCTCCTAATACCCTAAGTCCATAGGACTCTGCTTTTTTATGAAATCTCATATACTATCCTTAGAGTTTACGCTTGGTTAAAGGCATGTACTCCTCAGGACAACAATTATGTATTCCTGATAACACTTTCACTTCCCTTTTCTCTTTGCTTTCAGCTGTTCTCAACATGTTCACCACCTGTCTCCTTCTAACTCTCTAAAGGAAAGGTGCAGGCAGGAATGAAGGTGAGTGGGCAGGCAGGCAGACAGGAAGGAGATGAGGAGGAAGACTTTACCAATTTAGTTGTTCACTTTGGTTGTTCCCCCCAGTCCTGGGATGTGAACTCAGGACCTTGGGATGATTGTGGACTGTGCTCAACCACTACTCCACCAGGACGCACCCAACTCTCTTCAGTCTTTTACTTGACTTTAGTATACTGCTGGTCACAAAAATCAAGGTCAATATTCAGTTGACCCTTAAAGATTATTCAATTCTTATCAGAAACATTTGTGTTCCTTTGCTTATAGTGTCCATGGTTCTCGTCCACGAACCACAAATTGTGCAGTACTGTCATTTTTAATGGCATACCTCTACTGTTTAGCTGTACACACTGTTCCTTAGCCCTCTCATCTGATATCATGACTTTTCCTACCCTGAACTTAAAATTCCAGCACAGACCTTAAACTCCATTCCAAATTAGTGACCTAGTGGACATTCATTTTTAATATCTCACATACATTTCAAAAATAATATATTGCCTCCTACTCATTTTCTCTTCCCACATCTTCTCTGCTTCCATCTAACTTTGTACTTTGCCTATTATTGTACTTACGTAAAATAATAGGTATGCCTATTGCAATTCCATTCACTTCCATTTCTCTTAGAAAACAGAGTAGTATTTGTAGGGTAGAGAGTGCATCTGGCATTGGGTAAGCATTCAATAACTATTGAATGAACCATGGTGAAAGCCTGAAGTCTTTGTTTGGGCAATTACTTTTCCCCTCTCTATGTCCATTCTATCACCAAGTCAAGCACTTCTATTTCTCATTTGACATGATTAATTGTAATTTATCTATCCATATCCTTGCCTTCCCAAAAGTGTACAACATTCACCCTTTACATCCACACCTCCTCAACTCAAGATACCTTGATTTCTCAGCCTGAGGTGAATAGTTGAATATAATAGACTCTTAGGAAAAACAGGTAAGAGAAGAGCAAAAAAGAAAAAAAAAAAGAAAAGCGAAGATTGAAACAGATGGCTGAAAGGAAGTTTTGTCATGTGAATATCTTCAGAGTAGTTTGAGGTACAGGGGAATTGGAGAGTAGAGAAACCAACATTTTAGAAGTGTTATTTTGTTTTATGAATTGGAACTCTTTAATGTTGTTTACAAAATGTGAGTGAAGAACAGACTTTCTTTTAAATCAAATATTGTGGCTCTTGTACTGTGCTTCTTAAATGCATCCAACTATGCTACCCACATGGGGCTACGCATTTTTGCGATGGAGAAAGTTATATATAAATACAAAATTGCTTGTGATTTTTCAATAGATTTTACATTTTAGAGCTATTTTAGATTCACAGTAAAAGAGATTGGAAAGTGCAGTTGTCATATAACCCCTCCTCACACACACACAGAGATCCAGCCACCCACCAGCAGCATCCCTGACAACTGGGAACCTACAGCGCAGTCATTGTTATCAAGGCTCCATAGTTTATATCAGGGTTTACTCTTGCTGTTGTAGTTACTTTGGGGTTTAATTAATGTATAATATGTAGATCTACTCTGTCATGCAGAATATTTGATCATAGAGAATATATGATTCTATAGACAGTAGCCTATAGAATATTGACTGTCCCAAAGATTTCCTGTGTTTCTTCTATTCATTCCTCTGTCTCCTCCCTGTCCACTGACATCTACTGGTCTTTTCACTGTTTATATAGCTTTGCTGTTTCCAGAATATCATCTCATTGGAGTCATGCTATATATAGCCATTGTAGATTAGATTCTTTCACTTAGTTATATGCATTTTAGATTCCTCCATATATTTTGGTGGCATAAGAGAGAATTTCATTATCATCATGAATAACATTCTCTTGTAAGATGAACCAAACATCATTTGTCCACTCACCCACTGAAGGATATATGAACTGACTCCAAGTTTTGGCAAATATGAATAAAGATGCTGGAAACCACTGTGTGCGGGTTTTTGTGTGGTTGTAAATTTTCAGTTCTTGGGGGAAAATAATGGGCTCTCGATATCTGGACCTTATAAGACTACGATTAACTTTGTAAGAAACTGCCATAAGCATTTCCCATTTGAGCAGCAGTGAGTGAGAGTCCCTGCGGCTCCATGTCTTCCGCCACGTCTGGTGGTGTTTCTGTTTAGGGTTTCAGATCTTCGGACAGGCATGTAGAGGTAGCTCACTTCTATTTTAATCTGAAATTCGCTACTTACAGGTAATGTGGAGAATCTTATGTTTATTTTCTATCTGTATAACTCCTTGATGAGGTGTCCGTTCACCTTTTGGGCACATTTTTTAATAGGGTTATTCATTTTCTTATTTCTGAGTTGCAAGTGTTTTTGCATATTTGGGATACAACTCTTCATCAAATAGGCCTGTGGTAAATATTTTTCCCATCTGCAGCTTATTTTTTAAATTTTCCTGACATTGTTTGAGGAGAATTTTTGTATTTTAATGAAGTCCAATTTCTTTCTTTCATGGATAATGCCTTTGGGGTTGTATCACTAAAATCAAGGCCATCTAGATTTTCTCCTGTTATCAGTTAAGAGTTGTATTAAATGTTCATTTTACATGTAGGTTTATAATTCATTTTTAATTGTTGAGAATGGTGTGGGATCTGTCTATAGATCTTTCCTTCTTTCTTTCTTCCCTCCCTTCCTTCCTTCTTTCCTTCCCCCCTCCCTCCTTTCCCTACTTCCTTCCTTCCCTCTCATTCATTCTTTTACTTTTTCATGTGGGTGTCCAGTTGTTTCAGTACCCCTTATTGAAAAAACTCTCTTAAATTGCCTGCTCTTTGTCAAGGATCAGTTGAATATTTTTGTGGGGGTTGTTTCTGGGTTCTCTATTCTGTTCCACTATATTCTTCTGCCAATAACCCACTGTCTTGATTGTGACACTTTATAGTACTTCTTAGAGTTAGTTGGTGTCAGTCCTCTGACTTGTTTTCTTTCAGTAATGTGTTGGCTATTCTGAAACATGCTCTCCATGTAATCTTTGTGTGCTCTTTAAAAAAATACCTGTTGCCACTTTCTTAAGTCTTCATATGGACTCTTATAATCAATGCTTAAATGATCTCCTCTCACATGGGTTCACTTTATCTGCTGACTCCTTCAAAACACAGCTTTCTAAATGACATTTGCCATGACAGTCTTCAGATTAAGTACTTTAATAGTAATCAAGCTTAAAGTCCTTACCATTTTCAATTAGACCCTTTTATCTTCTAGTATCTATCTTTCTATTCATTTCATAATTCTCCATTTTAAAGTATGATATAGACACAAGAATAGAAAACAACAAAACAGAATTAAATATCTGATTCAAATGCTGAATTCTAATCAAAGTTATAGACAAAGGAAAAAGTAACATTGCATAGTAGATTTCTAAAATAACATAACAAAATAATAGATTTCTAAAATCATACATACATAAAATGTCAAGGAGGGGTTGTAGGTTTATCACGGAGCTTACAATTTTAATCTGGGAAGTATAAAGATACTTTGGGATATATAAAGATAATGTTACATTTAAGTAGAACTAAAAAAAGTTGAGCATGTGTAATGTTTTTATTTGGGAGTCAAGCATAGTCGGCAGAAGAAACAGTGAGTGTGGAAGTCAAAAAGTCCATATCTGAAGAGCACAGAATATCAAATGGGGCCAGTGGGATTGGAGAGAATTTAGTGAAAGTGGTAGATTAGTTAAAGCTGTATAGACTATTGTATGAATTTGACTGCTGTTCTGAGTGAAATGGGGAGAACATTATGGGGCTGGGCAATGGATCAGAGTAGAGAACTAACCTGATATATGTTGTAAAATTACTCCTCTGGCTAATGTATTGAAGAAGACTGATGAGCCAGAGTTCAACTCAGTAAATAATTCATTGCTCCAATGGCTAAGATGATGGCTGAGAAGATGTTAAGATGTGTTCATTTCTAGATATATTTAATAGGAGAACTCAATGAATCAAATACTTAGTGGATATGTGGAAAGAGAGGAGTCTATGACTAACCTCAAGGGTAATGTGTGTGTGTGTGTGTGTGTGTTTGTATGTATGTGTGTGTATATGTGTATATCTATGCAAATAAAATAATGGCGTTATCATTTACTTAGGTGTAGAAACTATGAGAGAATTCAGTTTGTCCTGAGGAACATAATAGGCAATCACTTTTTTAAATTTGAGATGTTCATTAGATTTCCAAGTGGAAATACCAAATAGGTAGTTGAATATACAAATAAGAGCAAGTAAAAGATTTAGCTGCAGATGTAAATTTTGGAGTCAGAGTAGAGATATTGTTTAAAATCATGAGAGAGTGTGATATCACCAAGGAAGAGAATGTAGATAGAAATGAGAAGTTCCAGGAATAAGCTCCAGAGAGCTCCCCAACTAGAAGATGATTTTATGAGAAGAAAGCAGAAAACATATCTAAGACATTCTAGAAAAAAAGGTATGTTTTCCTGGAAGTTGAGTGAAGATAGTTTTTGTGTGAAGGGATAATCAATGATACAGAATTCTGCTGATAGGTTAATAGAAGTGAGAATTGACAACGGAATTTTACAACATGGAATTTGTTGATTGGTTTTGATAAAATAATGGGGTTAAGCCTGATGAGAACAGATTCCAGAAAAAAATGGCCCTGTCATTTCAAGAGTGCTCTGTAATGAGGAAATAAATGAATAATAGGTGGGTTGAGTGAATCAAGAGAGAAATAGAATGTTTATATACTGGTGTGACTATTCCATAGAGAAGGAAAGCATTGTGGCAAAATGGAACAGAGAAGACTCTTACAGAAGCAACATCTTCAATAAGTGGGCGAGAAAGCGTAGAACTAATGCACAAGAAGAGAATTTCCTTTGCTAGAATGAGTAATTTACCCAGAAGAGAAAATGTCCTCATGTAAGTATATAAGTAAATATAATAGTAAGTACATATGGGAATTCTTTTATGCTTGCTACTGTCATCTCCATGAAATAAAAAAAAAAAAAATCATCAACTGAGAATGAGGTAAAGGAACGAAATGTTAGAAGTTCGGAGAGAGGAGGAAGGTATAAAACAGACACCTGCAAGAGGAGGTTGCTAATGAACTAAGAAAATATAGCACGATTGCCAGCAACATTAAAGGCCCACTTAAAGCCATTGATTATGAATTTAAGGGAAGACCAGGAAGGTTGGTATATTTTGTCCATCTTTAGAGTTGCAGGCAAAGCTTGGGTAGACTCTGGGATTTTTTCTGTGTAGTAAACAAATGCACATCATGAAATGAAAGGACTAAAGTGTTTGAAAGCATATAAAATGGAATAAATACAATGACTGATTATAGAATTTAAACTGGGTGAGAAGCCATAATAGAGAATGGGGCTAGGGTTTTTTAAATACTTTTGAAGTTGATTCATAGTGAAGTGAGCTAAAAAGATGGGGTATTGAACAGCAGAATATATAGAATCTAAGTTATGAGTATGGTACAATTATATATATATAAAATGAGGTTGTCAGATAGTACTCTTTTAATACGGTGTAAGATTTTAATTTTTTATTCTCTGATGTTTTGTAAGACCTTCTGGTAAAGGCATTAGTCACTAGAGGTATGTTGTATCTTTGTGGGAATATACTTGACTGTTCATATTCTTATATTTTGCCTTATTCATTTTAAATTTTAGATTAATCTTATAAAACTACATTTAATCAGATTATTAAATTGATTTAAAATTAAACTATTTTGTAATAAATTCATAAATAATTTTATCTTTTTAATGACTAAAGCAAATGTAATTACCATGCTTCTCATCCCTATCAGTTACATGGGCTTTACATTAATATCAGTGGAGCATTGTCCCATTTACTAGTCTTTTTAAAAGAAGCAGATTTTGACTTTGTATTTTTATCTGCTTATATTCTGCTCATCTTTGTTAAGTTTCTTCTTCTACTGTTTGTTATGTTATTGTTAGTTTCTTACTTCCTAAGTGCTTGCCTTATTAGAATATTAATATTTATTCTTATGTACCTTTTTGAGAATATGCTTTAAAGACTCCAAATTACTCTATTGTGAAAGCTAAATTCCCAAATTTTGAATTGTGCTATTTTGGATATAGCTTGTAACATATAATATCTATTTTAATTTCATTTTTCCATAATTCCATAAGCTATGTTTCTAAAAATATATGATGCATCTTAGTTATTTTGCTGTTAGTTTTTAAATGAAACATATCATGGCCATAATACATCACTATGTGATTTTTAGTTTTTTGAAATTTATTAAGACTTGCTTTGGGGCTCAGTAGGATTAATTCCTATAAATGACTTTAAGTTCAATATGTATTCTACAGCTGTCGATATCATACTTTAAATATGGCTTTTTTAGACTGGATTTGTTGATCATGTTTAGATCTTCTTTACCCTTACTAATTTTTCCAACTTTGTGATTAATTCTTGAGAAATGTAAATTCTGCATTTACAATTGGGAATTTGTAAATGTTACTAGTTAGTTCTGTTTCTGTTTTATGCATTTGACGTTATAAGGGTGCAAGCAAATTTAAATTTTAATAACTTCCTAAGGAATTGAAGTCTTTATCATTACAAAGTGATATTTGTATTTCTAGTAATTTTCCTGCTTTAAGTCTAGTTTTCTGATACTTATATAGTTTTATCAGCTTTTTCTTAACTAAAATAATTATTCTCTTTTTCCAGATGTTTGCTTTCACACATTCTTTTATGTACCACTTACAAATGGCATGTTTGTCGCTGCTTTTTTAGCACATCTGTCAATCTCTATTTTTAAAAGATACTTTGATTTCCATTTAATGAAATTATTAACATGAACGAATCTATTTATTTTGTGTTTTCCGTTATTCCTGCCTGATCTAGGTTTCTTTTCTTTGCCTTTGTTCATTTTTCTAAGTTGAATATTTTTCTGACATTTCCTCTTTTTCTCACCTCTATATTTTTGAAGATACATACTCCTTCTTATTCTACTAGAAATAAAAACATGCATATTTTACTTACAAATGTCTGGAGTTAATTTATATCCTTAATACAAGGCTCTTATAACACTTTTATTTTTTACTCCCTTCTGAAATTTATGTTGTCATTCTTATTTATTGCAATATCTTTTTTTGTTGTTTTTAATCTCAAGGACTTTATTATTACCAATGTATATTTTGAAGGTCATTTAGATTAATTCATATTTTTCTCAATTCTATCTTTACTTGTGTTGAACACTGTTCGCTCTTGCTGTGTTTGAAAATTCATGATCTAGTGAGTTTCCATCACTTTGCTTTAGATATTAGCTAAGTTATACTCCAGGCTCTCTCCTAGCGTGTGCAGAGCAGCTATGTTTGGTACCATTCGTACCCATGTTTTAGAAACATCTCTTGAAGAGCCACCCAGATCTCTCAATATTGGCAATGATGATTGCACAATATTTAGTCTATGACTACTTTTTCACAACAATTAGCTGTGCGTGTGTGTGTGTGTGTGTGTGTGTGTGTGTGTGTGTCTGTCTGTCCTTAAAAAAGACTTCAGCTGAATGAAGTGACTAAATCTAATTAGGAACTATTTGGGGGGGGATTACATTTTTCAATAACTTTGATGTCTGCTCACGGTTATATTCCATATTCAGTCTTTTCTTTGGTATTGAATACATATCTTAATTCTCAATAATATATATTTATTTAGCAAAATTTTAAGAACTAATTTAAGCTCAACTGATTTTGGAGAAAACTCAAAACATGAACAGAAATTAATTCTGTTATATATTTGTACATATTATTCAAGATGATTAATTTGAGTATATTTCATTGCATGTACAAATGTCTGTCTAATTATCACTTATTTTTCATACTCTCTGCAAAGCAATTTCATATGAGCAAATATTTTTATAAATTCTCAGGTGAATGATAAATTATAATGGAAACACGTGATGTTACAAACCTAAGCAACGA
The DNA here is from genome assembly GCA_004363575.1 of Solenodon paradoxus. Lineage (NCBI taxonomy): Eukaryota > Metazoa > Chordata > Mammalia > Eulipotyphla > Solenodontidae > Solenodon > Solenodon paradoxus. The sequence continues at coordinate 335,826 of RJWH01001520.1, read as the reverse complement.
GCTATTCAAGTTCATATCGACATACCCTGGTAGAATAGCCATTAGTTCTGCTGCTTCTGGCTGACACACTCCACAAGTACTTCAAAGACCTGGGTTTCAGTTCCAGAACCAAGAGAGCAATCAAGGTGAACAGCTAAATGAAATTAATAGATGCTTCTTCCTCCTGTCTCCTCCTGCCTGCCTGCCTACTTACCTAAACCTTTAAAAAATAAATACATGTTAGGATCTGGAAATCTTCCTTTGTAAATAATTATATTCTAAGCAGGTATTGTAACTACAATTTGTTTATTCAAATACAGTTCTTGTATTTTATATTTCCACTTTATAACTGAGAGGTAGAATTCCATTCTCTTTAGTATGCTTTTTGCCTGTTACTTATTTTATGTTAATTCTTTAAGATAGTATAGTTCATTATTTGAAAAGATTCCAGTGATTGGAAATTGTATTTTTAGTGAGAGACACACAGTGAAAGAGACCGAGACGGGAGTTGATGCACTCTGAGGCACGACTTTATTGTCCCCTGTGCAGACCAGGAACGCTCACTGCCAAGTGAGCGTTCCACTGGACTTGGGTCTTGGTACACTCTTCATGGGGTAAGCGGCAACCGTCAGAGAGTTGTTTTTTTTTTGAGAAAAAGAATGGGGACAAGAATAGGGACGATGGGAATGGGAAGCTGCAGCAGAGACAATGCTGGCACAGAATGTGGATAAATGTATGGCTGGCACTGATTTCAAAGTTGGCAGAGGGTCTTTCTGAAAACAAGATCTGGGTCTCCACATCTGCTGAAATGGGATGGGGCCATCATGCCTGCTGACTAACTTATTTTTGGACAAGCCTCGTGGCTGTTGATTTAGTCAATAAAATTATCGCACAATTATGTTTGCTTATTAGAGAAATGTAAAACTGAATATAACTGTTTCTCAAAAATATGTATTATTGTATTTACTTCATAAAAAAAATAAATATATCCTAGATGCATTGGTAATTTGGAATCAGGATTCGACAAAGTAGATTTCATCTGTCTTTGAATTACAGATATTACCCTTCTAAGAAAAATATTTAGATCTTGAAAGTTCAGAAAAATTAGGAAGATATTAAGTAGAGCTGATATTTCATTTATTGCTTTCTTAGACCAAACTGCAGGAAAAAATGATGCATTTAGTCAATCATCAGAAATACAAATTCACAAATAGGGACAGGTGATATAAACTTGACTTTATTATACATAAGAGGAAGAGAATCTAGGAAAATATATTTGGTGTAAAATTGTGGCATAATTTTAATTGTTTTTAAATGAAGAATCACTAGCATTTTCCTGGTGTCCACATTACTATTTTCACCCTGAGAGCACAGTTATGTGTCTCTTCTGATCCCCTCATTGGTACTTGCTTTGGTGTAGTGAACAGTGAGTGAAGAACAGGTGTTCTGGGTCTGTTTTTGCAATAAACTAAGAACATATTGCCCTCTAGTGTTGAAAAAGCTAGGAGACCCACAGGTGATTTAGAAATATAGAAATAATGCATTTTAAAACCCAATGTCTTACTTTTCTCCTTTCAAATATATGTCATCTATCAATATATAGAACAGCATTTTGACACCTAACACACAAATGCCAAACATGAATGATTAGCCTATATTTATGGCTCATGTTTTAAAATATATTGACAAGATTTAGAATAAATATGATTTTCTTTTGATTTTTATTTATTTTAGCTAAATTATTTTTATTATAGTTTTGCATGAGTATTTTACGACTTTAGGAAAGATAAATGAATTACCCCATTTGATCTATTAATTGTAATTTGGCTTATAGTATAACAGTTAGCTGTAAATATTCTTCAAAATGGTAACAGAAAACAGTTCTGTTACACAGGTCACTAAATTGACAGAAGTGACTTTATTGGGTCTTAGTAGCTGAACTCTGCCTAGTGAAAATATTTTTCCCTTTGCTGAAATGCAAAACCAAGGACTGAGTGGAAAGTTCACTAGAAAAACTCCTAGAATGTAACATGAGTGGAAAGTTAATGATGAGAGAATAAGATGTATTTATCATGGCAATCATAAAATGATAGACTGAGACCAAAGTCAAATCAGAAGAAAAGTATGCCACATTAACGTAGTGCTGATTTTTCCATGTTTCCAATTCCAGGGGCTCTAATAGGTTAGCCTGTTTAATAATTGTGCACATGTTGTTGACTCTTCCCCTCTCTTGTCACCTGGTCACTTCAGTGCCCTTCAGGATCTTGTCGTGCTAGTCAGTTGGTAGAACGAGCCTGACTTTCCTGCCATTAGTGTCTCTGCCCAGAAATTACTGAACACTGACCTTGTCTCAGCAAGGCCTCGGCTGCAGGGATCCAGTAGGGCTACATATATGCACCAGGGTTAAAGCAGCTTCCCTAGCTCATTGCCTTGTATGCTCTAGGGTCTTGAACAAATTTTGCAGATCAGCCCAGTCAAATGGATATATGCTGGCCTCTCTCAAGATTCACATTGATCACAGTTGCCAAGACCTGTTTCAAGGGTAGACAAAACTTTACTTTGAGGGAAACTTCCATGCTTTTTTTTTTTTAACTCCAAGTATTTTATTTTCCTTTTCAGTAAAGATAAATGTGAATTTGATGTTTTAAAATAATTATTTATACATGTATGTGATATCTCCTGACAAATTTTTACTCATCAGACACAATTGCTGCTTCCTAATGTCCTAGTTAGAAGTAACTTGAGAGATGACTTGATACAGTTCATTTTTCAATTTTTTAATCCTTATGCTTGAATTCTGAGATTATTATTCCAATACAGCAATTACAAATATTGTAAAACAAAATATCATCTGAACTGACTCAAGCTGATTTAGGTTCTACTATGTGTTTAATTCAGTATTGGATTATGTTTGAGGAATAGAAAGTAATTTGGTGTGAAAAGTTTAATATATATATATACTAGACTGCTGAAAATGTATCCACAATTATCTTCAGAAGACACATAAATCAGTTTAGTAAAAATGTAAGAGTGTGGTAAGTGGAGTAAAAAGATGCCAGAAATTATGCATTTTAGTAAAGAATTTATTTTGTAAATTAATCTCAAGCTTTGAACCAGGAATACTCAGTTGCTCTGTATAGATGGTCCCCAGTTTCAGTCCTGAGTGGGCTTTGTGTAAACAAAGGCCCCTGAGTATAACTTCTGATATCCACCCACACATACCAAAGTTACTGAAGAGATTTGTTTTCTGGCCCTGTGGTTCTGAGTATTATATGGAGATCAAGAGAGGCAAGTACAGGGTGATTAAAATGTTAATGTTCTAGAGCCTTAGTGAGGACTCAAAAGGCTTCTCTCCTCTCTTCTTTCTGGGAGATGGGTGAAATGTGCCTTCTTAATCCAATCAGTCCATTCCTCACAGAATGAGGCAGGTTTTGTTTTCACCTCTTCCTGTGCAAGTTTCTGCTGGACCAGGGAGAGGGTGTCTCAGGAATGATTTTGTCTGCAGTTACCACAAAAACCATGTGAGCACCAGATTCTTCAGCTATTTAGAGAAAGGACGATTATCAGGGGTCAAATGAATATAATATATCAGTATTATAGAGTTTTAGAGTTTGAAGCAAACATTATCAAACTCATCATCTTGTAAATTTTTCTATTTATATTTCTTTGTGCTTTTTATAAAGACCAGTACTTGAAGTACTTGCATAAAACAATGCATAAAAAATAAAAGGCCAGGCGTATAGACTAAGTGTAGTGAGCAAATGCTAACGACTGCAGTCATTTAGATGTTAGGCTGCCTTAGTTCCAAACAAAGCATATGTCGACACTGTGTATGGTGAATTACTGTAATAACCGACAATCGTTTCCAATTTTTAACTACTCCAGAAAAGAGGTATTGTAGCTTGGTTTATTTAGCATTTTGTTTATTTTATTTAGTCCTTCATCTTGGTTTGTTGACCCCGGCCCCAGGATGCAAACCAGGGACCCTGGTTGCAGAGGGTGGGACGTGGACTGCACCCAACTGCTACTCCATCAGGATGCTCCTGAGAGGCTATAGATAATATTCAAGTACTTGAAGAAGTTCAAATGATGTAGAATAGTCTAAGGATGATCAATTCTTTGATGAGCCTCCTTCCAAATCTATCCTCTTGAAGAGATACATGGAAATAAAAATATAAACAAGCCTAAGCTGTTTATTTCCTAATGAGGAAATGGAAGCTAAGACTTGTTCTCCCACCTGGTGAGTTTCTGAAGGAAAAAGCATTTGAACTACATATTGGAACCTAAAATGAAGGTGGATGTTTATATACAAGGTGTGAAGTCTAAGCTTCTTATATAAGAATGTTTGACTAAACTGTAGTCAGACTCCTGAACCTTCGCTCAGGCCTGTCTGTGTACTGCCTTGTAATATTTCGTTTTAGCAAGAAACTTACTAAAAAAGCTAATCAACCTTGATTTTTGATCAGATTTTTCATTCTGCACCATCACCACCAGGTATCTGATCCTTCTGGTATGTCTTCAGCCATAATCTTATTGGGTAGTTTAACCAGAATCCCCATTATTCCTAATGCCACCTCTATGAAATTTCTATCCGTTGCCCCCAACTCTGTTGCTTGGCTATCAGAGTTGAACCCTCACTCTCGTCTCCACTGTAAAAACCCCATTGTTGTGGTCACTGTACCATCTAGATGGTGTCCTTTATCATCTGTAACAAGAGGCATTGCATAGTTTCCCCGAACACCTGCATATAAGGTGATAACAAAGTGTAGAAGATTCCATGCTAAAAAAATCGCCATCCCAGCCTTTATGGAAATGCATGGAAAGTCAGATGAAGTGTCCTGTGACAGTGGGGACTCTAGAAATTCACTTCTTCAAGGACAGAGATGCTTTTAACTAAAGAGAATTTTATCCACTTATTGTATGGAAAGTGAATAAGAGCTAGTCAGGCTTAGAAAGAGGAGAAATAATTGGTCACTTCAGACTGCAAATGGTTCAATATGTGAAGTACAAGAATAGCAAGATGAAGGGATTTTTAAATAGAAAACGCAAAAAGCTTGACTAAGAAAGATTAAGGCAGTTGCTTGGATTGGGGGTGGGGGTAACTCTCAAAGAAAATTGTGTGAAGATAGATGTCAGATAAACTTGTTATAAAGATGATACCTGGAGTCTCAAACTAAAATATGGACTAAGCGTACTGAGCAAATGCTAACGACTGCAGTCATTTAGATGTTAGGCTCCCATAGTTCCAAACAAAGCATATGTCGACACTGTGTATGGTGAATTACTGTAATAACCAACAATCGTTTCCAGTTTTTAACTACTCCAGAAAAGAGGTATTGTAGCTTGGTTTATTTAGCATTTTGTTTATTTTATTTAGTCCTTCATCTTGGTTTGTTGACCCCGGCCCCAGGATGCAAACCAGGGACCCTGGTTGCAGAGGGTGGGACGTGGACTGCACCCAACTGCTACTCCATCAGGATGCTCCTGAGAGGTTGCAGTTTAGAAAAGAGGTAAGGTCTGAGGAAAGAGGTGCTTTATAAGAGACACATATGTTCCAGGGCATCAGGAAGCAAGTAAGGTAACATTTTCTTAGGTGCGGGAAACATTGAGAGCTTACTAAACTTCCTGAATGGTCTTTATCCTCTTCTAACCTCACTTCCGATTTTCTCTGAAAAGGAGAGGATTGCAAGAGCTAGGGAGTAAATCTATTGTGCTTAGAAGGTTATTGAAATTGTCTAACTATAACGGGTGGGGAAAGAGAAATCTTTTAAAATGATGTATGTGAAGGGTATCTGAGTCATCTCTTTTATTATAACTGTAATTATGTTATAAATTGAAATGAAAAGGTACAAATTATTTTTGTTATATAAACACAACAACATAAAAGCAAATTACTTATAAAGTACTAGGAAGAATCAGTTTTTGTTAAGCGATGTTTTTTATATTTATTCTGTATTTTCGCAATCTTTATGCTTTTGGAGAAAAAAATACACCGCATTTTGTAAAGAAATAAAGTAGTAGTGCCAGTTTGTAACAGCATTTTCACATCACCTTTGTGTATGAGAAAATTTGTAGAAAAAGGAAGTGTCGAAAAAGATTGTGCTGTTTTAAGTGCTCAGTCATGTTTTGCAGTGTCCATAGAAATTGTTTATTTGGATGGAAAAGAAATGGAAATAGGAAATGAAGACATTGTTATATGAGTTGGCTAATTTAAACCCACAGTTTTCATATTAAATATATTAGCACAAGCTTTAAATCAGTCCCTTAAAAATCATCTACTGTCAAGGAAAAAATAGATACTCAGAGATGAAGGAAAATAATAGTAAACAAAGAGAAATAATAAAGAAGAGATGAAAACAAAAGAATGGGTGCTTTTTTATGATGAGTTAAAGATGAATTTGCAGATATACCTGGGAAACAGACTAATATGTTTATGTGTTGAAAGAATACTAAATAAATGTTTTTGCTTCTTACCTAATGGAGAAAATAAGAGCATATCCAGAATTAAGCTAAGCTTCAAACAGCTCTTCTGGTTAATTTTAAGCATTACCTCTAAATTACCCAGTTCATCCTCAGATCCTGTTAATTGTCTGGATTTGAGACATTCCATAGTCTCTGAATTCCGCTTATATCTGGAGACATTATTATTTTAGTAGTGTTAAGGATAAAATTTGATGACAAAATGTAGAATATAAAAATACAGAGTTCACTATGATTCCTTTACTAGAATTTTCAAGTTGGTCACAAATAGCATTTTTGCTCTTATATCTAGAAATCTTAAATGGTGAAACAGAAACAAATGTCCATTGAGTATTTTCCTTCAGAGAGGCCATGCATTTCCACCAAATAAGATAAATACACAGATATTTGTAGTTTGATTTTAACAAAAATGAATTGTTCCTTTTTAAAAAAATTATGTTGTTCCTCTGCCTTAGAAAACAAAACCTAGGAAAATGGTAAATAGGCACTATATATATCTCCAGGAAATGGTGATAAAAGAAATTGCCTGACATTTACTCTTCTGTTTACTGAGTTGCCTTCATAATCTTTTGAAGTGTGAATATAGCTGATAGCTCAGAGCTATGTACCTAGTATAATATTATGTTACAATATAATATGGTGGTAGTAATGTTATCATTATGTTTGAAATGACACTTTTAGGAGTTTCTGCTGATAAAAATGCACACTTTGGGGACTAAAATAAATTTATATTATGTCACTGAAATCAAGAAAATATGAAGTGTATAAAATTTAGGCAATAATCAGCTCGTTATTTACAAGGGTAGGGAAGGGCATTCTTGCAGAAAATCATAAACTGAGCATACTACTTTGATTTTGATTAAATATAACAATTGCTCATCACTTTGTGCCCTCATTTTGGGGGGAAAAAGTGATATGTGTAGGTATGGTTATTGCCGAAAATAATATCACAGTATTTTGTGTTCTGGAAGCTGTAAAGCACTCCATAAGAACTATGATATTAACCAATTCGTAATCTCAGATTCTGCTGACTCAATGGTAGACATTTTCAGAAGCCCCCTAGAATCACAAAATACTACATTCATCTTTAGTTGAAACCTCTATGGTATTTATAATTCTTTTAAACCCATGTTAAATCATATGAATTATGTTTGCCCTCTTGAGTAGTGAATCTCTAATGCTTTTGAACATGACCCAGAAACAGAAATAATCTTACATGTGACCCAGAAACACAAATAAATGTACATACACTCAAACACTGAATAAACACAAGCTTCATAGGTCACATATTATCCTTACCATTGGTGAAATATACCATTATCTGTTTTCTGACCTATTGCATTCTTGCTTTCTGTTGCTGCCCTATAACTTTGAAAGAAACAAATGCAACTCTCTTGAAAGATGGTTATAAATTTTGGGATTCTCCCCAGCAGAGTGCAGGTGCCATTAATGCATGTGAATAAGTGGTTAAATGTTTTATATAACACCATTTTTAATTAAAAATCACTGCTTTAGTATATGAAATGTGAGCCAATTGTCTATAATATTCTTAAAAACAAAGAAAAAATTCACAAAGCATGCAGATGCCAGGTACTTGATGAGAGCTTTTTTTCCACTGTGTATAATGAAAAGTCAAAACTGCGCATGTCTTGGCAGAGTAGTGGTTAGGTCAATCTGCCTCTGAAGGATGCAGACCACATGCCCCTGAGTTCGAGTTTTGGGGTTGGGAGGGAGCGGACCACCAGTGTGAAAAACTAAGTGAAAATGAAATGCTTCATTCATCCTGCTCTCTCTTCCTGCCTGCCAGCTACTCTCCTTTATTCCTATTTGCATCTTGCCTTGTTTAAAAAAAGTAAAAACTGGTTGAATGTTTGCAGATTCTTAGGTCACTCTTTACAACATTACTTCTTTTGAGCTGTAAAACTTTACTGTATTTTTGGTAACTAGTTCTAGCTTAGAACATATGACTTTAAAAATTGAAATTAAATTGTTGAGGCATGCTCGGGGGAGCGGTAAGATAGCGGTTAGGTCAGTCGCCTCTGAAGGGCATAAGTTTGACTCCCCAGTTGCGGGGGAATGGGGTGTGGGAACAACCAGTGAGAACAACTAAATGAAAGTAAAATGTTTCTTCCTCCTCTCCCTACCCGCCTACTCACCTTCATTCCTGCCTGCACCTTTTCTTTAATACAGAACAAAACAAAAATGTCTTGATAGATGGGTTAAATGTTGTAAATATGCTAACTGCTACATTTGGAGGTTCGTCTACCTTAACCTTTGGTTCGCACCAGTTCCAAGGTGGAACATAGATCCCGAATGTTACACATGACCAGTGATGTGGTCTCAGTCTCCTGAAACCCTCTGAATCTGTTTCTTCTTTGTAAAAATAAACTCAGAATGACCACACAGAATCATGAACACAAAGAAGGTAGCACAAATGTTAGTATATATCTTTTTTTTTCTATTCAGATTAAAATATCATGAGCCTCTATGACATTCTGTACAGTATATCAAAAGACATTCAAGAAACAATCACATCTGTATCCACTGTGATTCCTTGCCCCGGCTTTCTTTCAAATTTCTTTATTTCCCCCAAGTATTAAAACCTACAATAGGTACCTGCAGTTGTTTTGTTGACTAATTTCTTTACTGCTACAGAGATTATTAGAAAGTTGCAATTGTTGAGAACTCTTGGTAAATGGGCTTTGCAAGCTATATTTCAGGGAATCTATAAACACAGTGGGGAAATAAGTCAAAGAATCATTTTAAAAATGATAGAAAAAAAAGTTACTTCACATAGCACATCTCTAAAAAGAGTGAAAGATTCTGGGAGATATTTATTCCACTACTATTGCAGTGATGATGATTCACACCTGAAAGTTTAGAAAAAAACATGAAAGAATGAAAACAAGGTTAACAGCTCCTAACAGAACCCCCGCTTTCCTCACAAAGTCTGCCCAGGGGTTGCACAGCCCAGACTTTGGGGATTGGTTGTTACAAATGTAATTACCTTTTCCAGAACTTTAACAGTGATGTGTTAGGACACGTTAAAGGCAGAGTGAGAGGGATTGAGATGAGAACCGATTTAACCTGCTGACTGTCTATGGGACTGAGGGAATTACCAGTTTCCACAAATGCCATTTCTCAGTCATCCAGAAATGTGTCCATTCATCCTATCTAAAGAATGGCCAACATCATGGTGGTAGGGGAAAGTGAAGCAAAGAGCTCCTACATGTGCTTATACTTTTAATGTTTTGTTGTTTGGTTTTAGTTTTGTCCTGTACAATACATTGGATTAGGGTTCAAAACAGAAACATGTCACGTAACTCCTTATGAACACACCACATATTTTCAGACTTGGAGCAGCAGCCCCTCTTAATATCTTATCTTTATCCTGAAAGACTTAACTTTCATTTTCTTTATTTAAATGATTTTATTGATGGAATATTTCATTATAACAGTAAATAGGTTTGAGGTGTATATTGTAGCTGAACATCTGCACATAATACAGTAAGTTCATTATTTCAGACTTTATGAGTTATTTAGCTTGTGTATTCTTTAAAAAATGGCCTCAGTTTTCTTTGTTGACCTTCTTACAATTCTTAACTTGGTGTTTCTACCCCTATACTGAGCCTTGTTTTCTTTTTAAGGAGCACTGTACTAGATAATCTATTATCTAGAATTTCCTATTCCACCTGTGTGTTTCTTCTTTGCTCTCACATTACATACACTCATAATACGTCTGACATCAGATATTGAGCTTTATCCACACCAGCTGATGCTTTGTGACAATAGTTGGGTGTCCTGCATGTCAGTGACCATCTGACACTAACTAGAGTCAGTGAAGACCATATAAAGTTAAGGGCTCTGTTGCAAGAGACTATCCCCCACTTCAGAGGCCAATCAAAGCAGTAGGTTGGGTGCAGCTCTCTGCCTTGGCTGCTAATTGGAAGACCCATGACCTCCTCCACTTGCATGCAATTATTTGCTGAAACAGATCATAAAACTCAAGGAAACACCAATTTTGTATATGATACAGATAGACAGCCAGATGAAGAGATACAAAGGGCCAGGTTTGAGAAGGTCCAGAGCACAGGAGCTTCTATCCCTACGTGCTGGGAGTGTATCACCTTCCTGGTTCATGGATGGTGAACACCAACCTCCCAGTTCTCCAAATGCCAGACTTTTGTGATTTTTTTTGGAGGCTTCCTCATATAGACATAATTGATCATTTACTCTATTCCTAGTCCCTCTCTCCTTCCCAGATGCTACAGGGTTGAGCTGAAAGTTCCAAGCTTCTAATTATTTGGTCTTGCTAGTGACTAGCCACCATCCAGAAGTCTACGAAACATAGCCTCAGTAGAACAAAAGGCATTCCTGTCACCAGGAAATTCCAAAGGATCTAGGATCTCGGTGTGTAGAAGACCATGGATTAGGAAAGGCCTGGTCTGCTGCCACTTCCTCTTTGTGTGTCTCTCAATATGAACCCTAATTTCCCATCACCAACAATCCATCCTTGTGAGTATCAACCTTTTTGCATGGTGGGCAGTAGGCCTGGGTCTCATTACAGTATCTACCTTATCTCAGGCAATCTAAGTAAAACTCTTTTATCATCTTTTATTGTCCAGGCTTTTTCACCTTCACTGGTCACTTTTTGTTAGGGAAGGATAAAGGAGAAGAGTGCAGTGATTAATACACACGCACAGACATACTCACACATATACTCACACATGCACCGTATTCCAATACACATATTATACAGGGAAACCAATATGTCTATCATTCTTCTAACTCTGAACATATTAATGTTAAATAAATGTCACATTTAAATATTATTGATTCTTTTGGTTGGCAGATTCTAGTCCCATATGCTTTTCGGTTCTTTTTTGCTATTACATATTAGAATAAGCTGTTCTAATATGTAAAACTGACATCTCATCCTTTGTAGACTCAAAAATAAAAATCTTTTTTATGTCAGAATAGATCAGCATTTAACAAAGTATTAGCTAATCATGCACTTAGTTTCCTTTAAAATCCTGATTAAATATATTTTAAAAACACTACACAAACCCCAGAGAATGTGGATTAAATAGATTTCTGCTCTTGTGGGACATTGTGGGGTGGAAGTGGAGTAGGGAAGAGTCTATGTTTCCTTAAATTCATTTTTAAATCAAGTATAAGAGTTGAAGTCTAGGAATGATGTAAGACTGGATAATCTCCTTTGTTAAATTCCCAGTCTCTTTCAATATTTATTATATATAAATCATATATTTTTAATTTAATGTTTTTTAAAAATTTGCTGCATGAACATTTTCAAACATACTCAAAAGTAGAATAGACCTAATTGGTTTATACATTTTATACCATACCTAAGTCTTTTTATTGCTGCAGTTCATATAATTTTAGTAAAATACAATTCAGTGTGTTTAAAGAGTAAAAAATTTTGAAACATTTGAAAGATTTTGGAAAATAAGTAGTTACCTTAAAGAATTATATTTGATAAGAGTATTAGAAATTTCCTAACATAAAGTGCATTTCACTTGAAAGTAAATGTTCAATTACTGGGGAAATTCAAATTGAAATTCTATTTTTCACAGGGAAAAATTCATATCATTTTATATATTTGGAATCCGAAGAATTCAAATGTTTGGTAGACATTTTAAAAATTCAAAAAATATTGTTTTCCGAAATCTAAGACAAAAAGCAAATCATTCCAACATACTGTTGAATTTTTTAACCTAAATAGCTAAATATGAAAAGTGTATTTCAGAGCATATAAAATATAAATAGTAACATAATTGTAATGTTTGATCATTGAGTCCAAAGTCTTTTAAACAATAGTAGCCGTTAATCGCTCAGACTTCTCAAAAAATACATAAATCTATATAATATTTCCAATGTGAAGGAATATATAACTCTTATAAAGCATGTTGATTTAATCTCTGTGATATAGTATGACAGTAATACACAACTTTAGGTATATAGACCACAGACCGCGAACTTGAGCTTTTTTCGATAGCTTTCCCAGGGACACTAGTTTGGCAAACTTAGAGAGGAGAATGAAAAAAATTTGTTTCTCAAGGAATTTATTAGCATCAGTCCCCCACACAAAGAAAAACACACAACAATAAAGGAAAATTCTATCTACCTGTGTGCTGAAGCAATGAGGAAAAGTGCTTTTTAGCACTCTCTTTATTCTTTTCACATCTTAGCTAAGTTGACAGGGAAATAGAATATTTGATGGATAAAAATTAGCAATGAAAAGCTCACTTTTAAATCTGATTACAGAATTAGGCCAAATTTAGGCTTTGAAAAAAAATGTTAAGATTTTCTTCTCAGCTAAGCATCTTGGCTTTTCTTTACTATTGGAATCTAAGAATGCTTACTCTCATTTCGTTCTTCATAGCTTCTCTTGCACTGCATCTGAGAATGGAGGGAAAACTGTGTCTCTTTTGACTTATGCTGAAGAGGACCAAGTGTCTTCAGAAAAAGATAGTCATTCAAAGGAAAAGCCAACCACTATTATAAACTCAAGATAAAATCTTTCCCTTCATTTGACACTTGATATTTAAGCAGATACTTAAGAGCGCTTTCCACTATACTAACCTGCCATAAACTCCTGATTTCTTAATTCCGTATGTATAGAATCTTTACCAGCTCTGCAGAACCAATTTTATGGTAATTAACATTTTACATTAAATTTTTTGTTTGTCTCCTTTTTTTATAATTTTTGAGGTGTCTAGTTTGAAAAATGATCTCATGTGTATTTCTCTAAATATATGGCTATTTTGGAAAAATCAAATGGGACACTGTATTCTCAGGACATGAAAAAAAATCCACTGTTCTCTAAGTCATAAAAACCAGACTATAGATATAAGTCTATGGACATTTGAGCACAGTAACCATAAAATGACCTTTGATATGTGTGTATTTTATAGATCAGCATTTGGATACATAGATATTTGTATTTTTTCTAAAATACTACATTCTTCTCTTTTTCAGGTAATGTTTAAAGGATGCTGCAGCAGTCTGTGGTATAAAACACTGAAAAGAACCTCCATTTTTGCCCTCTAGGTCCACTGCCTTTCTGATTTAACTTGCTTCTGGTCTCTTCAAATAATTTACATGGTTTGCCATGGTTACATGAATTCTGGGGAAGTGGTTTTTGCCCCGTCTCATACTTCATTCACTATGGCACTTTAGAAAAAGAAATTGGAAAAAACTTCCAAAGCAGTATTTTTGAAAAATGAATCTTATCGTGAAGCTTCGGAGAAGTTTTCGAACATTGATTGTTCTCCTAGTTACCTTTTGCTTAGTGAGCATTGTCATCTCAGCCTATTTCCTCTACTCTGGCTACAAACAAGAAATGACACTCATTGAAACCACTGCAGAAACAGAATGTGCTAACATCAAGATTCTACCCTATCGGTCAATGGAGCTAAAAACGGTTAAACCTATCGATACATCCAAAACTGATCCTACTGTACTACTGTTTGTGGAAAGTCAATACTCTCAACTGGGTCAAGATATCATTGCCATCTTGGAGTCCAGTCGATTTCAATACCACATGGTCATTGCACCTGGCAAGGGAGACATACCTCCTCTTACAGATAACGGCAAAGGAAAATATATTTTAGTTATTTATGAAAATATTCTGAAGTATGTCAGCATGGACTCATGGAATCGAGAACTTTTAGAAAAATACTGTGTGGAATACAGTGTTAGTATAATTGGTTTTTATAAAGCCAATGAGAACAGCTTACCAAGTACACAATTAAAAGGCTTTCCATTAAACCTTTTCAATAATCTAGCACTAAAGGACTGTTTTGTCAATCCTCAGTCTCCTTTGCTGCATATTACCAAAGCCCCCCACATTGAGAAAGGTCCTCTTCCTGGGGAAGACTGGACTATTTTCCAATATAATCATTCAACCTACCAGCCTGTGCTTTTAACTGAATTACAGACTGAGAAACCCCTTTCCTCCTTGTCCAGCAAAACTCTCTACGCGACCGTGATTCAGGACCTGGGGCTCCATGATGGAATTCAGCGTGTTCTTTTTGGCAACAACTTAAATTTTTGGCTGCACAAGCTCATCTTCCTAGATGCCATCTCCTTCTTGTCAGGGAAGAAATTGACATTGTCCTTGGACAGGTATGTCCTTGTGGATATTGATGATATCTTTGTTGGAAAGGAAGGAACAAGAATGAACGTCAAAGATGTGAAGGTAAGAATATTTATCGATTACATGAGGTTTTGTTATTTCACTAGCTTTGCGGTATTTATAAAATTTTATTTTAAACATTTTTGATTCTTGGCTACCAAAAATTTTAGAGGTAGTGGGTCTGAAATAGAATATATATTTTTAAAAATATCTTGAACTAAGCCGTAACTATTCTTGACATGTACCCAGATATTTTGCAGTGTTTAGAAATAAAAGGTTCCAAAGAGTAGTTGAAATTAATCTCTTTGCCTCCTCTTAAATCTTTCCCCTCCCAAATAGCACCCTATAGAAAGGATTCACTTATTCTAGCATGTGTTATAGTTTGTGAGTCTGATATAGTCCTAGAATTCTCTTCTGGGACTGATTTCCTTGTTCTAATTGGATTTGACAAATGGAGGGGAAATATAAGATACAGAAACAACCCAAGACCTATCTGTAGCCTCAAATAAGCCTAGTATTTGCTTTTATGTAATGTTCCTATATTTGTAAACATGGATTGAAAAAATATATTTGTATAGGCAATGTGCATTTACTGTGACCTCAGGAGGCTTCCATCACTGTCTCATTTATTTATCATATTGATTAGGGTTTAACAGCAGTGTCACTGGTAGCACTTTTGGGTTATGAACAAATGGACTATGTAACAAGTTCACCCTTTATTGCTATTAAATAAAGAAAAACCAAGATATGTTACACTAACTTAGGTGAATAATTCTGAGTTCAATTTTCTCTTTTTTCATCATTATCCGACATTTTCACTTTATACCTACCTTGTCCTATATATAACTAAAGTCATTCCATGAGCAAGTAATTTTAGCAAAGAAACCAAAAAAAAAAAAAAAAATTGGACACAATTTCCAATTATAAAGAATCTAAAAATTGTTAAGATCATGTTGTCTTTTTTGAGCATCTGATATTAGGCTTATTTACCTTTCCCAAATAAAATACAGATACTCCTTCAAAATAACAACTTATTCCCTCTCCTCAGATCACAATAATAAAACATGATTAAAGCCAGTGAAATAAACGCACTTTTTGTAATAGTTAAAGTACATGGGGACCCGTGAAGTCTGTCTTTAGGAGCCACTGAATAAACATACTTGATTAAATTCCCAGTTTTTCATGTGGAACTTGCTGTGAAGGGATGAAGACACCCCTAGAATTAGATCTATATTCTTTCTGGTTTTCTCATATTCTTGTATTTATTTCTTTATAATTAATGTAAATTTCAGTTTCATTTGTATTGAAATATAAGGAACTTAAGAAGAGATCACCTACTTCAAAAGATTCTGTGAGTGATCCCAATCCTGAAGCCTTAAAAGGAGTTTTCCTAATTTCAGTTTATCAAACTATGTACATTCAGAACATTTTTTATGATGCTAACAGCATTTTCCACCCTAAATTCAACTATTTAAAAGGAATAGTGCATATGTATATGTGTATATGGATAGATAGATTATAAACTTCACACACACTTATACATGTACCAACTTAACTGTTACTTTGAAGAAAATATTCTCTTTTGCCCCTTTTGGTATTGTTTCTGGTTTTTCCTCAGAGCAGTTAATTGAATGTTACAAATTTGATGGGAACTAAGGGCTCTTTAACTCTTGGATTATTTATAGGTCAATAGGAAATAATATTTTTCAAGTATAAAATTTCTAGTTCTATATTGTGGCAATTGATTTCATTTTTATTTTTGTTTATTTTTGATAGAGATAATTTTATGAGTAAGAATCTTAAATTACATGTAGAAAAGTTCTGTGTGTTCCCATATTGTTTCTCTGTTATTATAGCATTTAATTATTATTTGGTAGATGAGGAGAAATCTAAAATCCACCTGTCAAACTGTCCCTCAATTTTCTAGAGCAAAGATGCTGCATAGCTTCAGACATTTTCTGTATGATACTGAGAGTAAAGGTATTAATAGTCCTCATTAGGACAAACTGAGAAAACCGGAAGATCCTGGTTGAAAATTCTTTAATATGTACATATTTGGATTCTTCTTGGACTACTCTCACTATTAGATGGAGCCCATAGAGCACTGGGCATTTAACAATAAATTCAAATATGGCTTTGTCCATAGCACTACCTCACCTTATTGACCAAAAATAGTTTAGCATTTTTTAAACTCATTTTCCCACCCTGAGATAGAGATTCTGGATTATACCACTAAATAATTTTTAAAGCACAACATTTGATCCAGCGTAAAGAACTTGGGTTTTTTACTGAAATTCTGGTACATGATTCTGCCAAATCTAAGCTACCAAATATATAGTGTCTTTCAGAATCTTGCATAATTTATCCTATTTCATCATGCCCTCCTCCCACCAAAGCTACTGAGATTAGAGTAATGTGTCTCTTTTCAAGGCAAACAAAATTAAGCTCAGGAGCTTTCAATAACTGTCATATAATTGTTACCAAAATTTCTTCATCATATCTAAAAACTCGAGAGGGAAAATTTCTCATCTATGTATATACACTTGTAGAAACTAGTTAATAGTTTAAAAGATTATGAATATTAGCTATCATGAGCTCAGAAACTAAAACCATATTTTCACCTAGGAATATTTGTATGTGATCTTCATAAAGGCAATCATAAACTACTTCCTGTACTTCCTTGGATGACTTCAAGCTACAGGGGATAATATATTGTACACTTGAACTTATTATTTCTTAGTTTTCATAAAGACTTTAATTATGTGTATATGATGTTCATCCAAAGGGATATGGAAAGCTAAAATAATAAATTACCATCCTGATTATTCAAAATGTAATATTAAAAGTCATGAAGCCCATGAACCTGGCTTCTATGGACAATCCTTGACCCTTGGTGGGAACGCTTGTGATAGAAGTTTCATAGAGTTAACATGGTGTGTTCTGTTTAAATAGTTCCCTAAAAATGCTCTTTCTCAATGTGGGTTTTAAAGACATGAATGTGGTGAATGTAAACTTGCACGTGGGCAATGAAATGATGAGATTCATGATTGGTGCTAGTAATAATTCTAGGCCTTTCATCAACTCTGTGACCTGTTGTTACTCTCTCTGTTGTTTCATAATTTTCCTCCTTTTATTTGTAGTCTCCATGTATATCACCCAGGTTTTTTATTCTTCAGGATACTGTCAAATGTCACCGTGTATTTAACTTCGTCAATGGAAGGAAAAGCTGTCATTTCCAAAGATTCCTTATGAAAGCAAATAGGGTCTATATCAACTTAGAAAACTGCCAGAATTATAGAAATGTATACATTTTAATGATAGGAATTTGAAAGCGAGAAAATATATACCAGCACATATCCCTTCAAAATTGGACATTGAACTAAAAAAAATTTGCATTTTATATATTAGCTAATATAATTTAATCTAATGCTCCAATCATGTATATCTTAACAATGGGCTCTGTATGGAATTCCTTATTAGAGAATTTACACAAACATGCAAAACATTCAGTTCTTGATTTCAGTAACATGGACAGGAAATATTCACAATTATCTGGGTCACAAGGCAGAATGTAATCTATACAATGACGAAATGAATGTGGAGACTGGGAACAAAGAAGGCAAGACAATTCTAGGAATTAAGAAAATTCCAGAGGTGGAGGCAAATGAGTCTTCTTTTCTGGTTTGACAGAACACTTCCAAATCAAAATGGGGAAACATATTCTTGGTCAGTGGATAACCCAAGCTAAGATTTGGCTGAAAATATGAGGACATTTTGGGGGAATGGCAAGATTTTTGTTTGGATTGGATAATAAAAACAATATAACTTAGTGGGACAAAGTGTGGACGATACTATGGTTATAATACAGAGCTATCAGTTTGTAGAGAGGTTCAGTCTTTATTTGGTTGATAGCAGGATACCATTTGTGTCACTGAAGATTTTAAGCCAGAAAATGACAGGTTCAGAGCTGGAATCAAAGGAAAATATACTATTTGAATCAAGGAGATGATTCTCTGAGGAGACCTATTAATGAATTTATTATGTCATTATGGACATAATAATTGTTATATTTTGAAATAGTATTTATTTAGCATTGAATATATACTGAGCACTGTGCTTTATCATTTTTAGGCAGATATTTAATATGTAGGTCAAAACTAAGAGATCATATCCTGCACATTTTTTGAAAGAGTACAAAGAGGCTTAGCAATATTAAGATACTCATCTTCTGCAGAGTAAAGAGTACACTGGACTGTCTTGACCGTCGAAACTTTCTTTCAGAAACAATGGCTGGGGTTTGACTTCAACCCTTGGTACCAGTACTTACTAGTTAGCCTTGAACATGTTTATCACAACCCCCAGTTCTCAGATTGCAGATCTGTGACTCCCATGTAAAGTAACCTAATGCTTAGGATTGTGGTGAGGGTGAGATAAAGAAGTGAAAAGTAGCTGGCACGGAACCTGGTCTGTAAGATGGACTCATACTGTTTTGGTGGCAGTCAGGAGGGAAGCGGGAGAGGGGGAGCCTCTGCAGAAGTAGAACTGACAGAACGTGGGCGTATACTCAGTGCGGGAGTAAAGGAGAGCTGTGTTGCCTTGTGGTTTGAGTCTGGGCATCTCTGCTGACATACACAGAATCCGGCCGAGGAAAAGGTGCCGGAAGATGAGCGCCGTGGTCTCAAGCCTGATGATTTTAGTGGTTTGAGTTCTAGTGATTTAATATGAGCTCTCCATCAGAAAGCATTTAAACAAGTACATCTAGGTCTTCTGATGCCTTTAGAAGTGGTGGTGTAGACTTTGATATCAGTGAGATTAGTGTGATGATCACTAAAGAGAAATTAATCAAAAAAGGATCGAATGTTGACTGTATCATGTTAGGTTTCTTGTAATAAACCCAAGCCTTGACAAGTCAGTTTCATACAGAGGGAAATTGTTGTGTGTGCTGAGTTAATAACCTCTCATTGGTTTTCAGGAAGAAACCGTGAAAACTCAGGAAGAACTGGCAGTCCTCAGAGAAATCAAATGAAAGAAATTTATTTCTGACTGAGAACAAAACAGAGTGCATGCAACAGTGACAGCACACTCACTCATCTGGAATTTGGCATTTTGAATTCTTTTTCCCTCTTATTTATGACCCTTTGTTATCAGAGATTGCCATATGATTCCTCTTTACATGACTCTATAGCATAAATATTCCTGAAATGTGGACTGATGTGTGGGGGTTAAGTCTCAAGAGAACAAGGAAGCTGGGTTCTGATTTTTAGTTATTGTGCCCCAACATGGAATTCTACTAAGAGCATTTTAATTTATTTTTTAATGTGTTTATTTCCTTGATGATGGCATCTTTTTGAACTTGCCTATGTTTTGTTAGACAGGAAAATTTCAGAGGCATAAATTCATTTAAACCTGTTTTCCATTATTACTTTTTGAAAAAGTATAAATATATGTGTGCATATATATGTGTGTGTATACACACACACACACACATATGTATATACATACATATAATTTGGGGACGGGCAACTGTGGAAGCTGGAAAAGGCAAAGAAAAAGTATATTTTTAAAGAAGATTTGTTACCAAGTGAGGATTTTCTGCTCAGAATCCTTTTCTGTTGAGAAAGTTTTAAAAGCTTTTTAATATACAAATTAGATTTTGAATTAAGAGTAGATATTCCCTGAATTTATTTGTGCTCAAAACAGGCTAACTAGGAATGGATTTACACTAACATGAGCATTCACTTTGGTTAGTCTGCAATATAAGATAATTACTGAGCAGAGAGCAGTCTCTCGATGCACCAGGGGAAAAGCACAACTGAATTCATGAGCTCCAGTTTGCTACTCCAGTTGTAGCGATTGTCTCCATGGAAAAGAGAAATGCTAGAAAATATTTTGGTAGAAAGCAACCAAGCTGGCCAAGTCACAGCCAGGTGGAAAAGCATCCTTTTAAATTACAGTCCTTAAATCTCATGGTTGGTGCCTTAAAAGCCTAGGGAGATCTGGGGATGTTTTCTGATTAGTTTTGTATATTTTGTCCTTCTCTATGATGATAAAAATGTGATTGATTAATTAAGCAACTAATTGACTCAGAATATAATCTCTTGAGCTAAGTAAGCCTCTTTGTTTTTGCTATGATGATAATCAAAAAATACCATGAAATGGTTTCATATCAACAGAATTACTGAAAGAGGAAAACAGAACAAAAGAAACACTTGTCTTTTGTATTCCCTGTAGAAATACGCATTATGCTCTGAAATCAATTAAATTATCATGGAGAATAGCACCTTGGTTATATCGTCCTGAGACAACTGGAATATCTTACGATTATTCTTGTTGTTAGTCAAATATTAAATTGAACTATTAAAGCATAGATATTGCATTTTATTCAACTCATTTTTCATGTCTGCTCTCAGCCTAACTCGCTAGCTCATTCATTGCTAGAGTTAATAATTCCCACCCACCACTTTCTTCTTCTTTTCTGAAGATGAAAGTTCTCTTTGTTGTTATAAATTTAACACATTTTATATATTCTGAAGTATATGCAGTACATATGTATATCTTATAATGGTTATCTATCATTTCAAGGATAACGAGAGCAACTTTGAGCCTTCCATTTAGCTTAGAGTGTAGAAAATCGCCAGCACATTTCCAATCACGTGCCTCTTTTTCCACTGGAGAGGTAACTCACATCTTGAATTTTGCATGTTACCATACTTACTCTGCAATATTTGCCCCCGTTATTCTAAATTCATCCACACTGGTGCATATAACCCTAGTTTGCTAAATTTCATTTCTTTATAGTGCCCGTTCCCTCGAGTGTTGGTATTGTCTAATTTTATAACCATTTCCTTTTAAAATTGTCTTGAAGGAACATTCATCATAAAATTATATAGATCCAAAGTGTGTACCCTCATAAACAGTGTGTACATGAAGCTTACCACCAGTAGTTTACCACCAGTTCTTTCCTTGACCACATAATGGATCCCTTTTTACTCAATTTGCCCCATCTCCACAATTTGCTCTATAGTGTAACAATCTACTTTGGTTTGATTTTGTTAATGTATTTGGGTGGTTTCTCAGTATGCCACAAATAAGTGAAATATGATGTTTTTGACCTTTAAATGCATTATATGTTTTCAAAATTTCCTAATATCTGATGTGTTTATCCTTTGCAACTGATTTCTGATTCAACAGGATCTTCATATTCACTATTTGCTAATTTATTTTGAGTGGTATTATAGAGCAGTGTGCTTTTAATTATCTTTCAGTTTCCTCCTGCATGTGTGTTTGGGGTTCACAGAGCTAGTTATCTTTGCCCAAGATTGTAAATTATGTTACTCAAATCCTTTGCTTCCTTTCTAAATTTTGTCTGATGATCTGTCTTTCTTTTATCGGTTTGACTGTGAGAGGTGTGTCTAAATCTCTACTGATACTAGTAAATTTCTCAGTATTTTGTTAATATTTTAGCTTGTAATTCGTATATAAAGCTCCATTTTTTGAGTCTTCAGCCTTTAGAATTGCTGCATCTTCCTGATGAATTAAAGTCTTAGTCATTTGAAGTAACTTACATCATGCTTTTTTAAAAAAATTGATGTAGCATTGTTTCACAATACTGTGTCAGTTTCAGGAGTCTAGCTTCACAGAGGTTACATGTATATACCACACTGCAGCCACCACCAAAATTCTAGCGCCATTGTCCACAATCATATCAGTCTCCTCTACCTTTTCCTCTTGCCCCCATTCCCATTCGCCTTGGGTAACCACCATTTTGCTCTCAGAGACTGAATTGTTTCATTGCATTTTGTTTGTTTGCACTGCTTATGTGCGGCCCACCTATGAGTGAAATTATTCTGTATTTGTTTTTCTCTTTCCGACTTATTTTGCTTTGATTAATAGTTTCTTTTGTTTGATAATATTATAGGTCCACTTTAATAGTTTTGCCTGTTAAATAATTTTGCATGATTTTACTCCCAGTCTCTCTCCATCCTATGGACTTTGTTGTGTCTCTGGTAAGAGACTATAAATAGATGGTTTTTAATATAGTCGACAATCTTAGTTCTTTACTAGTGAATCTAATCCAATCTCTAGAAGAAAATAATAGAGATGCAATGTTCAAGCAATAATAGCTGTGACTTCTTCCAAATCGCTGAATGAAAACAATTCTCCAATTTAGAAAGTCTCTTTGTAAAAATACTGCAGCAGAATAAGCCAAAAATAAATCTGTACCTAGATGCATCAAAATGACACAAAATAACACAAAATTGATTATTCCTTCTTAAAAAATGTTAGACTGGCAGCTGATTTCTCAAAAGCACAAATGTAGGCAAGATCTCAAATCATCTTTTTAAGGAAAGATTAGTCTTCTTCTTTGCAAAAAAAAGAGTACTAGTTCTTTTCTTGGCAGAGAAGCTGAATGATGGTAAAATACTCTAGTCCAATCATAAAAGTATGCTTTAAATAAATCTGGTCTGAATATAAAATAAGTTGCTTGCTTTCTGTACATGGGAATATATCTTACTTATCTTAGTGGAAAAAGTAAAAAGACTATTACATTGTTAGTTGAAAATAACCCTTGAAAACTAAGTTTTGAAGAAAGGGCTGAATCCCAACTCTGCTATTCATTAACTATAATCTTATGCAAGTGTCTTATAGTGCCTCAGTTTCCTCACTTGTAATGATCTATAATAATAATATATATTCAACAGCTTATTGTGAAGGTTAAATGATTTAGCTCATAATAACACTAAGAAAAGTATCTAATATTTTGTAAAAATTAGCTAATTTACTTGATAGAGTTCAAGAAAAAGATTCCTTTGATTGTTTTCAATAGCTTGATTATAATACTTTGGTGATTATAAGATTCCAGTTTAGTTTTGCATTTTTAGCAGGTCAGACATTAGGATATGACATTTAATTGATAACACCTTATTTTTTATTAAGTGTAGTAACTTCCTGTGATTTTGTTTAAACAAAGATGATAGTTCCTAATTTTTCTACCCAATTGCCTGATATAATGTCACGTGATAAAAGCTGAAAGTTTCCTTCATCAGGTATTTCACCCAGTTATATTGGAAAAAACTTATAAAAATGTCTTTACTCTCAGTAGTACTATTAAACAGAAGTACTTATTCACATTATTCATAATAAATCTGTGGGAGTAGATTTATTATGGAGATTATAGCCCATTCAGTGTGAAAGCAAATGCATATTCCCAGTTTTAGAATACATTGTCATAGAATATACTCTATCTATTTAGATGTTAGTACACAAAATAAAAAATTCCTGAAGTCTATATTTCAATCAAAATTTTCAGTTATTAATTTAATATTGGCTAATATTAAGTCATTGATGACATTCAAAGTTTTTAAACCACTTCATTGAGTTATGATTGACATGTAAAAATCTACACATTCAATGTATACAGCTCGATTTGTTTGGGGATCAGTATACACCTGTGAATCCGTCATTACCATCAAAGTGACAGACATATCTGTCACTTCTCAGTTTCCTTCCCAACCTTATTCTTATTATTATTGATATTATTGTGGTGGCAAAAATACTTTTGACATAAGATCAACCCTCTTAGCAAATTTTAAATATACAATACAGCATTGTTACCTGTAAGCACTATACTTCATAGTGACGGTCCAGAACTTATTTTTCTTGCATAGTTGAAGCTTTGCACCTTTGACCATCACCTTCCAATCTGCCTCCCTACAAAACCTGGCAGTCGGCATTCTGCTTTAATGAGTTTGGTTATTTTTGACTCGCTATAATGAAAATCATATAGTATTTGTCTCTCTGTGCCTGGTTTATTTCAATTAGCATAATGTCCCCTGGTCCATCCATGTTTTCACAAATGCCAGCATGTACTTTTTTCTTTAAGGCTGAAATATATTCCATTGTATATGTATTCACATTTCTTTAGTCATTCACCTGCAGGTGAACTTTTGGGTTGTTTCCATATCTTGGCTAGTGTGAATAACACTGCAATAAATATAGGACTGCAGGTACCTTTTCAGATCCTGACTTCAGTTCCTTTGGTTAAATACTCGTAAGTAGAACTACTAGAGTGCATGGCAGTTCTAGTTTAATTTTTTCAGGAAATTCATGCCATTTTCCATAATGGCTGTGTGTTAAATGTTTCAATCATTTGTCGGACTTAAAATATGTATTATGATAGTGAAATATTTTAGTAATAATGATTAAGAAATTCCAACCTGTGACAATGAAATAAATGGAATTTATAAAAGAATACATGCAAGCCTACTTCATTCACAAAAAATTAAAATTTTGAGCAATAAAATCAAGCTTTCTTAGACTTTCTAAAGATAGAGTGTTGAAAATATCAGGTTCTGTTTGTCAAGTATCTTTTCTTTTGATTTTAAATCTGAATTATTGTAAATTAAATATTATCTACTAGATTTTGTTTGCTTGCAAAAATATTTATAAGTGGTATTTTATAAAATGTATTTGATATAAAATATTTTTGAGATTGACACCACATGTATACTGAATATTTTTTTTTCTTAAAGGAAAGTTGCAGTGAACGAAGCACCAAATAATTTTTAAAAAACCTTACTTAAGAAAATGTATACATGTAAAGCCTATTAATGGCCTCGTCAATCTTTGAATAATATAACTAAAAACAGTCTATCATCTATTTATATTATAGTTTTAATGTTCAGTGTCAATTGTGCTTCAATTTATTTTGCAAAGAAAATTGAACTCAATGAATAAAATACTTCTTAATGCTTGCTTTCATCTTAAGTAAATCATTTTTGTCCACTTAACATTCTAGAATATACCACCATATATAATGAACATTTTATTTACAATGTATGTGAAAATTCCATGGTAATTCTTATTTTTAAAAGGAGAGGTATAGGCAGAATAAAGGCCAGTAAGCAGACAGGCACAATGAGAGAGGAGGAAGCAGCACTTTATTTGATTTCATTTTTGTTGTTAAATTGGTTGTTTCTCCCAGACCTGGCACACAAACCTGGATCCTTGATATGTACGTGTTAGCGCTCCTTTGGAAATAGTATGCCTCACCAGCACGCCACCAGGGCCTATCAAAATAAAAATGCATTTATATTTTCACAGTAAAAGATAATCTATAGCAATTTACAATAAACACAGTAAATTGCTTACTCCAAAAGTCTTTCCAAATTGAAATGTGCACATGTCCCTGATAAGAATTTTCATCCTAAAGTCAATAAACCTTCTTGAACTTGGACTTTTTTTTCCAAATGATTTAAATGAGGAAAATTCCTAAGAAGTTTTGCAAACTGAAGTAGGCATTGATTCACAGCCATGCAGCATTTACTCCATTTGAGTGATTTGTGTACTATTTGGGCACTGACTACACAAAATATAAATAAAAAATATTTTATATGGTGACTATGGAGTGAGGTGGAAGGGAAAATATCTGAGGAAACACAAAAGAAACAAAACTTGAAATAATAGGATTTAAGAGGCTTATTGGGAATAGCTCTCAAGGTAAGACATAACAAGTAGTCACTATACTAAAGGTCAAAGAGAGCTAATCTAGTAAATTCAGGTGAGTACTGGCAACACTATTATAAAATTAAGATTTCTTGACTTCTCTGTGAAGTGTATATTTCTTGCTTACTTCTTGCTAAAAATCTTATAAACCTTTGAAATTGTTTCTGATTTCTGAGAAGAGTGGAGAATGGAAACACTGTGCAAAATGTATCTCCACGACAAAAAATAAGCTTTCATTACAAGACAGCAATAGATGAGAAAAAGTGGTTGAAAAGGGTGATAGAAGGTCTACATGAAACATTTCTTTAGGGTTTTATAAGGAGAAATCAATGAACACTACAGGGTAATCATTTTGTTGAAGTTTTGACAATTGTCTCTGGTTGTACATGATCTGTGCACATCTGTATTTTTATCAGCTCACTAACCATTGAAGAGCCAATGGTCCTTGTAAGTCTCATTGTAGAATGTCGCATCCAAGTGTGGTCATGTGCATATCATATAAACTCCCTTCCCTAATGAAGTTAGCAGCAAAATAGGAGTGAGATACTCTGAATGTCTGTAGGTATATGAATGGAATTCTGTAAACAATGGAACAAAATGCAACTTTCGTTTATTTTCTTAAATTGTATTCTTCATTCCGTGTTCTAATTATATATCTCCAATCAATGATGTCTTCACTTTGATTGTGATGAGGTCACATTATGTAATAATTGGAAAGAATGTAAGTTCTTGGTTCTTGATCTCAGTATAGATCCGTGTGTATATGTGTAGGTGTGTGTGTACACACATGTACAGGTGGCAAGAGAAATATTTCCCTAGTGTCACCTACTCATCTGTTCTGATAATATGAAATCACTTTTTAAAATAAAGCACAATTAGTTTTTACTGCCTGCTAAGTTCATGTAATTTCATTCTAAGCCTTTCATACCACTCTATTTGGATTTCCTGTGGAGTACAATTTCACTTTGTACCATTCCTACTGAAAATGAGAATAGACAGGAACCTGAAATTGAAACAGGTTCTGAAATGTTTCATTCAAACACTCTTGTATTGACCTTAAAGTAGGAACAGTCAGTTCAGATTTTGTATTCTGCCGTAGAAGAATACATCTTAATTTTAATATCTTAAAATTTGAAAAATGAAACAGGGAAAAAAGTAGAAAGGGGATGAAATTAAACTAAGATTTACAGCCCCAGAACAAAATCAAATTTACAGGAAATACAAACAATTATTTCATATATTGGATAGCAGGATATAGGGACTAGATCAATTATCTTATGGGAATATCTGGATCATCCAAACTTAAGACATAATCATACAATAGTTAATTTGAAAACCCTTGTTGCATCAATGAATACTTTCAAATAAATGAACCAGTATACTGTATGGGCAGTAGAATTATTGACATTTATTTGCCACTTAAAGCAAGTACAAAAATAAGCTCTTAGGGTAATAATATGATGTAATATCATTAACATTATTCAAGTATTTAAAATCTCATTCATCAGTGACAGTAATGGCTCAAGAAAATGAATAACAATGGAAAAAATAAAAGGATCATTTTCTTTGCTAAGGATGGAAAATAGCGTTGATACCCCCTCAAACACATGGATAAACACCTACACACAAACACATATACACATATGCAATGGCCTCCTAACCACATTAATCACTAATGATAATATACATTTTTATGAGACCACTACAGTGTACAATTATTTAATTTACATCTCTATAAAATACATCACTCATATCAGAACATTCTTGTGTGTGGGTAGATATGTAGAAAATTTCTAGTCAAAAATAGCAAAGTCGTTTCTGTGTATCCAAACCAGTCATTCAAGCATTGATATGTTTATTAAGTCATTCAAAATAATGGCCTTGCAGGACTAAATTGAGAAATGTTTATAGTTTATGCAAATTTAAGCTGTTACTGTTTTTTGAGCAAAAATAATTGGATTTTAAATTTTTTTTAATTTTGCCAGATGTGTTTATAATTTAAACATGACTTTGGTGCATTTACCATGGTTGACTGATTTAACTGACATAGAATGAAATCTGGATGTCATAGTAAGTAATGAGCGGAATGAATGTTAACACGTTAACAATGAAGCAGCAGGTAAATAAAAAAGTGACACAATGAAAAGTCATTTGTTTACCTCCCGCCTACTCTTGGTAAAGGATTGTGCTTAATGCTCCACAGATTTAAAATCAATTAAATCCTCAAAAAAATCTAAGTCCTTAGTGCTTCTAGTACTCCATTTTGGAGAAGGCAGTGAGTTGAAATAACTAGTTCAGCCAGGGTCACAAAACCCCACAGCAGCAAAGTTATCATTTGAATTCTGGAAGTCTGTTTCTAGAAGTCTTAATTTCTACTAAATATATTAAATCAGCACCTCCCCTCAGTACTAAACTTCTCTCCTGAATTTTTCCATTCATCATTATAGTTGCAGTGATTCTCCATGTTTTCATTTGAACATATCTTTTGTAATTCAATTGTCTTCTAAGATATGATCCTAGTATATGAAAATTAAAGATTCATAACTTAAAATGTATTCCTCTGTCAAACTCACCTAATACCTTTTTAGTTTTAAACATACTAATGTGAAGTATAAATTCAAAATGAAATATTATTGAATCTATTAAATGCATCCATGATTAGGTTTGGGCTTCTAATAAACCATATGAATGCACATACTATATCTGCATATTTTTTACATTAAATCAAATTCTTAAGAGTAACTTTTTAAAATTCCAAATATTAGTTATGATATAGCTAGTCTATTCAGTAATTATCATATAATACTATAAAGTAGGAAAGTTATACAAAATTGTATTTTTCCCTCAAATCTGTTATTTTATATCACACATATATTTCTATTGCTAGTTTCTTTATTATTGGCTATAATTTTACTCTGTGGTCAAATAATAAATTACTAAAACTGCTTTTATTTAAGCACCAGATATAAAGAGACAATCTAAGAAATGAATCTTAAAAACACATTTTAATAAAATAGATGAAATTGTATGAGTTATTTTAATTCCTTTTAAGTATTTTTTTTCAGTATTTAAAATATTAATTCACTCTATCTATAATTCTAAATTTCATTTTAAAACCAGTGTTGAAGTTAAGGAATTTTCAGAAAAATATTATGCTACGTTATGTGTCTTCAATCTTATGAATTTTGCCTTTATTGAACATTTTCCCACTAAATACTAGGGTATATAATAAGTAAAAGCCTGACAGTATTTGTATGTGTTCATTTGCACATGATTTTGTTTGTATGCACAGAAAGTCAGATGATAGAGAATGCAGATTATTTTTAAATATTTTTATTTTTTTATTTCATTGAAAAAACTGACAAAGTTCACATTTTTAAATGGCAATGGATGTATTTTTCACCTCTCAGCCAAATTAACTTTTTAATGTGACTTTATAATTTTTATATGAAATATAACTTTATATTGAATTTTCATTAGAAAAGATGAAACGGGTTTAATCAAGAATGTGTAGAAAGTGTGTGTATGTGTGCCTGATAGCAGTTGGAAGCTACATAACTGCTTTTGTAAAGCAGAAAGACTGTATTAACAAAGTTCAGCCCATAAACCTGTTCCCGATGGTTCTTTTTAAAGTTACTAATCAGTAAATCATACCTATTGATTATCTTGATTTCATTCAACATACAAAGCAGTACACATTAATAATGTTCAGTTATAAATACTGTTGAAAATACAAAAAAAACATTAAATTTTCTGATGTCTACCAATAATTGACAATCATAGAGTTCAACAGTATTTAAGAGATGGCTTTATATAGGAAACTAGATTAGCCACAAATGAGATTCAAGAGAAGTGTAATACAATCACTAAAATATATTCATGAAATCCCTCCTCACAGTATATTTTTGTGTGATGAGGGCTAGAAGACACGAATCAGTTTTGGAAATTTTGGATAAAATATGTTCTGCTAGAAGTAATGCATGTATACAAATAATTCCAATATATTTTTAAAATATTACAAAAGCAAATTCATAAGTAAAAAACGAATTATAGTAACTCAAATGCCAAAGAGTATTAATTGTAGTGAGAATGACCAGCAGGAAAAATGCATAAAGAAGGTGACTTTTAAACCAGAATTTCAATGATTAAGAGAAAGTCACCTATCAGACTAATCCATGCAAACAGAATTTGTCAGCAAAATCCTCAGATGGGAAGGAACAATATTTATCTAGTGTCACTACATCTTACATTTGTGTGGAAAATATGAAAGACTCAAATGTTACTGTGCTATTATATATGCCCTATCAAAGGACACATTAAGGCGTTTAGGCTTTAATCTGTAGTAGAGAATCATTGGATGTTTTGTTTTAAGCAGAAAATGGGCCATTGAAAGTTCTAGCTTAGAAAAAATAACAGGGTAGGATGGATGAAAGTTGTTGAGGCAGGAGACGTGCCCTCAGAGATCATGGCTCAGGGAATTGTGGCAATAAATCACACATGCAATAATAAGATCTGAACCAGCCTGTGTCCATGGGACTAGACAGGACAGGATGGATACGGAAGACATTCCACAGACAAAAATCAATAGGGCCTTTTGACTGCTTTAGATGAAGGGTAGCAGTGGTGGACAACAACACCATTAAGACAAAACCAGTATGTACCTTGAGGATCTGGTAAGGTAGAAAGTTGGAGTCCTGTGTGAGGTATTCAGCTACAAATAGTGAATGTCTTGCTCTTCAAGGAATTAAAACGGAGTGAATTAATGTTAAAAAAAAGTTAGGTCAGTTTCATGAAGATGCTGATTATTGATGTTTAAGTGAAATCAAAGGAGAGAATAATAAGAACTCCTGGTGGAAAATGCAATAGAATTTGTGCCTGCAGAAGAATGGTGTGACGTCCTTATGGGGAAACATAAAAAGGCACGGGTGAAATTAACTAAGGCAAATGGTGTCTTTAAGTGTATTTGTTCTTAGAGACCTAAGGAGAGTCCTGTAGGTTTGCGGGGAGAGACTTTTCCCAGTAGAGTTGTGCAGGGTACTACAGCCTATCTGAAATCCAGTCCTGCAGGAGATTCGGGTAAGGAAGCAATGAGAGCAACCTCACCAAGGTGATGGCAGGTTAGCTGAGAGTGCCTGCATTCTGAACTGGTGGAAGAGATCAACCTGAGTAATGTAAGGGACAAGTCTTCCGAACT
This sequence comes from Solenodon paradoxus, assembly GCA_004363575.1. Lineage (NCBI taxonomy): Eukaryota > Metazoa > Chordata > Mammalia > Eulipotyphla > Solenodontidae > Solenodon > Solenodon paradoxus. The sequence continues at coordinate 304,510 of RJWH01001520.1, read as the reverse complement.
TGGTGAATGGAATCTCTGGAACTAAAGGCAGGGAACCAAGAGTATAGCCCTAAGATTGCATTATGAAATTAGGAAGCAAGGCAGGATAATAATTCCATCGGCCTGATTAGGGCTGTAGGAAAAGAAAGCAATTTTAAGTTTAAGCAAGTAGATGTTGTACAAAACAAAACACTCTAGAGAAAATATTTGTGAAAGTTTGGAAATGCTTATTAAATTAATGAAAGGGGGAATGAAAGTGATTTATGCAAGCCTCTTACAATTATCTCCCTATTTACTGATGACATGAGAAATTACATTTGAGTTTTATTTTAATTTTGAAGCTTTATATAAAGGGAAATTGCATCAGACCATTATATAAGCTGAGAATGTGTATCATCGTGAATCAACATCTATAAATAGTATTTCATTTGTATTTGGAGTATAAATGTTGAGCATGTATTGTGACTGATACTTTATAATTCCTCTAATCTCACTAATTTTAAGGTAGGTAGTTGCTACCTATGTTAGAAATGAGAAAAGAATTGATACTCTTAATATTGAGTGATTTATTTAAAACTTCATGGCAAGAGCTCGGAGTGGTCTGTCTCTACCTCCTTTTCCCTTACACAGTGTCACACGTTCCTTGATTTCCCAAAATATCGTGTAAACAGAGCACTTGTTTATAACAGACTTTGATGGAGTTTGTTGGTGACAAAGAGAACTATACGCTGACACCACATAGCAATAAGAGCTACAATTCAACACAGAGGTCCATCTTTCAAACAATTCTGTAGTCTTCCCCCCAGCTTTAAAATTAGTTTCTGACACTTTCCTGCAAGTCCCCCTTCACCTCTTATCCTCCCCTCTTTTTCTCCTTCTCTGCCTCTGCATCTCTCACTTCTTTCTCCCTTCAGTTGTTTAATGGTGGTCTGAGGCTGCCAGTTGGAGATAATCCACAATCAAGAACAATTTCAGCGACTTTGCTTTGCTGTCTCATTCCTTCTGATCTATGCCCTATCACTGGCTGATATTTCTGGACAATGGTATCTCCATCAATATATTTGCTAATCAACGACTATTTCCTCCAGAGAAAAACAATTTCTCTTTCTTATAAGCAGAAGAAGCATCAGCCTCTGGGGGTACATCATGCCTGCCGATATCATTACACATATAAGTCACCTTGGTACAAGTAATAACAATGCAACATGGCATTTCTCTTCCCATTTGTCAATATATTAACATGAAATATCAACTCTTTCATTGACAGCTTTATCATTTGGCAACACATATTCATGTACACTGAATATCCAGATGCGCTTCCCGTTAGGCAACATGTATCTGCTTAAGGCAGTGTCTGTGGGCTGCTTTTGACTTTGCATTTTACTCAAGTTTATATGACCTACAGGTTGTGATATATTGTTTGCCAAGCTGCTGACATGACAAGGTAATTTGGCTTGATCATTATTAATAATGACTTTAAGAACGATAGCCTACCATATCTGAGTCTTGATGTGAAATCTAAACTAAATATTGAAGTGGTCATATATAAATTATACTTTGTTCTCAGTTTTTTAAAAGATACTTCCTTATAAACAAGTAGAGGGAGGAGAAGACTAAATACAAATAGTAAATAAAGGATCTTAAAATTAAAACGATTTAAAGCTGTTGTAACTGCGCACATACTAATGTGAAAATTTAAGACTTGTCTATTTTATTTATGTTAAACTCCTTAAAGAAATCAGTGCTACCTGAAATTTGTGATCTGTGAGAAGCATCAATTCTAGTTACATTGAAATTTTGATTTCTGCAGATAATTTTGTCATAAATGTGTGTGACATGACGTGTGTGTGTGTGTGAGAGAGACTTAGAAGTTAAAAAATTATCCAGAATGGTTCTGTGTTTTTTAATAGAAATTGGTTTTGTCATTGTGTGACTGTAATTATTGAGACTTAGATTTCAGAACCGAAATATCTGACTATCAGTATGCAGAGATAAGGGATTAATTTCTCTATAACTTTAATTTCTCAGAAAAACAATTATTTATTAGAAAGAAAAAGAAATCATATTAATGTGAACATTCCCAGTCTTCAAAGTCTATAGACTATGCTCATACTGTGATATAAATATGACTCACTCAGCTTGGCCAGAAATAGAGTGAAGAGTTTGCTTTAATGGTGATACAGCAATTCCTAATACAAGTGTCGTGGCGTATTGTGAAAGTGGCATTCTATCATAGATGGCAGAGGGTAGAGGGAATCTGATTCTGCATCTATATCCTCGGGCCAGTGAATGGCCTCTCAGAATCTTTATGTAACTACATATCATTGAAGTTGCTCCCTGATTAAGAAGCTTAAATTAAATTGGAAAGAACTTTAAGACAAATCAAGAGTCTTTTGAAACTAAGTTAACTCTATCGATATCAGCTTTACCATCACACGATTACAACTAATTTAGAGGCCTCTGGTGGTTTCTTCACTGTTTTAAAAAAGTGTAAGCTAATGCTATCATTTTGATGAAATGCACTCTGAATTAAATTTTAGTCATGTCCCTGTTAATGTTTTCAAATGTGAACATTTTATAGGTTCCTTTTGAAGAAAAATAGTTGTGGAAATATGCTAATTAAAATCATTTTTATATAACAAAATATGTGTAAATATGAATCTGTACATAAATTTGTGTATCATTTATATTTAACTATAACCCAGAAAAATCCATAGTTTCTACATAAACAAAGTTACCTAATGGTCAGTACTAAAGATAACATTAATTTAACATGATTGATGATGCTGTTGGTTAAGATACAAATATTGCTTGCAATGTGCAGGTAAATATTGACTGGTAAGAAAGTCATTTAAGTTCATTTTGCTCATACTTTCTCTTGGCATCAGTGGCTCTCATTGGTAGTATCCTGTCAGCTTTTACTTAGTGTTATTCTTCCATTTATTTATTAATTATCTCTTTGTTCTTTCTCATTAATTTACAGAGCCCAATAAGTACTATTTTGCCAGAATTACATTAAGATAGAGACACCAATTAGGCATTACTCTTAATTAATTGTATTAGGTCATGAGGTAGAAAGTTAAGCAAGACCCCAAAACCTGTTTGAACTCAAGAATTGACATGAATAGTAACTTATATTTGGGTTAAATTTGTGTTCACATTAGTTTACTTACAAATATCAAATGAAAACAAAGCAAAATGAAACAAAGACCCTAACAACAAAAGGGGTTTGCAAATCAATAACATAGTTGTAAAGAAAGAGGCAGCTTCCTGTTGACTCATGGGTGTGTAAGGACTTTACAAGGTCAATGTCAGCATAATAAAATAAGGAAACTCTGAGTCAAAGGTAATTTGAATTTTGAGTTTTATAAATTTTAAAAGATCAGCCAAAAGGGAGGGACCACACCAAGTGTCAAAGACCTGCGATTTCTGGATAATATGAAGAAATTCCTGGCATGTAATTTTTACATCTATACTCCAGGCCAGACCATTGGCCAGTGTTGGCTTCCTCTGGATGAGGAGGCCACAGATGAGGTTACATGCGCCAGATGAGAACATCAAGAGAAACCACAGGAGTTCCAACTCGTTAGGTTTTATCTCATCTTTCTAACAATTATATTTTGTAGTATCTATGTAACACTACTTTTAAAAAAAAGATCCTATTTCTATTTGATCTGAAATATGCATCAGCCTTTTTTTTAAGATTCTCACTGAAGTGTGTGTAACATATGGTTCTATGTAACAGAACTTGTATGCTGAATACAGTAAATTCAAGGACTCCAGTTCGAAAAATACTGCCCTTTGTAAATACACCAAATCACAAAGAAAATGATTCAATTCAACTGCTTTCTGCCTGTTATTCCTTCTTTATTTAGTACAACCTAGAAACAGCTGTGAGTGTGCAGTGAACCTGGTCTCACCAAAGACATCAGAGGTTCTATTTCTTTGTTTAGTCTCCAATTATTCTTAGACTAAAAATAAACCTGTCATGTTGTATCTTTTGATAACTTCTCGTCTTTTAGACTAACCTTTCTTTAAATACTGTAAATATTCAATACTAATATTATAAAAAATTGAAACTATAATTATAGTTTTTCTCCTTTAAAAGAATTCGTTATGACTTATTACCAGTTAGAATAATTCTATGGGTATAGCACATAGAGAGATTCTTTACTGAGAACAAATATAATTAGAATCCATGATGTTTCTCTATCAAACTAAACAAAGAAACTGTAGCTCTTTAGGCAGCATATCATTGCCGAAAAGGGCAGTATCATTGTCACAACTGGGTAGTTATCTGTGGAGAATCTGAATGGTGTTGATTAAGGAGATCAGAGTTCAGAGGTGTTTTGGAGGGAGTTACTTATATGTAGATTCATATTCTGTGTATCTCTTCATCAAGCACATTACCTTCCTTTCACAGTGTTGGTGCCTGCCAAGACAGTAGTTGTTACAACCGCAGTCTTGATAAATAGCACACCTGATTTTTGCATTCCTGGGAAAATTTTCATATCCTTGAAGATCATTTTGTATGTGGCTGTGTTCATCATTCAAGTGTCAAGAGCTATGCGAGCACATAGTAAAGTATTCTGGGCGTGCAGAGGACTCAGAATTCAGTCATGAGTAAAACTGGCCCAGAAAAGGGTGTGGTGGGGAAAAGGGGACAGTATTATGTCCCAGAGAATTAATAAAATACAGAGCAATGATGCAATCATCTCATAAACTTACCAGCTTTATTGAGATGTAACTGACATAGATCATTGTATAACTTTCATGTGTACATGTTGATTTGATAGACTTATTTGCTGCCAATGATTCCCACCATTATTACTATTTTAAAAGTTCAAGTCCATTCTATAAAAGTATATTGAGTATGGTTTCCTAGAATTTCATGGCAGCTGACTAGTGATTAGAATGATTTTAAATGGTCATTATCCTGACTTCTTTGTAGATCGCATAACAAATTTTTGTTTAGATTACCAATTTCAGCTATGTCTCTGTCATTAAAAGAAATATGTCTTATTGTTTTTCTTTTCTTTCAGTTAATGCATTATGATTCTAAAAGGCATTATAGGCCTTCTGTTTGTTGGTAATTCAGCACATCTGATCACCCTTTTTCCACTGGGTTCTAGTATGGAATACTATTTTTTTCTAGACAATTATCTTGTATGTAAGTAATACAGTGGTATTTCAACATAAAATATTCCTAGTTTTCCTTTCAGTGTTTTTCCACCTATATTTGGTATCAGCATTTATTGTATAGCCTTTCTACACAAGGAATTGCAACAAAGTTTTCCAAGTAATTACCATTCTTAAAATATCTTTCTCTAGGCAGAGACTTAATAGTCATGCTAGCTATTATAAAGCTGCTTGTGCTGTATAATATTTGTAGGGTTCAGGGAGTATTTGCTGAATGAATGAGTGAATAAAATATTGTATCCAGCAAATACTAGGATGAAAATTAATATTTAAAGTGTTTTACTATGTATCTTCTGAGAGGATTTTGGTGAAAATGTTACAGGGAGTAAAATGCTGGTTAAATCTGATTGTCTGTTGACAGTGAGGGCTGCAGAGCTACCACTGAAAAGTGCTGATTTTAAAGGAAAGCTCAAGCAGGGAAAGTGTTTAGGGTTAGATGCATGTACATTTCAAGCTAACCTGAGTTTGGGAGACTAGAGACCAGTTCCCACATACAATTTATAGGAAGATATGCTTTATATGAACCTAAATAAATAGAAGATAGAGGCTATGAAATCTGGTCTACTGTTGGGAATATATTTAAAGCTAAACAAAATCATAAAGGCAAGTAAGAATTTAATAAAACTAGGAAATATAAACAATAACCTACTGCTGCGGGGGAAAAACAAGAAAATATAGGAAGGCTGTGAAGAGCTCCCAGTGCAATAAAATCTGTAAAGAATTCTATCTATAAAGATTGTTTAACTTGAAATTATAAGGGTGCATTGTTTTTAAGTAAGTTCAGAGGTGCTTAGAACACTTGTACTAAAATGCATACCATCTATGTAACATGTAGTATGTCACTCTAAGAAAACATTTTCTGCTGATTAATCTGGGGATTTGCTTCTGGAATAGGATTCTCTGCATTCCAAATCCATAATATTTTCCTGCATAAAGGAGATTTTTATATTATCAAGGCAGGTATAACCTACTTATCTCTAGTCATAAGAATTTAATGTAGTGTAACACCTGACATCTCACACTTTACAATTGTGACTAATAGCTCTCCTTTTGGGAGGAAACATGCAAACACAGACTATGAATCCTTTATGACTCTCACAAGATGTGCATGTCTCCTCCTAGGAGTTCCTGCTAGGATTCATGGACACAATAGCCAAACATAATCAGGGTATTACCATCTGCAGCTCCACTCCATTTGTTATTGCAGATGAAAATTAAGTTTCCTCTAAGGTGACATCATTATATTTTGATAACTTGAAGCTCCCTTCTAAGCAGGACTGTGACCATACGTGCCACGACTATCTCTGGGAAGCCTCTGAAGTTGTAATTCCATTAAAACCCAAAAGATTTACGTTCTGAGTAGTAGTGTGTGCTACTTCATTTTCAAAACAATATATGCTAAGGACAGGGTGGCCATGTTTCCTTGAGACAGAAACGGACATTGGGATGGAGAAAATGGGACGGGGTTATGCGCTGGTGACTAAGGTGAAGGGAGGAGCTGGAGCAATCCGAGCAGGAGCAGAGTAGCCAGGCCAGTAACAAGTAAGTACTATCAGTAATCTCACAGTAAAGGTATGTGGTCCAGAGGGACTTGATACAAATGGCTAGTGTCAGCAGACTAAGGAATTTTGGCACCTTAGGCAAAAACCAAATTTGGCACCCCTATTACCTGCTCTAAATATCCTGCCTAAAACACATGCTGCATTAACTCTCCCAGGGCCAGAATTGCCCAGAACCCCACAGTGCCAGAGATAACCCCCATAGTATTTACCTGTGCCATGACCACCGCACATGAGGTGGATACTCTTTCTGTGGCTCCTATTTCCTTACCAGATGGGAACAGTGAACAGCAGCAGCAGTGCCAGCAAGGGCTGTTTTTAATGTGGGCCAAAAGAGGCAGCTGCTTTTGGGTCCCCTCAACAGACTGGACCCGGGGCACCTCAACTGCCCCTTCCCCCTGTTTTATTAAAAATGGGACAAACTGACATTTATATTTAAACAGTGGGACAGTCAAGAAATATGAAAAAAAGATACTATCCTGTTTAAGACGGTACATGTGGTCACCCTAAGTACAGAAGCATGTATAATTTATAATAGATTAAGTAGATTATGAGCTGTTTGCATGCTTCTAGGTCACAGCAATATTTGCAGTTGATGCTTTCAGAGAAGTGTTCATGATGGTCCACTATACGTACGAGTCGAGAATTGTGATTCCCCAGGACATTGAATAGAACAGACCCCAAATAGTAGCCTTAGGGTCTCTGCACAGAGAAAAACTCTTAAGAAATCACTTCATTTGTCTTTCATAGGAGGGAAAAATTGATCTGTACAGGAGTTTGTAGGAATATATAATACCAAAACAAGATATTGTGGGAAAAGTCACTTTGGAAGGGATGTATGAAAAAAAAAAAAAAAAATGAATGAACCCAGGTGCGCCCTGGTGGAGAAGTGGTTAGGTCAGTTTCCTCCAGGCAAACGCAGTTCACAGACATCTCCAGGACCTGGGTTCATGTCTCAGGCATGGAGGGAACAATCAAGTTGTAAACCTAAAATAAAAATAAATAGAAATGTGTCTTCCTCCCATCTTTCTGCCTGCTTGCTTGTCTATCTGCTTTCATTCCATCTTGCACATTTCTTTTAAAAATAAAGAAAGAATATTTCTGATAATCGGAAAAGTCATGTTTTGGTCCTAGCTCTTAGACAAAATCCTCTCATAGGGTCTCAGTGGATGTCTTCACCTGTAAAATAAAGGAAATGGACTAGAGGTGTTGCCATGTGCTACAGCGCCTCCTGCTAGTCACCAACTTGTGTGCCCAGGAGGCATTGTCTCATAGTTTTCTCTATTATCCCAATTCCAACAGAATTTTACCTCTTTCACCTCATTATGCATATGTTCTCATTTCCCAGTTGACTCATTATAGGTTTAATTCCTTACATATACCTCAACTTCTGTTCAGGTCAAAACTCCAACCCTGTGTAATCTAACTGCCCAGTAATTTCACAGAGCCCCAATTGTTAAAATTCATTGGTGGTGGTAATCACAAAGATGATTCTTAGCTGGTTACTGCTTACCTTAAAAAGGTGCTAAGTGCCACCTGGTCATTGACACAATTACCCAAGAACAGGGTAAGTAATTCCTCAATAATTGACTGATATTTGACCCTAATTGTACAGAGAGACATTCCTAGCAGGGGTGGGTTAAATTTACCAATTACAGCACCCCTGGTGTCCTATGCACTCCTTCTTCACTTGATCTTCACAAGACATTGAGGTCCTGACATCTTGTTGGTCTCCTTTTTCAGTAACCCTTGACTATTTCCAGTCAACCTGTATTTTGCTATAGTGCTTTGCTGAATGGTATTATTTCTTGGTTACAAAGCAAATAAAAGTTTCATCATACTAGTTTTGAGAGTATACACTGTTCTAAAGATGAGACACCAAAGTCTGCTTCAAGTCAAGTGGTTCAAGTAACTTTCAACAGAGATAATTGACTATCTGTTCTACTGCTGGGCATTTATCTGAAGGATATGAAAACAATAATTCGAAAAGATATTTGCACCCTGTCTGTTGTAGCACTATTCATAATAGCCAAGATCTGAAAAAAACCTAGGTGCCCATTGACATATGGGGATAAAGAAGTAATTTACAAACACAATAAAATATTACTCAGCTATTAAAAAGATAAAATATTGTCATTTGTGATAACCTAATAAGCTTGATGGGATTATGCTAAGAGAAATAAGTCAGACCACATCTTCGTTATATATTCATCTGATGTTGGGCACTTAGGTAATTTCCAGTTCTTATTAGCATATAATTTTAACAGGCTTTAAAAACACCAGATATTTTATAAAATGGAAACAAAGTCTCTAATTGTATAATTGTATAATATAGCTAATAAAATAGTTTTAAATTATGTTAGTACTATATCTGAAAAAATGTCATGATTTTTTCCTGAAGATTTTTATCTTATCTATTTTATTTTGCAAACTTTAGAAGTCTTGGAAAATATTTCAGTCACATTTAAAAGAATGAACTTTGAAGTGTTCAAGCTGTTATAATTTGCTTTGGACTCTGGCTAAAGGTACATACTTAGTATAGATTTTGAAATTTTATGAAATGTATTTATTTAAATATGTGAAAAGAAAGTCATTTTAGGAGTAAATATTTCATGCTGATTTTCTCTTTGATTTGCTCTCAGTGAAACTTTTGTCAAGTACAACGAATCACAATAATTCAAAGATGAAGGATATATTAACAATCAGTTGTCCTAAGTCCTACCATCCCATTTTTCAAATTTCTGTATAGTTACATTCTAACATCATATAAAAACAGGTTTAACAGAAATTTTTTTCTTAATACCAAATCTATCTCTAGACCAAGCTCAGGATATATGCTGACATAGCAAACAGGAATGATAAGAAACTTAGTATGTTTAGGGTACCTTGACTAATGATTAAAGGAGACTATTCTGATATCATTCTTTTAAGAGTTAGTACTTTTTTCAACCCCACATACACCTAAAAAGTCTTCATCTTGGGAAAACAACCACAGTAGGACACAACTGAGGTAAGTAGTATGGCTTTTTTCTCTGAATAACTACTATGAGTGCAGGCAGGTACTAAACAGAATCTCAGTAAAAGAACAAAGGAAGATAAGATCTCAAGAGTGTTTTACTGGAAGTTATATTGGTTTGAGTTCTCTAGAAGAACCTTCTTGACCTTCTTAAGAAGGGGATTTGCTTTGACATTTTGATGTGAAAACTTGGGGTCTCTCTATTTATTAGACCACAATGGAATTTTCTAGGTGTAGAATTGCCAAGTTTTAAAGAATACACATATTCGTCCTTATAATTAGATCCAAATTATTTACAAAATGATTCTACCAATTTGCATCTCCACTAGGAGAATATAAAAATTCCCACTGCTTTGCATTCTTGTCAACAATTAGCATATCCAGACCTTAATTCTTTCCCATATAGTGGATGTAAAATGGTACAGAATGTAATCTAATTTGAATTTCCGTGTTTACTGAGTTTGAGTTTTTTCTCATATGTTTACTAGCCATTTCTGTGAAATTTGCCCAATCATTTTTTGTATCATTTTACTTGTTTTAGTTTATCGTTTCTCTATAAACTTTCATACATAATTATATTGTCTTATTTATCTAATAACTAATACATCTGATGTTCTTGGTGTTCTGTTTGTTTTCTTTCTTTCTGCTGACTTTTAGTCATGGTGACTGTTTCTTCTGGTAAGGAGAAATGTGTTTGAATCACTTGATTTTGAATTTAATCTAGGTAAAAGCATAGAACCTAAACTTTGGGCTAGTTCTCACTAGAGTGAATTTGAGCTTTCTCCTACTGATGAATCAGTAGTTACACCTGACTTGAAAATTTTCCACTCTTGTCCAGGGCCCCAATTTTATTAGCAAATCTCTGCTTTACCTCCATCACTTTGCTATGACTTTGAGAATTAAAGTCAAAATTTTGTTTCCCTATAGAATGATAACTGAGCATTTACCCCAGTGGAAACGCACACTCTACAATCTCTTTCCTTACTTACTTGCTTCCTCTTTATTGTTTCTTGCTTATATGTCAGCTTGCAGTTGTGTGTGTGTGTGTTAATCCTGAATCTTTCATCTTTTTTCTCTGAATTTTAGTAAACAAACAAATGCAGTGAATGTATGTCATGGTGATTTATTCTAGATTTAGTTGTAATTTTATTGGTAGTATCATCAGTATCATATCTAGTCTACCACATTGTCAAAGAATCGTACTCTACCATGTGTGTTATTTGATTCTGAAATAAACACTCCAGCTCACTGTTTTCCTTGCATAAATCAATTGCTTTCAAACTATGGGACGTGAAAATAGTAGTAGGTTGTAAACAGGATGTATAAAATTTGGAAAGTAATCTGTTATTTTCAGTGTGTTAGAATTATACAAACATAAATATTTAATGAGTCATATTAATGCATTTTTAATAGTAAGTTTAAAATCACACTCTAAGCTGCCCTCAGCATTAACTCCTGTAACATTCTGTTTTGATCCCTTAAGCTATAAATAATTTCTCCGTAGTCTGAGATACTACAGCATTTTGATTATATTATTAATATAAAACTTTATGAAGTCAACTCTTGATCATAAACCTACTTTATTTCATTTTTAATATTTATTACATTAATAATGTGTGCTAAGCAGTAAGTATTTTTGGTATTTTATTTAAATCAGAACAAAATGCACATTGAAGATTATATGCCTTGTTTTACAGGTGTGGAAATTGATGTGTCAAGTGACATTAAGCATCTTGTCCATAGTCTCAATCTTTTCCTCAGTTATCCAGGATTCTTCACTAGGTTTCAGATATCTGAAGACATATGTTCTTCATGTTTTCACTACCTTTGTGTAACTCTAAACAGTAGCTCTTGACTTCATTTTTTTCTACAAAATATATGATCCATGATGAATATGTATGTATGTATGTGCATATATATGCATATATAGCCATACTCCTGAATTTATCTCTATAAAAATAATAATAATAGATAAGCCCCAATGAGTAGGATATACATATAATTATATAATTGCTTCCTTCATTCAATACATATGTAGAAATAAAAGTGGTATATTTCAGTTATAGCTCTGAATTGCCTTTATATTACTTTAATAGACACCGCCCTCAAACTTTGGATATATTAGCTCATATTAAATCATTTATGCCAACTCCTAGACACAGTCTAATGTATCAGTATAAACTATGATGAAGAACCAGTTCTTTAAAGCACATAGTCACTGGACTTTTGAGTGTGATTTTGTTCATATATTGCCTTGAATTTAGCACATAAACTTTAAAACTGATAGGATGTTTCTGATGTCTTTGAGGGCAGAGTTCAGACTAAGCAGATAGACTGTTTTGTTATGTAAGCAGCCTGTGTAGCAGCAAACAACTAGATTCATTCCTGGACTTTGTATTAGACCCTTTGTGTCATCCAGTGACTCTCAGGAGTGCTGCCAAGAGCTTTCAAATACTTGAGACAAACACAGAGGCATCTTATCAGGTACAATGTATGCTGCTATTACTAAGTTTAAAGCTAAATACGTAGTAATGGAACTCTAAGCCATTTATTTTGGTCTAGGAGCCCCAGGAAATTACTGAGAGACTAGAAGTACTGCAAATAAAGTTTGGGAACCTAGCAACAGAATCTGGAGCTAATTCTCTGAATTAAACTTTCAGGCTCTACAGATGCCCTACATATAATCAGTACTTTAAAATGGTTCGTTAGAGTAATGTAATCAACCATTAATATCTCTCGCACCTCCCTCAGAAGTTGACATGTCAAGGACACTAAAAATATGTGATGACTGAATAAATGTCTAAAAAAATGAGCCCTTCCATATGAAACCATTGCTTTATCTATAAAATAAGTATCACTTCAAAAAAGTCTTACGTTGCCCTCCTAAATGTGAGAGATACAGTCTTTCCTTGACTATGTGTTGAGAAAATTCACACCTATAGGGAGGGACTCAGACATCACAAGTCTGTACTGTGATAGGTCAGGAAAAAGTAAATGGAACACGCAACATTCTGGTTGTAACAACCAGGAACACTTTTGGAATGAAAAGGAGATAGATTTCAAAGCACTGTGATTAAATTAACTTCAAAACAAGACATTTAATCTTTTTTTCTTTACATTCATATTTCAGTGGTACACTTTCGTTCAGAGGTAGTCCTCAGAGAATGTCATTAGGTCATTGTCAGCACATGACTCATCAGAAATCGCCTTGAATTCATTTGCATCCAACCTATATTTAATGCTGAGTTTGTGTGTGTGTGTGCGTGTGTGTGTGTGTGTGTGTGTGTGTTTCACCAGCTTGAATTTTTCTTCAATGAGCTAGGAAAGTTTTCTAGGCAACTGAATTACTTGATGAATAAATGGTACTAAAAGACATATTTATTAACTATACTGTAATATTCAGAGATCCAGGGGAAAATGTTATTTGTTAAATAATTTGTCTGATAGTTTTAATTAACATACTCTTCATTTTCTGTAAATTGAGAGTTGAATCTAGAGGCTAGATGAGATTTGAGTTCAATATTTAAGTAGCGCTCCTTCAAAACAGACTCCTCTTCTTTCATAAGGAAACACAGAATGTCTGACTGTCTCTCTTTGTGTGGTTTTAGCTGCCATTAATAATCAATGCCTAGGTCCATTAATTCATTAAGGGCTGTAAAATGGATATTGAAATCCCTCTTTATTCATTAGCTGGAGTACTTCTGTAAAGAGAGACTTCTCTACTATTTGATTACTTGTGGTACAGGTTATAAAAAAAAAAGGTAAAATAAAGCCTTGATTCTTTTTGCCTACTAATTTTCAAAAGAGAATGCCAGTTATCTGACACTCTCCAACTGTGGGCAATAATATGATTTCTGTTTTCAATATCCTTATGAGCTAATATATTCACATATTATATATATGTATACATACATACATATACATGTATTTCTTACTTGTATATGTATATATAAATCAACATGAATATATATTTTTAAGCCATTGAAGAAGTTATTATTCATTATTGATGGTCCAGGTATTTCAATTTGACTAGTGGGAACCTATTCAATTTAATATGTAGTTTTAAAAAGTTCCAGTTTAATAGTGTTCATTTTCTGACCTAGAACTAGATTCAACAACTTTGCCAAGAGCCTTGACTCCTGTCAAAAATATGTAATTTCATGGCCGCACACCATGCTTAAGGATGCTCAGTGTTTTAATATGAAATGCACTTGGTTTTAATGTCAGATTCGTATGTGCAACTCAAACTGGTACCATTTCAGTCTCACACATGTATGTCCCTCCTCCCATGCAGAGAAGACTTCCATGCCATGGAGAAAAATTGAAGAGCACAGTCACATCTCTCTTGAGACCAACATTCTTAGGACGCTAATACCAGTGTGATTACTGAAAACAGTTCACATTATTTTGTAGTTCTTCTTGTAGAAGTGTATCCCTGTAGGAATGTTCAGAACAACTGATTTGCTTTAAAGACCCATTGGCTTCTTCCTTACCCTATAGTTATACCTCTAACTAAATACACATTTATCTCCTCCATTTCTTTTTTTCTATTTCAAATATTGATGATTTATTTTTAAAATTCAAATTTAAAAAAAATGAGCAGAATTGTTACATCTAAATAAAACTGCACCTTCCAAGGTGTATTCATAGAAGTCTAGTTTTCATCTCTGCCCTTCATTCTCTCCATCAATCCCAATGTACACTATCATTCCAAAAACTAGTTCTGATCTAGTCTTCTATGTCTTTAAAAAAAAAAGTAGATGATACATTTCTATTACCCATACTCCTCTCTTCTTAAATGCTATTGTACTCTTTTCTCTACATTGATTTATTTTTATTTTTTATTTTTAAAGGAAAGGTACAGGCAGGATGAAGGCAAGTAGGGAGACTGGCAGGAGGAGAGAGAAGGAAGGAGTACTTTATTTTATTTTTAATTAGTTGTACATCTTGCCTGTTCTTCCAGGACCAGGATGCAAAACTGGGTCCCACAGATGTACATGGACTGTGCTTTGGCTAGAGGCAGTTGACCAAACCACTGCTCGACCACGGCACACCGATTCTTTTTTTTTTTAAACAAAAGTATCTGGAGGCTAAGTCATAGTGGTATATTGATATCTACCTCATAGTGTTGGATTTAGCTTTGTTGAGCAATGTTTTCTTCTAATAGATGAGCTCAGCCATTTTGATATGTTGAGATTAGCCTCAGTCTGTCATAGCACATACATAAGTGTTTGTACACACTTATGCATACACATTTTATACAAGTGCATTTACCCTGTTCATTTATTGCTCAGTTTTGGATTCCACAACTACCAATTGTTTTGATTTTTATAGAATTTGTCTATGCTGGAATGCTCTTATCAGTATTTCTAAGATCCATCTGCCCAGTTCTCCCTAAGCTAGTATCAATGTTAGCATTTCCCTTTACTTCAGCTGTGAAAGGAGACGGGTAAAAGCCATACCAGCTTCAGCAGATTTTCTATAACCGGCATGCAGTGCTTTCTATAGGCACTGACAGAGATTTTAAGGTTCAATTTCAGGCACTTCACACACTCTTGCTTCTCTCTGTTTCTTCTGCAGATGCTGAAACTAAATGTACGTAGTTTGGCACTGTTCTACTTTTGTTTTCCATGTGTTCCAGAATTTGTAACTTCTTTATATGTTGAGGTTGATGTGAAATTCAGAGAAGTGCTGCTATTACCATTTTCCCAGAGTATTAGTTGTAATAATGGTAAAGGGAGAAATCACAAGCTAAAAACCCTGCCTGCATCATAACAGATTCTCTAATGCTGCAAGTAAATGATCTTGAATCTCTAGATGAACGTACGATATTGTTACCAGGAAGGGTACCCTGAGGTTTTTGTCGTTTGTGGGATGTTAAATTTAATGAGTGAGTAGTAAGCCGCTGTTCTCTTTCTCAGCACTGGTTGGTGTCCCTGACTTTGTTCTGTCACAGGACAGCAGAGAAATGCAGGCTGCTTTGATGGTAATCATCACCTGCTCTTTGGAGACAGTCTCCTTTTCCTTTGTCTTATCCTTTTCCCAGATTTTCCCTTCCTGTTGCCATTGGAGTTAAGAACATAGCAATTGTAATATTGTCCAATGCAATAAATACAAGTTAAAAAGGCTGTGATTAGGTTCCCCAGGAGGTTTTGGGATTTCTTGGTTCAGAAAGCGTGGAAAGAGAAACCCAGAAATGCTGTGAGTGTCCAGAAGGGTTCATTCGAGCCTCAGAGAAAGCTACTGCACTAAAGGAAAGCCCCAACCCTGGGGTGAGGGATGTTGGCTATTTTTATAGGAATAGGGTGGCGCTAGTTGCAGGAAGGGGTGAGCTTTCATTTGCTGATTGACTCAGTTAAGAAATCCATTGAAATGTTAATACAGGATATTAGTTAAAAAAAAAAAAAATGAGGATCATTACCAGAAAAGACAGAGAAAGGGCCTAGGGTCAAAAGGCAGAGTTATCAGGAAAAACTGAGGCAAAGGCCTGCTGAGAGTCCTGTTCCAGTGTTACACAAAGAAGCCCGTAGATGGGGCAGATGCGGTTCTTTACAAAACGCCATTCCCCATTCCTTCCTGGGAGTCCTCGTCCAACTTTCTAAAGTATAGTGCAGCTGACCCTGTTTATAATTTCTCACTTCTTTGTGAAATGGTAAAGAAAACCCCAGTTAACTTCGTTTATTCACTAAACAAGTATTAATTGAACAGACATTATGTGTAAGGTACTGTGCTTGATTCTAGGCTCATAAAATAGTCCATTATAGACTAATGAGGTTTTAACTTCTTTTTTAAAGCTTACTCTCTGATTTAGGCCTCAGATGTGATCAAAGACAAAACATGGCTTTAACGTAGAAGTCACATGTGATCTTACCTAAAATTTCCATCTCCATAAACTGTTTATCCCACCAGGTCTGTCATCCTTTTTATTATTTGCTGGCTCAGAGTATCTCCTCATAGACGTATGTTTTCTAATTTATGTGTAGACTAGTGAAGTGTGCTCACTATTGACAACTGCTGCTGCTGAATACCTGAACCAATTACGGTGACTCAGAACTGACACCAACTAGAATTATAAGGATCTTGAATTGGGTGTTCAGCGTTAGCTATTTCTTGGGAGTTATTCAAAGTAGTTATTTATTCATTAATTTCAAAAACACTTGTGGAACACATAAAATGTTCCAGATCCTAAACGCATGCCCTGGAGATACAAAGAAAAGTCCATGATCACACTTAACATACTGGAGGAAAAGGTGTAAGCACACGTGCATTCACACACATATACCTCTGCCCAGATATATGCATCTACATGATAATGTGATAAGGAAAACCAAAAATTTCCACTGTCAAGGATTTAAATGGTGTGCAGACAGATACTTTGAAAGATAAGTTCATGTTTTCCTTAGTTTGCTAGGGAATTATAGATTGAATATTTGATCAACATTCATATTTGATTAGTATTTATATGTCCAATTTGAAATTCAAAAGTCTTTCAATCTCCCTCTCCCTAGTGGGATATTTTGCTCATTTACCTTCAACTTGTCTTACTTTGATGCAATCTTCCTGGGTCATGAGTTTCTAATAATGGTCATTGTGCTACAGATTGCTTTCTCCTCACTCTTCTTTTTTCTTTTTTTTCCTGGAAAAATCATTAATGCCCACTGCCTTTACAGAGGAGAGACAGCCCTCAGATCACAGCCTCATTGATCTTAGTTAAATCCTCCAATTCCTCTTTTCACGAATGCTCTTATAACATATACATTCTCTCTCCGTCCTGTCTTTCTTTCTAAATCTAGCCTAATTCGTGAAGTGGTATGTATTTTAAATGTCTTATTCTGATATTTTAACTAATCGTTGCTTTATGCCTTAGCTTTGTGATAAAACGTTCTATGAAAATAAGCAAATATGAAGGCTATTATATGATTATCTTCCCTACTTAATACTTCTGTACTGCTTGAAGATTTCTGTTACTATCGAATAGTGATTTCGTATTAAATCTTTGTAAGTAAAACCGTCTTTAGACATTAGGCAATTAGGAGGGAGATTAGTCAGATACCATTAAAATAGCCCTTGATTTGCTGCTTTATAGGAGAAAAGAGCACAAACTTGCCAGAAAAGCCCTGGAGAAGAATTTTGGTTTTGATATCTGTCTGATATCTCTCATGTAACAAAATCTCCCCTTGTAAAGAGAGAATACATTAAAAAAAAAATTAATTTAAATTTTTCCAGGTGAAATCATTTATTTTAGATAACTTTATAAACTCTACATACTATTATTATTGTCCTTTTAAAAACAGACTATTTGATGATGATACATCTATTGTACATACACACATAAATACTGTATTTAAAATTAGAGAGATATATGGTTTATATTAAATCTGTTTTAAAAACACTCATAGTTTACAGCTATAAACTATTATTGCACCCATAGATATTTTATATTAAAACAGTAAGAAGGTAAACTGAAAACTCATTTTCCTTTCAACTTGTGTTGCAACTAGCGATTAAACAAAAACATTAGTAAGAAATACTAGACAGTAGTCAGCTTAGAGACAACTTTCTAATCAGATAAAAATATCTTTCTCCTGGAAAAGTAAGTTTTTTGAAATAACAAGCACAATTAACATTTACTTTTTTTTATTAGCTCTGTGTTCCCCCGTTACCTGTTAAAACTGCCATGTCTTAATAAACATCAAAGAAAGTAATCTAGCTAATCATTTATTTGAATCTTGGTTTCCACAGATAACTACTACCCAAAAGCTTAGTGTTCCAATTATCCTAGGCTCCTGCATCAGATGGTGTCATAAGATAATTCCAAGTTATGCTCTCATTATCTTTCTATATCCTTACTGGTAATGACATTTTCCCTTATAAGCAGAATTCTATAATTGACTTTCATAGGATGAGTTAGACTTTTTGCTACATACTTGCTATGCCACTGACAAAAGAAGCCCTGAGCAGGCAGTCGGAAATCAACATGGTACTTCTGTGCCATATGTGACTGATACAGTCATTGTGATTAAGCATTCACCACGCAAATGCCCATATGTGGGATGTTCTTTGTCTTTAACTAATAGTTCAGATAGGAACACATACAGAATAAAAGTAAACTGACTAAAAATTCCATTAGGTTCTCTTAAAACTAATGCCATTGTATTTTAAATACTATGGTATGGGCTTTAATCTCCAAATTTAATAGTGACTATAAATTATATTTCTACAATTAGTTATCCATTTCTCTTCAAACATGTCACACACTCCTTTTGCCTATCGTATCTTGTTGTCCATATCTTTCTGCCGTTTTGTCTCCCTGTATTTTCTAACCTTGAAGAACCACCTTCAGTCCTAAAATCATAGATCATGCAGACTTAACTATTTCAATGTGACCTTTATAAACTCTTCACAATTCACAGCATGTTTTCTGACTCTCTGTGTCAGAGAATGAAATAACACCTAGTGAAATCTCTTGTATTCTTTTCTGCTTTTTCGATGATCTTTTTATTTAATTTAGATACAATTTTGCTTCTACCATGTGTCAATGCTGTGAACTCTATTATTTACGTAGGAAGTTGTTAAATGTATGATAAAAAAGTTAAAGTTGCAAACAAATCGGGCTTAAAATATAGCAATGATTTTACTGTCATCTGTCACTATCTGGATTAGTTTTTGGAATATATGAAACAAAAAATAAAGCCACCTGTAAATCCAGTCGCCCAAAGATTATAGTTAGTCTGAGTACTTTGAAGGGAAGATGTCAAGTTGAGATGAGACAGGAAAGCGATTTGTTGGAGGAAAGGAAGATGGAGAAAGTTAGAAGAGCCTCCAGATTGTGATGCTGATCTGATTTCTATGAAAGAGAAGAAGGAAGGAGGATAAATAGGAGGACTTTCAGACGGCAAAGCAGTTCTAAGAAAGTTTAGACTAGACTGTTGGGAAGTCCTTGATTTGAAGACATCCATCCATGGGAGGAGTCATGGCCTCACTGGAATAGTCTGAGTTAGCAAGCCTGCCATGCTAGGGAATCAAGTGGGCTCAGGCTGATGTGAAGAAGCTTGTGTGAAAGGCAGTAGTGAATCTAAGAGGTCACAGCCAGGGTCATCAATCAGTGATGCTCATTAGGAGATTAGAACAGCACATTTTTATGGTTGTCACAATTATCAGGATGATAATTATAGCATATTTCATCTCAATCAATTTGATGTATTTATTTCTAGAAGAAAGTAATAGAATTTTTAATCCTGTATGTGTATCCTTACTATTGTAACATCAGCAACTCAAATATGATTTAAATTATATTTATTAATCATTGTATAATATTTCATCATTGTTTTAATCCCTGCCATTCACCTTGTTGGTGAGGAAGCTGTTCCCACTATAGGGTAATGGGGATGGCTGAACACACAACAACTTGTTTTTATTTCATTGAAGACGTATTTAGCCACTTTAATATTAATAGCATTTTATATTGAAAATGAATGCAACAGGTCAGCAAGATTTGGTTCCTTGAAAATCCCAGTAGCTAAATTAACAAAGATAATAATGAAGCAAAAGTAAAAGAATGTAAATAGTAAATATACATTTAAAATATGTAATAGCTTTCTAGTAATCAAAGATTCATTATTTCAAAGGAAACAACACAGCTGTTTATAAAATTACCAGTATTTATAGGGGCAAGAGTCATGAAATTTGTTCAGATAAACATATACAATGTATCTATTGGGAAACTTACAAGACATAAATCTTTAGCTTCCAGCTAATGAATTTGATTGTTTTTGGTTAAAGGTCAAACTTCTGTAACAACAATAAAAATAAAAATCTTTATCTACAACATACTCTTGTGATGAAGGCAGTTTCAATCTGAAGACTTAGAGATAAATCTGACTGAGAATATGTAATACATCTGAGATTATTTTATAAACATCCCAATCAAAACCAATATATCACTATACCATTTAATTATAGAATGTAGTATAATTTGGTCTCCCCACTTTCAACCTAGATTTCAGCCCTAGAAATCAACACTTAGTAGGTCTGCCCATAAGCCTGTTTCTTTAAAGGATGTTAATAGAACAAATATCATCAGCATTATCTGAGGGAATAAGAGATATTTCCAAACCCAACCTGAGAAAGTATTTTTATAGATAAATGTTTAAATCTTTGCCCTTTTATGTTTCCTGACTATTTTTATGCACAAGTGTGTTCAAGAAATAATAACTTGATGTCAATTTTCTGGTCACAACGATGTCCATCTTCTTCTCCACTCTCCTTGCATCTAATCCTAGAATCATAGCCTGAAATTTATCAACCTGAAATAGATTCCATTGTCCTGCTCTCTGCCAGAACTTTTCCCTATCTAGCTTTCCCATCCCCTTGTCCAGTATATATGTCTGCCTATTTGACATTTTGTAGGAATTTTTTAGTCCATGATAGCTCTGTTTCTTACGTTTCAATACAAAAAAACTCTGACTGGAAGAAATATCAAAATATGTATTCTCTTCCATTATACATAAGTAAATAAATTCTTCTGAGAAAAAATTACAACACTATGAATGTGAGTGGTCTGTATCTCAACCCAATGGAGCCTTGGACTATATTTACTCAAGTCTTCTCAAAAATAGTCTTGTCTTATATTCAACAACTTGTCTTAGTTATATCTTCTTCATTTTGAAGAAAATAAAGATCCATTAATGATCTCCTAACATAATATGTTCCCTACATAAAAGGCATGATGAATGTGGAACACTGTCCTATCTGGACTTGAACATGAGTGACCTAGAGCAACAGGAGAGTAAACCTGAGAGAAGATGAACATTCATTCTTTAGCTTCTTTACATTGTGCTTTATGTGAAAAGTAAATTATATATGGGGGGGGGGTGTAAAATAGGATTTTTCTCGAGAAATGAGACTGAAAATTTACCTGTGAATGTGGGTGTGTGCTCTACGTATGCATAAGTGCATGTGAGTTTGTGGATGTACCTGGGTGTTTGGGGGAGAAATATGTAGAAATTATAGTTCAGATTATTTTGCTGAAAAGTTAGCCTCCATCACATTATCCCATATAGGCCATAAAAAGTATTACTCCTTTTTATAGTACCTCTTTCTTTGAGAGTCTTGTACTGACCCAAACCAATGAAGGCAATGATATAGCATGTTTGTGACATAATAAAAAATTAACTTGAGGTTGATTATATGTAGGCAAATGGGAAATTGACTGTCCCCTCCCAAAAGTTGAAAGATAAATGAGTCTCATTATTCTAGAACTAGAGCAAAGTCTATTTGAAGCAAAAGCCCACTATATTGATAACATTAATGAAAATTAATATTGATTTTTAAACTAGAAAACCAGTCAAAGGCAATATGAGTAATAGTTTACTAACATAAGTGACACTTTAAGAAAAATAAACCTGACATATTATGTAAGAAAATGGTTACTCTGCAGGATGTTTGTATAATTTAAATAATTTTCATAAATAGCATCATATTGTTAATAAACTTGAAAGTAAACATAAATGCCGGCATCACTTTTTAAAAACATGTCTCTGCATACTAAGCTCAGTTCCACTATTGTGATAAAATACACCGTGGGCTGTGTGAACTTTGGAAATGAAATGAATGCTATTCACATGGTAGCAAACCAGCAGGAGTTTATCAATTCCCCTTTGACGTGGCCATTATGAAAAACAAAACTTGCTAATAAGTTTAAATTTTTCTTAAAAGTGAAATTCTGCCAGAAACTCTCAGTACTATATTTCAAGTTCGTATTTAAGTATAAATTTTATTCATTCACTAGATAAAAATTATCAGGGATAATATTCCTTTAGCTTATCAGAATTATACATTCTCCAGACAAGGTGTTGAGCTAACAAGATGAGATTGTTGCATCAGACTAACTCAGTTTGGCAACTTACTAGGTAGATTTTAAAGACAATCCACACGGCAGTAATATTCATTCAAGTTTGCTGGGCTGAGTAGATAGCAATAGCATCTTCTAACCTTCCAGGAGAAAACAGTATTTAATCCAGCTCTTGAATCATACATTCAACTTGAATACATGACTATGAAGGCTAAGCCAGATGTCATTCCCCCAAGAGCCAATATACATAGAAAAATTTCCTCATCTTAACTTCATTGAGTATAATTTAGTCCTGGGTCACATAGAGGAAACATTTATTTGGAAGTCTGGAAAATTACATTAGGAGACAGATGTTAGAGGATTTTATATAGAGACAATATAACATTTGTTGTATAACCTTTGGCAGATAATATGTATCCGTTAAATATTTTTGAAGGACTTAACATTAACAATGATCTCGTATTGGGCTGATAGGAGTCTGAGTTAGTAGAGGTGATAAAAATATAAAGAAATGAATTGTGGAGGAAAACTCAAAAATGCAGTAGGTAAATGTTGGAATAGTCAAGCATGACCTTGAATTTTTTAACCTTGAGTAAAGATTTGGAGATGATTGTGTCATTACAGGAAATTGGAAAACTGGAAGAGGTGCTGATGTTGAGATGAAGATGAATTAAATTTTAGGTGTATTAAACTCGAGGTGATAGAAGGCATTTAGCTTGAGAGGTTCATTAAGCAACTGGGGAGTGAGCTGTGCCTCAGGAACAAGCTCCCGGCCAAATGTGTATTTAATGGACATGTATAACGTAGTCGTAGTTAAAATATTTCTGTAAGTAGGTACATGTTGTAAGAGTCCAAGAAATAAGTATGAGGCTTGGGAGTTATTCTACACTGAAGGACAAGAGGCACACGGCCATACATGGAAAGGAGTAATCGAAGAAAACTACCCAATTCAATAGTAGACAAGGATAGGGAATTTTTAAAAGGTGATCAGAGTAAATGAAGCATAAGAATAAGGTAGATTCTCCTACTCGGTTTTATTAATAGTAATTGTGTTGAATTTCTGATAGTGTAAATTCCAACTATTATTGGAGGAAAAGGAGTAAATGTAGACCTTTTTTCTTTTTTAAGGAAAGGTATAGGCAGGAATGAAGGTGAGTAGGCAGGCAGGAGAGAGTAGGAAGAATCACTTTATTTACTTATTTGTTTGCTTGTTTGTTTGTTTAGTTGTTTACACTGGTTATTTCTCTACCCCTCCCCACAACCCTGGACTTGAACCCAGGGATGTGTGGTCTGTGTTCCTTCAGAGGCAGTTGACCTAACTGCTGCTCCACCAGTTTGCTCCAAACGTAGACTTTTAAAAGAAGTTTGCTAGCATAAAACCAGAATAAGACTATGAGATAGTATTGAATTTTCTGCCTTTTTCAGGGAACAATGCCTTTTGTATTCCTTTTGCGTTTTATATATAGTTCTAAAAACTATAAAAAACTTCCAAGTAGGAAATTCAGTACTTGTGAGAAGTACAATAATTAATAAACTGTACAATATTTAGCGAAGTTAACATGATATAAAGATAA
Organism: Solenodon paradoxus; assembly: GCA_004363575.1. Taxonomy (NCBI): domain Eukaryota; kingdom Metazoa; phylum Chordata; class Mammalia; order Eulipotyphla; family Solenodontidae; genus Solenodon; species Solenodon paradoxus. Next base: position 280,330 of record RJWH01001520.1, on the reverse strand, counting down.
TTACACTATTAGAAATATATTAAAATTAACTTTTACATTGTGAATCACAGGACAAGCACATGCTCTAATAGAAAATATTTCTTTTGCTAATTCGAGTGCAGAAATTCAGATTAAAAGAAAAAAGAGATTACGATCACTGAAATCATGATGTTGGGATGATAGTTTTATTTTGTAACCAAGAAGAAATAATACCATTGATTTAGAGTGACACTGAGCTATAACATCAAGTGGTGAAAATTTAAGTTGCTGGCTCAATTTCCCATCAGCCATTTGTAAATGAAAGCTTCCATAGATCACTGATAACGCAAACACAAGTTTTGTAGACTGTAAAGAATGGTCTCAGGAATGCCTAATTTTAATACGTAGATTGTAAAATTTATAAATTATTATTTGTCTTATGATGATAACATTGAAAGAATTGTTGCTAATTTATTGGTTTATAATTTTTTGTTTTACCTTGTTTTCTGAAGCTATCAATTAGCTCTAAGACTCTAGTACTCATTCTAAGTGGTTGTTAAATCCTCCTACACTTTATCCAGTCCTATACACACACACAAACATTCTCTCTCTCTCTCTCTCTCTCTCTCTCTCTCTCTCTCTCTCTCTGTCTCTCTCTGTCTCTCTCTCTCTCTCTCTCCCCCCTTTTGCTATTTATATATTTGTAAATTCTTCTGAAAATTAATACAGTTCATTTAAGTTAAACTATATTATTCATTATAGCATAAAAAGTTAAGTGATCCATGTGTCTGCATTCCTACTCATACACAACCATGTACCTATGATAATTTAAAGTTAAGATATGTTTCTTTTTTGTTACTGTATCTCAATCTATAATCACAACACACCTTCCACCAGAGATCCAGTGTCCTTTACAACTGCCTTTTCTCATCTTTCCTTCCCTCCCCCTTTCCACCATCTGGCTGTCATCATCTTGTGTTATATGTTCCATATATATATAATTTGTTAATATATATATATATTATTTGTTATCTCTGTTCTGATTGCTGGTGTTTCATGTGAACTAGAGTTGTTTTGCCTGAGGTAGAAACTTTGCAGCACAAAATCAAGTGTGTTCTTCCATTCTTCAGAGAGTTCCAATAATTAAAAAAATATTTTAATAGACACTAAGTTATTTGTGATTCTGAGAAGAGTAGATCTTTAACAGATTGATTGTGTGTATTATTACCTGGTATTAGTATTTCTCTAACACATTGATTCCCTCCCCTCAAAACATAGCTGTCATAATTGACAGCAGCAGAACTCACAAGAAATGTCAGTTAATAAAGCTATCAATCTTTTTGGAAAGCAAGTCTACATAGAGATTGCAGTAAGAAAAAAAAAAGTGATGCCTTAATGTTGATCTGAAACTGTTGCAAAAGTAGAAAGTTTGATGGTGCATGAAGTATAATGAAAGGTTAGGAAATAGACTTGAATGGAGTATGTGAAGAGATAAGTGATCAGACTTTTTTTTCTCACAGTGTAGGAATATAGATAAGTACTAGAATAGCGTGACAGCTGTAGAGTGAGATGAAGTGATTGTTTAGTGTATCAGGAGACTTATAACACCCATGAATACCAGCTATTCACCAGACAAGGAAGTCATATCATGGGATAAGATAAGCACATTATGTCTGACTGCTAAACTTTGGAAGGTAAACTGAATGAAAATAGTGTGGATGTTTCTTTTTTTTTTTTCCATTTGTCAGTTCCCAGTACTATAGTGAGTTTGGGGAAGGAAAAGCAATTAAACGATCATCATGAAAAAATCTACAATGTAGATTTCTTTGATTATCTTTTTTGTTTACAATATTCAATTCTGATTTAGTGATAGACTTTTGTATTTAATGAAATGGTTACAGCATAGTTGAAAATTTTCTTAGGTAACAACTTTGTGTTTGGTGTGGGTGTGTGCAGTGAGTGCTGATCACTTTTGAAACTAGTTGAGAAGAAATTTGGGCTGTTTTAAAGAATGAAGAGTTTATATAGAAATTGTCTATATCATCTGATACTCCAGTTGTAATCAGTCAACCATTTAAGACACCACTTAAGACCCAGAAAACCATCTGACAAAATGAAGTTACAAATATCAAGCAATTTTGCTTATGTTAATTAGAGGACAAAAAGCAAGGAGTGGGGAAGACAAAATACTTTAAGATGACGGAGAATATTTCAGAATCGTTGAAATGGCATATTTAAGAAATCGAGCCAAAAAAGAAAGAAATACTAATAAAAATGAAAACAAAAAATGTCACTGTGACCAAACAACAGAAAACCAAAGCAGAAGAGAAAACAAAAAGAAGCATGCAAAGAGGGAAACAAGCACAAATCATGGCTGACGTCTCATCAGAACAGAAGACTAGAGGACAACTGAAAGTTTTTAAATGCTTAAAGGAAAGACAACAGTGTCATAGTCTGCTCAGGCTCCAGTAATAAAACAACAGACTATGTGTGGCTTAAGATTTTGAGATTCATTGTTATAGTCCGGAAAGCAAGGAAACTCAGGATGGAGGTGCTGGCTGATTCAGTTCCTGGTGAGAGCGCATCTGAGGACTTGAAGGTGACTGACTTCTCACTGTCTCTGAGGGAATTTTCACCAGAATGCAGGGGAAGTGCTCTCTGTCTCTGTCTCTGTCGCTGTCTCTCTGTCTCTATCTCTCTGTCTCTGTCTCTCTCTCTCCCTGTGTCTGTCTCTCTCTCTCTCTGTCTGTCTGTCTCTCTCTCTCTGTCTCTGTCTCTGTCTCTGTCTCTGTCTCTCTGTCTCTCTCTGTGTCTGTCTGTCTCTCTCTCTGTCTGTCTGTCTCTCTCTGTCTCTGTCTCTGTCTCTCTGTCTCTCTCTGTGTCTGTCTGTCTCTGTGTCTCTTGTCTCTCTCTGTCTCTGTCTCTCTCTGTCTCTCTATCTCTGTCTCTCTGTCTCTCTGTCTCTGTCTATCTCTGTCTCTCTCTCTCTCTCTCTCTCTCTCTCTCTCTCTC
>RJWH01001520.1:0-277260 GCA_004363575.1 Solenodon paradoxus | reverse complement strand
CTCTCCCCTCTCCTCATCCACTGACCCCACCATGAAGACTCCATCCTCATGACTTCCTCTGATTCTAATTACCTCCAGAGGTCTCCTCCCCAAAGGCCATCATCCTGAACAACCAGAAACTTAGATTTCTCTATCTAGTCAGTATGGATTCTTCTCAATAGAAGTGAACTAGTAACATTGAGTGAGAATAAAACTGAGCTTGTTTGCAGGACACATAATCTGTGAGGAATGCTAAAAGATGTTTTTGAGTCTGAATAGGAATGATAGCATGTAAAAGCTAGAATTTGCAGGAAGCAATTAAGAACACCAAAATGAGGAAAATATCCAGATTAATATTATTAACCTCTGTATTTTCTTTTTTAAAAAATTTTATCGAGGTTTAACTTTGATCAACAAAATAATACAAGCCCATATGTACAGATTCACTGCTCAGCAAATATATCACAGTAAACCATGACCATCTCCAAATTACTGAGGGTTCTCTACCACTGCCCACCGGCCCCATCATCACTTGTCCTTTGTCCCTCTCCCCACACCCTTCGCTACAGGAGCCTCAGTTCTACTGTCAATGTTAGATGGTTTTGGGGGCTGCTGGTTTGGGCATTTCATTTGCTTTCTTTTTTTAATTCTACCTATGAGTGAGATCATCTGATATGTCTATCTCCTTCTGACTTATTACACTTAGCATAATTCCCTGTAATTATTTCTATGTAGTTGCAAATAATAGGATTTTATCTATTTTTAGAGTTATTTATAATTCATTGTGTGTGTGTGTGTGTGTTCTTGGCTATTGAAAATAACATTGTAGTAAACAGGAATACATGTATCTCTGAAAATTAGTGTTTTTGTGTTTATTAGGTAACTAGGGGTCATATGGAATTTTCTTTCTCCAGTTTTTTGAGGAATTTCCACATTTCTTTCCAGAAAGCTTCCACCAATTTATACTCCCACTAACAGTATAAAAGTGTTTCCTTTTCTCCCTACCCTTACTAACATTTGCTATTTTCTATAGATAAAGATTTTTAATTTTTAAAAGCTTTTTAACTGTTTAAGGCAGCAGAGCAAACAATATATTATGGTGTTCATAGCATATGTACAGTAAAATATGTGCCAACAAGAGCACAGAGGGAAGAATGATAGGGCTGTAAACTTCCCGCATTACCAGTGAAGTAGTATGTTATTTGAATACAAACTGTATACCTGGGGCAGGGCAAGAGGTTGATTTAAAAGAACAGGGGAAAATAATTTAGAACAACTCATTAAAGTGTGGTCACTGAACTGTACTCTTAAAATAACTACATTTTATTTGAAGCTATACCTCTGTGATGTTGATTTTAAAGTGCAAAAATTACTAGAGGGTGATAGAAGAAACTAGATGCTTCTAGAAAGGCAAGAATTGATTGAACAGGGATAGAAGGGAAACCGCTGTGGTGAAATAAATGTTTTATATCATGCTTTATCTAGTGTGTACACAGGTATCTTTGACTGAAAAAATTCATCAGACCAAGCACTTAAGATCCATGCATTTCATTTTGTTTAAATTATTTCTCAATAAAAGCCTTATCTGAACAGAATAACATCTAGAAAATCTCTCTATTTTTTGGTATTGGTTTTCAGAGCCAGGAATGAAGATCATGACATGAAAATTGTATCAGTCATCAATATGTTGTCCAGTGCACTAGAATTTAAATATATGCTATAGCTTCATATATTCCAATTCTTTTGCATCGTGTTTTATTACTTCATCAGTAAATCATTTACTGAATCTCTTTTTATACAGTATATTCATTTCAAGTTATTTTAATGTCATGCATCGCTTGTTAACATCTATAATTATTAGGAAGATGGAACATCATATCTTAGATTCACTTTGGAAGTGAAAAAAAACCTCTATATCCTCAAGCATCAATTTATTTAATTTAAAAAGCAATCAAATGATATTATTTTAGATAAAAATATACTATAATACATTAGTATAATGTGACACCAAAAAAAAAAAAGTAAGTTGTCATCTTGCAAGTGAAAGAAAACAGGAGAGGACATAACAGGACTACATCTAACACATTAATATGAGCTTGAGCCCCATGGAAATATTTTACTAAATGACTTTGGAGATGACAATTCGATGGCAATTCTTCCCCTAATCCTATTCTCTTGTTTAATTATCTGTGTTCAATAAAATAAACTCTCAAAATTCTAAAGAGAGTACAGCATGTTATCAGCACTGTCCTATCTACCAATGACTCCATTGTACAGAATAGATATTCTAGGAGCGAGTGAGTACTAATTCAGTGTGTTTTATGAGGAGTTTTCCCCCTAGGAATCCTTCTTACAAGGTTACTTTAGTAAATTATTTAGTAAACCAGTGAAAGATCAAGGAAATTGCTGTAAACTAATCTTACACATTTGAAACTCTGAAATGTATAGTGGGGGTGTCTAATAGGTGAAGTCTGTCAACCATATAAAACACAGTATGCTATCTGACATCCATATATGTGAGTACAAGCGTGTGTGAGTTCTCAAAGTAAGTGTAATGACAATTCCCTGTGTTACCTATATGCATGTGATAATTTTGTTGGTCCAATATTTTGAATGTGACTATCACAGAGCTGTCTTTCAAAGACAATCCTAATGTAACATTCACTTACTACTGCCAAATATCTATGGAAGGCAAATTCAGTAGAAACAAATGCAATAACTTTTAGACAAGATTGCTAGCATACGTTTTCATTGAAATTTGAAAGAATTGTTGGTAAAGTATGAGTCTAGCTAAAAGAAAAATCCTCTAAAGTATTCAATTTATGGACCTAGATTCGGACAATGAATTTACTCATTGGGAATCACAAAGTCATCTCATAATAGGAGATAAATTTGTCATTGGCAACTTCATGGAAATAATGGAAAGACGAATGGTGTATTTATAATATAATAATTTAAATGATGCCATCTTGGCATTTATTACATTTGATTGTGTCTAACTAAAATTGTCTAGTCAGAATAGTCTAAGAAGACAGAATTTTAACCCCCCGCTCTCTTGTCCATCCCAAAAATCTGTGAGAGTTTATCACCTCTCTGAGGTGATATTCTATTCTTCAAGGAGGTACAGGTTCTCTTTGAGTCTGAAACCTTAGACTGATAAGCTTCAGAGTATTCTCAAGATTTCTAATTTAGCTGAAAGAAAATGAAGGACTGCCCTGTGCTAAGTTTAGAGGTTGATTTGGGCGCACCCTGGTGTAGTGGTTGGAAGCAGTTCACATACATCCCAAGGCCCTGGATTTGTTTACCAGGGCTGGGGGCACAACCGAGATGAACATCTAGGAGAAACAGATAAAATGCTTTTTGCTCCTCTCTCTTCCAGTCTGCCTGCCTCTGCTCACCTTTATTCCTGCCTGCAAAGCAATACCAGATAGGAATTGGCTTGATGTTCTTTATCACAACCTCATTTATCTTCTGAGAAATAGGAGTAGAGATCTGGCTGTGCTGGAAAATTCTGGACAAATGTCCTGCTGTCTTTAACCTCAGAGCAAATGCCAATCAATGAGATTTTTGTTCTCTTTGCTTTGTTGTTTGTGGCAAATTATTACCTGTGCTTCATATCTTATCTTGTCTAACTTCTCTGGGAGCTTGCTCATCAGTCTTTTCATCTTGTGCCACGATTCCCTTTTTCTGCTGGAATTTCCAACTCATGTTACTTCCTTCTTAAATAAACATATCCATTTACATCTCAACACACACATAACCCCAGTTCTGGATTCACCAATGTTCCTCTCTTCATGGCCAAACATCAGCAGGTTGCCTCCTCACTTAACTCTGCAGCACTGCGCCGTCTACTCTCCTGCCCCCGTCACTCCAGTGAAACCATCCTTGTTGCCCATTCAGCTCCGTATTATGAAAGGCACATGTTCGGTCACCATTTCATAAAAACAACAGTGGAGTTCAGCTGTTGAAATGTGTGTCTCTCTCTCACACACACACATTCACTTGTTCTATAAACTTAAACAAGTTTACTTAATTTGTTCTTCAATTGTTTGCTAAAAGTTTTATTCACTTGTTAAATAAATATAATAGAGGGAGAAAAATAGTGCTTTGCTTAGCATGGTTGTGAGAATTAAATATTTAGTCAGTCTGAGGCACTAATAAATGGTGTCAAGCTCAGCTAGGTTAACTCTCAGTCCCTCCATTACTTGAGATGTGAAATGGGAGAGTATCACAGTTCATTCCATGCAGGGTATCTGTGAGATGAAATGCTCTCACTAGGGTGAAGTGCATTAGCAAGTAGTCAATAAAACCTGTTTTAAAACTCAAAATTGCATGTCTTGGTCATGCCCATCATCATCATCTTGTTTTCTCTATTTCCTAGCAGTCCCCTCTGCTGTTTCTCTTCCTCCATTCATGCCATAACCATTGTGCTCTAGTTGACCTTTTCCTCTACTAGTTCCATGTATTTTCTCTCTCACCCTTATTCATGGTTTCCACTCTTCCAGTGGCGTAACAACTGCAGACTTTCTTTCTGCTGTTATACCTCTTCTAAATACTACTTCTTTGTATCTCAGCTTGAAGGCCTCTTGAGCACTGCAGATTCAGCATGCCTCAAATAATATCTTTCTCTACAGACTTGTTCTTCCTCCGGCTGTAGATGTTATATCTCCCCCTGTACATGCTCAGCCAAAAGTATCTCCTTCTGATTACCTCATATATCCAGTCTTTTTCCAATACCTGTATATTTTAATACCTTGATAGCTCTCTTATTTATTCCTACTATCCTCTTTCCTGATTTAGGTTTTCCCTGAAGTAGAGCTATAGACTCCTAACAGCCTATGGGTTGACTTAGCTTTAGTCCATCTGCATCAAATGTTCTCTTAATGTATCTTCATCATTCCCTTGATTGGAGAACATCAATGAATGGCGCTCTCTGATTTTGAGAATAAAGTTCAGATTTTTTCTTTGCAACACTAAGTTCATCACTAGTTTTGTCTCTTTTCCTAATAACGAATCTTCGGTCTATGGAACTTCTTGTAGTTTCCTGAATATATTTTTGTGTCCTTGATCCAAACTTGCCTTATTCCCTGTTCCTTCTCTTTTCCAGATTGTTCTACCCTCTCCTCTAGTTCAGCCTTCAGACCCCACTGATTTATGATTACTTTGAATATTTCAAGCCCTGTGCTGATTTTAAATATCAATATAAGTATCTTTTATCCACTGCACTATGAACTCAGTGAAGATAGGGGCTTATACTATTCTTCCTCCCACTCCTGCTTCCCCGCCATACTGCCTCCTCCCTTTTCCTTGACAACCCAGATGCACTCTTGCGTTAGCATGTTAGTGCGCTTGCACCTTCTACCCTGGCTCATTACCTCACCTCTTTCAAAGATCTACTGAGACATCAATTACTTTGTGAGGCCTGCATGACCACTGATTTAAAGTAGAAACCTGAGCCGGCAGGCCCAGTCACCTCACTGTACTAACCTCTAAGACATTATATAATTTATTCATCAGGTCTATACACTGACTCCTCCATCATAATAGAAGCGTGAAAGCAGGGTTGTTTTTTGTACTGTCTCTAGTGTATCCCCAGCGCCTCACACAAACATCACATTCAGCAGTTATTCGGCACACAGATGAGCAGAAGAAGGATAAAGTACTCTTTCGAAATAGCATAGTACCTTAAAATATAATAGGTGTTCAATAAATGTTTGTAGATTTACTGATAAAGTACAAGCTTTCAACACTCAGTTCTAACAATTAAATGAAATATAAGCAAATAAAAATTAAAGCATCATGTCCTTGTTAAAATCAGAGGGGAAAAAAATCCCCCTTATATTTAAGATGGAAAGTGAGTCAGCCTTGGAAATTCAACTGTATTTCAGTTTGATCATCTGAAAATTAAATGGGCTACAGCTTCATTTTCCCATGAAGGTGGTTGAACTCTTTTCCACTTTCTCTACTGCCACCAATTTAGAGATAATCCCCGGAACTTTTTGCCCAATTAGCTCTGAAAAGGATGAAATACCAAGTGTTGAGGAAATTCCATACATGCCATATACAAGGCCCCAAACTAATACATCTGCTCTAGTAGAATACTTTCCATTATATGTTCAATTCATCCTGTGATCTGGGGTTGACTGAGAAGGGGTGGTTAGTGTAACAAGCACAAAGATGAAGATGCATTTGTACCAATCCTATGCTCAAGGCCAGTTTTACATACAGAATGACAAGTGGATATGTGTTTTGTCTGCCACAGTTCAGAAAGCGTCCTATTGCATTGGTCTCACAGCGTGCAGCCACAGCAGAGGTTGAAGAATAAAGTAGTACAGCTGCCAAGTAGCTACTGAGGATAGAAGATGACTTGTATTATCTGGAAGGTTAGACCTTGTTCTTACCTTGAATGTTTTGATAATCAGTATTGCAAATTCTGAAGCCACATTATGTATTCATACAGCATGGTGGTCATGGTTAAGCAAAAAGTTCTGTATTTTCTTTTTAATGGCTTATAGCATTGTGGTGTATGAGTTATTGTTGATTTTAAATTACTATTCTCTTTTTAACTACTCAGATACATTTTATCCATCGAGATAGGCAAAGGGCAACACAAGTATATCATTTCTAGAGGGAAAGGCAGTCATATGTTGATGAATCAGGAGATGCTGCTCAGTTCAGATGTGCACCGACTCCGTCTACTATGACGCCACAGCCCACTGACCTTGTAACAGGTGACATCCATTGAAACAGGTGTGCCCCCTTTTCTTTGTTTGTAAAGTGATGATTAAAAAGTGTTGATATTTTATGTCGGCGAGGATGTGGAACACTTTTGCACTGTTGGTGGGAGTGCAAATTGGTACAACCCCTATGGAGAACACTTTGGAGATTCCTCAAAAAAACTGGAGATGGAAATCCCGTATGATCCTGTCATTCCACTTCTGGGCAGATACCCACAAGACACCAAAGCACCCCTCCGCAGAGATGATGCACCCCCATGTTTATTACAGCCCTGTTCACAATAGCTAAGAACTGGAAATTGCCTAAGTGCCAAACATCAGCTGAATAGATACGGAAGATATGTGGTGCATATATACAGTGGACACTACACAGCCCTTAGAAGAAATGAAACCCTGTCATTTGAATCAACACGGATGGAACTAGAGGGGATGATGCTAAGTGAAACAAGTCAAAAGAAGAAAGATAGTTACCAGATTACCTCACTCATATGTGGAATGTGAACAGACAAAACAAAGGAATAGATGAAAAATAACCAACTCTGACATTTGCAACAGAACTGAGGTCACCAAAAGGGAAAGAAGCAGGCAGAGGCAAATGGTGACAGAGCCCACTGGACAGAGGGAAAGGATACTAGGTGATTTGGTGGAGGGCGTGATGTGCTGAAATGTCTAAGAAATGGGGAACCTAGACATAGGAAATTATTTTAATGTGTAGAATAATTACTACAATGAAAAATAAATTTTAAAAAAAGAATTGACATTTTAAATCCTGCTTCTTGCTTTAGATTACTCTCTTGGCATTATCATAGAGCAGCCTCATAACTTTAAGGTAGAAAGTCTCTATCCTTTAACAGAAGAGCTAGACTAACTAACATGCCTGTGTGGACAAAGCTGCTCAGGGCTGGAGCAGAGGTCAACCCTCACTCTGCCTTGCTCTTTTCAATTTGCAAGGCTGCTCTAGGCACACTAGTAATACTTGCCTGGGGGAAGGTCACTGAGGGGATAGGAACATAAGTCCATTTTATGAATTAAATTGAAATCTGTAAATCGTTCTTGAAAAGAAGGCACCACCTTAAGAATCATTTATTAAGCAACTGCACAGAACTATGTGGAGGAGTCTGTGAAAATAAAGTACACTACTTGGTTCCAGCCCTCAAGGTGTTTTGCAATATTATCAGACACACAAGATGAATACATGAAAAGATAAAACAGTGAGTACTACTGTAAAATATAACAAAATTCTAAATGTGAATTTCTAGTAAAAGTTACCTAATACAAGGAATTGTTCTTTGGCAATTGAAGAGGATCAGAATCTGGTTATTTTCAGCAACATCCATGGCTGGGAAGGTACAGTCCAGCTCATGTAGGAAAGACTGGCGAGGGGGAGAATGTTCTCAGAATGGAAAGGCAGACAGTTCTCGTCATATAGGTGGGGGCAATAGATGAACAGGCTATCAATAGCACTACTTCAGTGGGTCGATCAGCTCTAACCATCCACTGAATAATTAAATTCCTGCAAGAGAAAGTCTGGTTAACCTACCTTGAGTACATGCTCAAACCTTTTACAAGGCAGGACAGGCATTACGATTTCTCACCACAACTTCATGCAGTGGAGGGACATCAAGATGCTAATAGTGGCACTAAGGAAAATAAATGATTAGTAAGGAAGATAAAAATCTCCACTCTAAGGAGAAAAGAAAAAATTGCGATGGGTACGAGATTTTAACGAAGGCTCCAGGAAAGATGTAGATCTTGATGAAAAGAGTTTGAACAGTTGGATACCAAAAACTTACAGAAGGAAAAGAATTTTTATAAAAATTAGTACTATAGCAAGAGAGTAGACAAGGAAGATAGACCTTTAAGTTTCTGCCTTAAGAAGTTTTAGATTTTTTTGTTTTACTTTCTTTTCATTTTAAAATGATGACAATCCACTTGAAAATCGGTTTCAGTAAAGCCCACACTGCATATATGAAAAGTAACTGAAACATCTTAAAATCCTTTGTATCTCTGTGATTTATCATCATGACATGATTACTGGAAAATTTTAAATATTAGCTGACTTCTCAGAGCAGAAATTCTCATGAGGCCATGTAGAAAATGAAAGATGAAGTTACTGAGGAGTCAGGTAAAATGTTAAAATGGAGATACTTGATTTTCCTATTATTTGTCTGTAATTTATGTCAATTAACTCCCTGATTTTATCATTCTCTTGATTTCATATAACAGTCAAATCAACTCTAATTTATTGTCAGATGATCTAGGTGCCATTATATTTACAAATGAATTGCATTAATAAAATACAGCTTTTAAACAATTATAAAATTTAATGTTTAAATACATACTTTTATAGTCTATGTTATTGAGTTACAACAGAATAACAGGTGTTCATGACTTGATAAGAAAATAATCTGAACTGTCCTTTAATTATGGATTTTGAATACATTCTAGAGAGATAGCAACATTGGTGATTAAACTAAGACTGGCAAAATTAGCATTGATAAGGATAGGTCTTTTCCTGGATCACCTTCTAACTATGTCGGTTATCAACTTACTAATATATCTTATCAGAATTGTGAGGGTATAAACCTCCTAAAGATTATTCTCCTATTGCAATTCATATTTCAGAGTAATCTTCCTGGATAACTTCTGTGATTACCTTTTGCCTAGAAAATAAATTCCAAATTCCTAGCAAGAAAGAAGCGACATTAAAAATGTTCTACATTCCCAGAACACACTATGACCTTTGATAACTCTATCCTTTTGTGTACATTTATTATGCTTTCAGTCTCCATCTGGCAAAGTCAGGTGTACAGTAAGGGTTTGTTAAATTAACACATGGCCAAAGAGCAATTTTAAGTGTTTTAATGCATTGATAATATTAATTGCTAATTATTATTGAGTACTTTCCATGTGCCAGGAGTAAATTCTAAGCACTTTCTACATAGCATCGTAACATTCCTCACAAGAAACCATTGGGTAGATCCAAATACTCATCTCATTTTATAGATGATGGAATTGAAGGGTGAACATGACGACATTGCTAATACGTAGCAAACTAGGACTCAAATCCAGAGATCCTGAAAACACTCAGAGAAGGCCACCTCTAATTCAACCCAAGCTTTGCCTTGTATGAGCTATTTTTCCTTGGTAGGCTGACCATACATACTGTTTTAAACAGGTCAACCTAACCTTGGGAAATAATATTCTCTGTTTCTCAGTTTCATCATCTATAAAATGAAGTAATAGCCTGTGCTGTGCACAGCTGGTCTGATGCATGGAGTTGGTATGCATATAATGCTTAGAACAGTTTATAATAAATACTCAGTTGAGGTTTTCTATTATTTTATTACTTATTGTTCAATTCTATTATTATTCTATTATTTATTATTATTCTATTATTGTCATATTCCCTATTAATTTATATAGAAATACAACCTATAAGCACATTTATAAAAAATAAATGGGCGATTAAATACCTTGGAGAAATACATAAATCAAACAATTTGATTTGTTAGTCTATTCATTCATTAACACACATGCATTAAGTACGTAGTACAAACCACAAATTGCTTGGCATTGGTCGTGTAACAGCAACAGAACAGATAGGGACTCTGTCTCTCAAACGTATTCTCTCAAACTTTCATTATTAGAACAGGAACATAGCAAATTACCTTCTTTGCTTGTTCCAAAGTGTAGGACCTCAGTGGAGGGAATAGTAAATCACACCTTGTTATGAGGCTTTGTGGGCGAGTTGACTCATCTGCGAAGGGCAAGCCATCTTTAATGCAACATCTAAAAGAATTTTCATTAGGCAGCAAGAGGCGCTCAAGCAGAGAGCAAACTATCGGAAGCATTTTCCTAGGAAAACAGAGACAGTACCACCAAATCCTGTGTTGATGAAATCTGGGTCTGGTGCATACAGAAAAAGTACTCTGCAAAACTATCATCGGACTGCAGAATTTCCTCTACCAGCAACGTGGTGTTGGTGACAGGGCTTGAGAGGAACGCAGCTTAGAAGCCTGGATTCTAGCACTTATGTCCTGGGACTGCTTTTAATTTTTGCCCAGAGCCTGCTTTCTTGTAGAAACAATGTTCCCCTAAGGCCTTCATCCAGGGGGTGAGGTATGTGCTGCTCCCGCATAGTTAATGGGACTGCGTAATCCGAGCCTTGACCCTCAGTCTCTGCTCTTTGGGGAATCCATCTTCAACTTGAATTGTAAACTGGAAGTGATTCTTTCCATTAAAACAAGGTTTTAAAAGCCTCTTTCATCCCCAGAACAGACAAGAAAAACGCTGATTTCCAGAAAAGGCTATAGATACAAGAGTCTTACTTTGGGGATAGACAGAGAAAGTAGTGGTGTAAAGCAGCTATTCTTCATTTTGCAAAGAAAACACTAAGTTTGGTGGCTAGTTACAGGGGTGCTGAGGCGAGAGGGCTTGATGGCACAGCAGACAAGAAAGAAGAGCTGCTGGTTGGAATGAGGAATCCCTGGGTTTTCCAAACAGCAGTTCAGTCCAAAGCAGAAAGATGTCATTAGCCACACTACTTAAGTCACAATGTCATTTCCAGCAAATTCTTTAATCCTCTTCAAAAGGATGCCAGTTTAAAACCCCTAAAGCCAGGAGGATATTGCTCCTCTATTAAAATCAGGATTTTAATGGTTGGAGTAGATGAAAAATATATATTACTCACATCATTTTGTCCCTGCTTAGTTATATTTCTCCCAGTGTATGAAGAAAGCTACTGGAGTTTCTGTTTAATTTTAACCAGTTCTTGCTAGGTTTATACTATGGATAAGGCAGTATGCATGTTTATTTATCAAAGAAACATGGTAAGATTCAGTTCCTTCTCCCAAGTCCTTGCTGTCATGTCGGAAGTAAAGAAACAAGCCCCACACACTAAATCCAACACTGAATTGTTTGATCAGGCTTCCCTGCAATGGAATGACATGCTTACACTTTCAGATTACTTGGATATGTAGGTAGACATTATTTTCTCTTTTACTGAAAAAAAAAAAACCTCACTAAACAATTAAAATAATGATATGTTTCACACCTCAAAGAGCTGATTCTCTGAGTTTTTTGATAATGTTATCACCTATTTGACAGACATTTTTTCATTTAGGAACTTGGAGAGCATGCTCCCGTTTTCCCCTTGTTCTGTATTGATGACTAAATATGTAGGAGAATTAGAAAGAAAATAATATGGGAAAATCAAGAATCGGAACAAGCATCACCAAGGATTTGGGTTTGTAAGTAAATTTTGAGGAAGAATCATTGTTGGTAATAGAACTGTGATGGAAGTGAAAAGTATCTCACATAAACAAAAGCTCCGAAATTAAAAAATGAATCATATTTACTAAACAAGAAGTCACATCCTTAGCAATATCAGAATAAATAGGAAACAATGAAAAAGGTGTAGCAGACTCCCTCCACAGTCCCTACATTTCACCAGAAAAATATAATGTTGCAAGGTCCGCTACTGCTTCATAGATATATAGATATATGAAGTGACTCTTCATAGATTCCTTGCAGTATTATGGATTTTTAAGAGTGCATTAAAGTAGAAACACATAGTTATTTCTTCTTTTTTTTTTTTTTTTAAAGGAAAGGTAGAGGCAGGAATGAAGGAGAGTAGGCAAACAAGCAGAAAGAGAGGAGGAAGAAGCATCTTATTTTATTTTTATTGAGTTGTTCACATTTTTCCCCATTTTGGTCTAAGAGGCCATCCAGGAATACACAATAGGAATTCTCCAGAACTGTTTTCTAATTTGGCATGAATAAACACTGGGAAATAATTTGACATCTTCAGCTATTGGAGGAATGCCTACTGAATGAAAATTGGTCTGTTAATATTGGCCTTGTTTAAATAACCTAAGGAATTTGTTATGATAAAAATAAAGGATAGTTATTTTATTCTAGACTGACAGCCTTTCTGACAGGTGTAGGGACAAAGAGTGAGCTTTCTGGAGAGTGTAAGTGTCTCCGATCTGATATAGAACTTTGAGGACCGATGAAAGATGAAGATTCAGCCCATAGAAATCCCTTGCCTGTTGCTATTATTTAGATGTGTCCTCGTGAAAATGTAGAGCAGGATAAGAGGGTTGGAAGAGACTGAGTTCTTCAATAGTGTGGCCAGGGTTGACTTTTGGAGAACAGGAGATTTGATGAAAGTAAAGTTCAAGAGCTGGAATTATTTATCAGTTCGGCTTCAACAGATCAAGAGCCCTGGTTTCCAGTGTAAAAGCAAGAAAATCCTTGTGAGCCAAGTAAAAGCTACTCAAAATAAATAACTGTAAGAAAGGAAGTCTCATACCTCCCAGAGCATTTGAAATACAAATTATACTAACTCTCTGGCCAAGATCTTCCTTCCAGGAAAAAGACTAGGTCATAGCTGCTTTCTTCTTTTTAAAGAATCATTTCTTCAGATTAATGTTTAAAAATAATGTTCCCTCATATATTGAAAAATTAATGTTCCAAAAGAGAGGAAGGAATCTGCTAATATATCCCAGAAGGTGATTATGCTCTCACTGGCAAGATACTTTGAAAGGTATATTAAAGACTGACAAAAAAAAAAAGGAGATTTTTTTTTTTTGGTAAAATTAAGTAACTCAAGAATGTGTGTACTTTGCTTTCTTGAAACTCAAATAGTTTCACACATTCTGGAAAGTGGGTAGTCTAATACAGATTCTTTGTTGTGATATAGAGACCACAGCAATTGTTCAGATGTGTGAAAAGCCTATTATAGATCACATATACTTACATGGAGGAATATTATATGTTATGTTAATTATTCTTCCCAACTAGTGTACCAATATGTAACTACCACATCTGACAGATGAGAGAGTTAAGAAACTGAGGTTTTACAGCGGGTAAATGGCAGATCTGGTTTTGAACCCATGGATTTTAACTTCAGTGCCTCAGCATTTAATCACAGTGACATTAACTAAGATAAGTACTTCTACAGGTACCGCTCCCAGTGAGTTAAGTGCAAAGCAATCCACTGGGATGCAAGAGGAAAATATTAAGTGTATTAATATTCACCTATAAGTAAAAGAAAAGGTTTTGATCTAAATATGATGTGATAGAGATAGGCCACTAGTTTGAGTTTCTCTCAGCCCATATGCACAGCATTCATGAAGGGGCCGAGGGTAGAAAGGAGGGTCAGATGGTAGCACCCTCCCTGCTCTCCTCAGTTCCAGTCTATACATTATAGTTTCTAAAACAATAGAAAGGCACTTGCACATTTTATGTTCTAATTTGACTAAATTAACCCTCGCGGATGAAGCGAGTAGTTAGGAAGAGACTGCCGATTAAACATAATACCAATAACTCCAGCACCATTGAAGAGCAAGAAAATGGTACAGTTGGCAGTTCTGCCCCCTCCTTAGCACTTTGTCAGTCAAGTCACATAATGGGTTTCAAACAAGGATCTCTAATGAGATATGACCATTCTGTCACATTCCTTCCAGCTAAGATATCATTTCTGTTAGCACCAAAAAAGCTGCTGTGCTGTGAATAAATAGAATAAAATATTGAAAAGAGCATTAATGTCATTTGTTCATTTCCATTTTTGCATATTTTATATTGTATATCCATGAATATGTGTACAATTTATCAAAATAAATGTCCCTGTATTAGGAATGCATTCTCAAAAAAATATTTGCTGATAGTCGGGAGTCTACAGATTGAGATCATCAAGACAATTACCATTACTAATGAAAATGGATTTTTATTATGAAATTAACATTCATTTGCATGTGTATTAACATATAAATGAATAGGAATTAAGCTTCCATACTTATAACTTGTAAATAATGCCCCTAAATGTCTGATTAAATCTTATCGTTTGAGGTTTTATTGTAACTGATTTTTTTCTGTCCCTTGAAGAAATGGTTCTATTTGGAGCACATATATACATGTATGCAAGAACTTGACAAGTTTAGTTCCATTTCAGGGTTTTGCTACCTCAATTAAAATATGTAATGATAATGCTTCATTGAGGTCACCCATCCATACCAATTCTTTCCTTTAGCATCAGTGTCATCCTATCAGTGGACCCTCAGTCTTCTAAGACACTTAGATTCAAGGCTTTCTCTTTGTTGTCTCTTTTTCTTGGGCAGTAAGTAAACTGACATCTTATGCTGTGTTTTTCTCCCTTTCTTCCCACTAATTGTTACTCTCTAAGCTCTTAAAGTCTAACTAGGTGTTATTTGAATAACTTCTTTGTTGTGTTGTCTCCTGTCATGCCCAAGCATTACATATTAGCCACAATTGTTCCTTCTATTCTTAACAGATTCTTCTAATTTTAAAGGTTGGTGTATTTTGAAGGTGGACTTATTTCCAGTCTTCTTTATAAATCACAAGATCATCATGAAGTGCAGATTCCCCCACCTGCTGCACAGATCCCCTGCCTCACCTGTATTTTCTTGCACCCTTTGATCTGCTCTTATGTATCTTGTATCTTGTCTTGGACAAGAAGAAAATGTCAAGCCTCTTTTGAACTTCCATTGCACTTAGCTAGTAAAGTACCTATGACAATCTTTTCTCTTTTCTATGATAATTGCTCAGGGATATGTCTTCCTTCCTATTGATTACCCTTTAGGAGAGAGACCGTATTTCATACATTAAAAAATAAATAAACTCAGCACACCCTTGTGGAGTAATGGATAGGGTAACCGCCTCTGAAGAAATCAGGTCACATACCCCTGAGTTTCAGTTCCTATCCAGGGGGAAACAACCAGTGTGAACAACTAAATGCAATAAAATAAAGTGCTTCTTCCTCCTCTTGCTTCCTGTCTGCCTGCTCACTTTCATTCCTACCTGCACTTTTCCCTTAAAAAGTTAAAGCAAACTCTAACAACTTTTAGTATATCTGGCTGCTAAGTGAAAGTAATTAAAAAAAAAAAAATTCCCTGGCTATTTCCAATATTGAAGCACCTTAGAAATATTAATATGCTCTGCTTGCCATTGTTCAGAATATTTGAGAACAGTGAGCTAATAGAAAGTTACTATATGGGGAGTTGCTTAGGCACACGCAGGGAGAAGTATAGGAAATTTGGCAGTACGTCATCGTGTGAGAAGTGAGAAAATGGAGTTTACTGTTACAGTCAGATATTTGAACTGTGGGCTGTCATTTAGCATATTCAGATCTCTTCAAAATCAGAGAAGGGACAGAAGTACAATTTATAGGGTAGGGTAGTAAATACTCTCCTTGCATATTCTCCATCTTAGATTTCTTTTTCTTTTTTTGCACTAGGTTGAGTATTAACAGTTTGCTCAAATGTTTAAAACTCATTTCTGAAATCTCCTCTAATCAACATTACCTTACACTACTCTTCTTTAATTCGGATTTACTAAGCATTTGCATCCAGTTGTCTAGTAAATTCTTCCTACCCTACCCTTTTTTAAATGTAGTTTAATTGCTTTCATATTTTACCCATGTTGCTTTTTATACATTAAATTTTGTTTGCTCAAGAAAATTACTTCTTCTAAATCTAGAAACAATTGGCTCTGATTTATTTTGGTTTTCTGTTACAATATTGGAACTGTTTCAAGTATGTATTGAGTACTCCACTGATACAAGTTGTATTGAATAGAAATAAGAATATAACATTTAACAGGTTGAACATTATATCAAGAAAGTCAGCACATTCTTTTTGAGGCATATACAAGTATACCTTAACAATTTGGTGTAAAGTTTAAATATGACTTTGGAAAATGGAACCTATGCAAGACTATATTTTTAACAGTTTCCTTAAGATTTTCCAGTAGACAGTGCCCCTAATGAATCAGAATATTTATGAATCATGAATAAAAGCAGATTAATCTTTGACATTCCTAGTCGAGGCAGTGCAAATGGAGTCAGGGGATCATTGTCTTTGAGGGGTTAACTCACAGGATACAAATGTGACTTTAAACAACTAAAGACCTGCTTAACAGAAGATAGACATTATGAGAACACAGGTCTCCAGGACCCATACAGTGCTTATGAATAGTCACTTTCATCACTGATTTTTAAAGCAGAAGTTAAAATATATTTTTAAATTAATTTTGTCGAAGGAACAATTCATCATAGCATGATTCAGGTGTAAGGTGTTCACATCTGTACAGAATACACTAAGCTCATTACTATTCCCAATTTCTTTCACTAGACAATTCAGTTCAGCCCCTTGACCCTGTTTACCTGACCACCCTCCCCTTTCTCTTCGTGCAACCACTGGTTTGCTTTTTTTTTTTTTTAACTAAAACTCTATTGTTGTTTGAAATAGTTCATTTGTTAGGAGCCTATTTTTGTTGACAGTGGAGAACAGAAATTCCCTGTGATCCATTTATTCCTCTGCTGAGTATTTACCCTAAAAACACAACTGATTCATAGAGAGGTATACACCCCCATAGTCATTGTAGCATTATGTACAGTAGCCAAGAGCTGAAAACAACCTAAGAGCCCATTGATAAAGAAGACATGGTATATACATGCATGATGGAATATTACACAGCCATCAAAAAGCATGAAAGCCTGCTGTTTGGAGCAACATGAATGAACTTAGAGGAAATGAGGCTTAAGCTAGATAAGTCAGAAGGTCAGACATCATATGATAGCACTCATGTGTGTTGCATAGAAATACCAAGCAAACAAATGAACTAAATTAAACAAATTATGATTATAAAAACCATTTAAAATGTATTTCTCTTTCAAAAAGATATACAGAACACATACAGTCTCAAACAAAACAGGTATAAAAAATTCTGTGTGGGTGAATCCTGGTGGAGCAGTGGTTAGGTAGATCAAATGCCTCCAGATGAACAAGCCACATACCCCTGGCTTCAAGTCCTTGGCCCAAGGGAGAAGCACCCAATGTGAACAACTAAATTACAAAAAATTAAAATAAAGATGCTTCTTCCTTCTCTCTCTTCCTGCCTGCCTGCCTACTCACCTTCATTCCTGGTTGCACCTTTCCTTTAAAAGAAAAAAACTATTGATGGCATCATACCAACTTGGAATTAATGCAGTGACCAAGTTACTTTTATCTTATTCATCCACTTACCCATTACCACATCTGAATATCATTTTAAATAGAAACAATAATTTTAAGGTGTGAAGGGCAGAAACACCTATGTAAGTTTGTTACCCACCCTATTCCTGTTAGAGGAAGAAAAATAATGAATGTATTACTAATTAAAGGTGTTTTCAAAATAAATGAGTTCTAAACTTTTCAAGTTAGGTCTAATTTAGTATTTCACACCTAAATGAAATTTCTGTGTTAAACCCTCCTCTAGATTCCTAGCATGTAAATAAAAATTACGAGGCAAGTATTAAAAATTAGCTCGGCTAAAATTACAAAAAAGATGGATCCTTTACCATCTAAGTTTCATTTCTTTATTTGAAATTCCAAGTACTTACTATCTACAGCACAGTAGGAAACTAACTTATAAATATATAACATTTCTTAATTACTAGTTCAGTTATGAGTTTTAACTTCCTCCTTTGGAGAATTACATTCTGGAACTGACGTGGCTTTGTTCTTTAAGTAAAATGGAAAAAGTTCAAATAAAATTTCCTAGGGCAGCTAATCATCAGTCAGCAGATGATGTCAGCCACCACACAGGAGCTTGTGTTCCCACAAAGTCTGAGGAACAACATATTTGGAACCATAAGATTTTGATTTTAGCACCTGATTGAGCCACCCACTTTCTAGATGAATTGTTAACCTTATCTGTGAAGTAAAGATAACAGTGTGGAGGACTATTTTGAACACTGAGAAAGGGCTCAATAGACTAATCTTTTTTCTCAACTTTCAGTTTTTTTTGGAACTAAGTCCTCCTTGTTTTCCCAAAGATAATTTCCCTTGTGCTTCTTTGGCAAAAGCTAATGTGAAGGGATTATCAAAGGGAAATTTCAACCCATTTTTTTTGTCTCTCCTACTGGACATTGTTTACTTTGAAGTCAATCTACGTTAATATTTATTGAATAAATTCCAACTCCAACAATTGGCCATCTTTGATTTCAAGTAATCACTGTTAGACAAACAAAAATGGTGTTTAAAGAAATATGTAAAGTAATTTCTTCATGATCAACAATGATACAGTATTTTACACTCCTTAAAGACAAGGATTTTTTCCTATATTACCTTCCCACTGCATTATGCTCTAGTTCTTCTCTCAGTGCTGTGCACATAAAGAGATGCTCAATGAAAACTAAAATTTTTGTACTGAAAGTATTTATTAAATGAATTTATTCCAGATATGAACCATGAAAGAAAAATTGATAGGTGGGACTTAATAAAGGTTCAAAACGTTGGCTATGTAAAATCACAGATAAGACGAAAAGGCATGTCAGATCCAGAGACAATATTTGTAAAACATATACCCGATAGAAGACTTCAATTCAAATATGTAAAGAACTCTAAAAACTCAACAATAAGAAAGTAGACAATCCATTAAAAAGTGGGCAATTGAACTGAACAGCTGCTCCAACAAGGAAGATAAATAGGTGGCAATTAGCATATGAAAAGATACTCAATATCCTTTCTCATTAGTGAGTTGCAAATTAAAACAAGGAGACTCTCTGGTTACCTCTTAGGATGGCCAAAACCAAAACACTGACACCACCAAATACTGGCGAGGATGTGGGACAGCAAGAACATTTGTTCATTGCTAATGGGAATGAAAATTGGTACAACTGTTTGGAAGATGATTTGGTGGTTTCTTATGAAATTAAACATACTCTTACCCTACTGTAGAGTAAGTATGCTTCTTGGTACTTACTCAAATGATTTGAAACCCTATGGCCACACAAAAACATGGCACAAGGTGGTTTATAGCAGTTTTATTTATAATTGCTAAAACTTGGAAGGAACCAATTGGTCCCTCAAGAGGCCGATGGGCCAATTGCACCAATTCACCCAATGGAAATGATTCATCAATAAAAACAAACTAGCAAGCGATAAAAGGATATAGAAACCTTAAAAATGTGTTGCTAAGCCAATCGAAAAAAGCTACACATCATGCGATGATAACTAAATGACATCCCAGAAAGGGCAAAGTTATGAAAGTAATGAAAGAATCAGTGGTTGTCAGTGGAGGGGAAGAGATGGAAAAATGGAGTGCAGTAGATTTTTATGGCAGTGAAACTATTCTACAGTGAAACTGTCTTGGTGGGTACAGGATATTCTACATCTGTCAAAACCTCTACAATTTAGAATACAAGATGTGAACCCTAATTTAAATTATGACTTTAGCTAATAATTACCAAAATTTGATCATTAGTTAAAAAAAAGGGGAATCTATGCAGGATATAGAGAAGAGAATGTATATGGAAATTCTGTATTTTCTGCATAAGTTTTCTTCAAACTTAAAACTGCTCTGAAAAAAACAGTGTTCATCTCATAGCCAATAGTAACCCAAAAAGACATAACAACTAAATATAATGAAATCTTGAAGAAAGGCACTAGGGGAAACTAAAAGAAAATTATGAATAAAGTATGGACTTTCAGTTAATATTGTATCAACATAGGTTAATTAATTGTAACAAATATATCACAATAACATTAGATTTAGTGGGTGTGGCTATATGGGAGCGCTCTGTATTATCTTGAATTTTTCTATTAATGTTAAAATTTCTAAAATAAAAAGTTTATCGAAGGTGCCCAACTGAATGGGATAAAATATTTGTAAATTGTTTATGTGAAAAAGAGTGAATATCATAAACATATGAAATCTCATACAACTCAATAACAAAATTATCCAATATAAAAAATGGTAGATCTAAATAGATAATTTTCAGAAGAACACATAAATGGCCAAGAATCACATGAAAAAATGCTAGGGTCACTAATTCTTAGGAATAGAAAAATCAAAACCACAGTGAGATATCACCACACACTAGTAGAATGGCTGTTGTCAAAAAGACAAGAAATAACAAATATCTGTGAAGACATGAGACATAGGAGAAAACTTGTGCACTGTGGGTGCCAGTGTAAATCGTCAGCCACTCTGGAGGTCCTTCAAAAACCACTCCTTTATTTATTTGTATAGTTAGAAAATAAAAACACTAATTCAAAATGGCGTCTGTGCCTGCCCCCATGATTGCAGGATTATCTACAATAGGCAGGATATGGAAATCATCTAACTGTTGTTGGATGGATGAGGATAAAGAAAATGTGATACACACACACACACAGATACATAGGAGTATTACTCAACAATAAAAAAGAATGAAATCTTGCCATTTGCAAAAAATGTGGATAAGGCTTGAGGGCATTATGTAAGTGAAATTCGTCAGACCAAAAACAAGACAAATATGGGATGATATCATTTATACAGAGAATCTAAAAAAATACAAACAAGCAATAGGAGCTCATAGATACACAGAACAGATGAGTTGATGGCAGATTTGGGGGTCATAGGAGGGTCAGCAAAATGGATGAAGGGGTCAAAAGGTACTAAAATTTTCATTTCTACAATAAGTCATGGGTATGTAGTAGATAGCATGGTGACAATAGTTAATAATACTCTCATGTTTGAGAGTTGCTAAGAGATTATGTCTTAAAAGTGCTCATCAGAAGATAAATAATGTCGTAATTCTATATGGTGACATACACAGGCTAACTAGACCATTTGTGATCATTTCACCATATCAAATCATTATTTTGTGCACCTAAAAGTAATCATGTTATATGCCATCGTTATCAATTTAAAAAGTACATTGAAGGAAAAGAAATTATTGATTTTATACTCTGAACCAGGAACATTACTAGAAATATAAAATAGTACATAGTGGATCTCATATATAAATATAAATTTATTGAAGGCATATGTTTAAATTAAAATGTATTGATATATTATTCAGCATTAAATCTTTCTTAGAAAGCAATGTACAAGATTAAAATAACCCATATGTGGAATGTGTATATTATCAGAGCAAGGAAGAAAATAGGATTCTAACTTAACTACAGTATTTGATAAGCACAAACACTCATTTAAGTGTAAGGTTCAAATCTCTTGATTTCAATTATATTAACTTTTACATGAGTCTCCAATTCATTCTACCTTATGATACAGGACTGTCATTCACTGAGTTCATGTTGCTTCCCTGGTGAGAGGTGTGTGCCTTTCCAGCAAATGTAAATAACAACTGACATTCCCAGGATCTCCAGAGTTCAGCAGCTCTTTTCCTCTGTATTTACTTACGTTTATACCTCCTGCTAGGTCCACTTATCCTGACCATTATTAAAAATAGTTCCCCCAAATATTGATTTGCCTGTTTCACGTGCTGTGATAAAATATTAGAGACTTGTTTTTCTTGCCTCAATTAATATGGCTTGTGTTCTCTCAACCCCATACCTCATTCGTCATGCAAAAGAAGAGTCTTGCTTCTGCAGTCGTATTGATCCACGTGTCCTTTTGGTTAGGAGTAAAGCCTCTTTAATTACTTTGGCTGGCTTTCATTTTTTACAGTGGTAGGCACATTAGCTATCATGCTGAAGTGTTCTGAATTGTCTTAAATTTAGATGCTCCCTGGTCTCATGAGATAGGCTATTTTCTGGAGAAACTACCACCTACCCCAGCCTGTGCTAACTCTGCTTAGCTGAGGAATCACAAAGAGCTATCTCTCATCTTCTCTTAGTGTTTGATAACCTCTTCCCTTTCCTTTACCAGAGGTGTTTTGACCTTTAATTAAAAGGAAAATTTGTTGTCTCCCTTTCAGAAGACAGCAAATAATGAACTCATTAAAATGAGGTTAGTGTTCAGGCCTTAGAGCAATAAGAGTTGAAGTCTCATTAGCAGCTAACAATGCAGAACACAGCACATAAATAAACCTAATATGGCACAGCAAAATGCCTCAGTGCATTAAATTTGAGCAGAATCAAATGTTTACCATCAGTGATGTCTGGGGCATGAAGTTTTAATGCACTTAATAAAGGAAAGCAAATTGCTTCCTATTAGCCATGAAATGTTACCACAGAAATTGCCCCAAAAAGTATATTATGTAAATGAGAAATGTTAGTAATTAACAAAGATATTGTAGAAAAATATCTTTCTGTCTTAATAGATGCAGCAATTGGGGAGAATAAAGATGACTCAAAATCTCTAAAGGTAATTCTGGAAACTAATGTGAAATAATGTGGAATGTGAGAATAAGATTTTAAAGAGAATTTACCTCATTATGGCCCAAGGTGAGAGATATTTGCAATGTCATACTAAAGAGTCTGTTAATAAAACAAAATATCCTTGTAGTTGATTAAATATCTTCTGGGAAATAGATTCTTTAGGAACTTATTTAAAAAAGCCACTACACTTCATTTATAGAAGTACGAAGCCTTTTGTTCAACAAATCTAATACTTTTTAAGTTTTGTTAAAATGCTAAATGCATCATAATAAGATAATAATTAGGAGTATTATTTCAATAGTACAGTGAGTGGAATAAAAATAGAAGTTATTCTGATGTCGAATACCTGTAACAATATTTACATTAAAAGATTGGTAATGATATGCTTTTTTTTCCTCCATTGTTTCAGGTTCCTTAAATAAAGTTAGACATGTATTTCAATAGATTTGCTCTGCTTTTAACCTTTATCAATACACTTCTTAAATGTTATTCAAACTGCATTTTTTTTTTCTTGGCAACATTCCATCTTTTTTTCCTCCAAAATGTTTGTAAAACTTTTGCCTTCACCCCACATTTCTGGAGCACTCAGGAGAACACAGACATAAAATCTAGCAATGGGGACTGACAGATGCTCATAAATTAAAAACACCTGCTCTATGTAGAGAAAGCCAGTTCACTACATGATACTTGGGGAATTTGAAGAGATTCTTCACTCTAAAGAATAAGAGTATCTTGGTAATTTGCAAACAATGCTCATCTGAAATCCCCCATCTGCAAACACAGTCAGATGTCATCACATTCATTTCTCTGTAGCCTGCATTCACTTTCTCTTGTCATAGTTGCAGTCCTAGATTTTTTAACTCCATACTCCCTTTCAGGCTAAGCCACCCACTCCAAGACACTCCTTTCTCAAAGTAGAATTTTTTGTCACTTCAAATGTTCCCCTCTTCTATACTTATCTGGACCCAGTCAATTGTTTTTTACATTGACCAAGTGGGCGATGAACGGTGCTCTCCCTGGAAACGCTCTGACAGCTTCCCAGGTTCATCTTATGGCACCTGTCTTCATGTGTCATGTGTCTGTCCCACTCGCTGGAATACAAACTTCAATAAAAGATTTTTATTCAAAGCTGAATGACAGCTGCCCAGAGCAGCTGGAATGTATTAACTACTTAAATCTTTCTGGAATAAGTACCACTGTCTATTTCATATATTTGAGAATCTTTAAGTTCCAGAGAGATTCTTTTCAAAAGCACATTTGGGACAGATGGACAATGACAGTCACAGAACTTGAAAGGATATCATTTACATAGCAAATATTGCGAACAGTGCTGGCTTTTGATGCGAAATGAGGGCAGAACTAGAAAAGGTGACCATCAGTACATTTTTGGCTTTGGGATTATATTGTTTTATCACTAGGTTCTCTTTACCTACAGGGAAGCAGAGTTGGCAGCCTTTAACGTGTTTGTCAGATGATTTCAAGTCTGTTTTGTGATGAATGTGAATTGTAATTGGGCTTTAAACAGGGTTCAGTTAGAGAAGGCAACAAGATCTCACAGGAGCATTTTATTTTTGTAACAAAGTTATTGTCAGAGAGAGAGAAACTTGCTGAAGATAGTTTGTGTAATAAATCTCGGGAAATCTATGCTATAGAATTTTAATCTATTTTGGCTATGGTTTTTTATCATCATCGTAATTCTACATAGATAATAGCTTGGGTATTTCATATTGATAATAAAACCTAAAAATAGATGTATCGTTACCCTGCTGACAGGGTAATGAGAAGATTCTATTACTTTTGAGCTTAAACAGTAAATAAATTTTAATGCTTCACATACATTTAAGTTGATTCATGGTTTGATATTTAACCTTTGGAAATCATTTCTGTGATAGGCATGTAAAGATAGATATACCTGAATATGTACTTACAAAATGTGTGACTGTGTATTTTAAGAAAAATCTCCAAATGTTTATTAAGTTGTTCATGAAAATTTTAACTAATCTAGACTTATTCTGATATGGTAAAATAGCATGAAAATAAAACAGAAATATTTTCACATGGAGACATGCGGATATATTTAATTTTTAAAGGGGAAGAGTATATTAACAAGATGAGGAGATTGCTTGGAAAATCGATGTGACTCAATAAATGCTTCTGTAGGAAGATCAAGCTTTTGATATTCCCTTCAAGTCTATTTGGTCCCTAGAGAAAGAGAGTTTATTTGCAAATAATATGTTTTTTCATAGTAACTGTTAAATAAATTTATAAATATTGAATTATGCTACTGTAGTGACTAAAAAACTAAAGATCATTATGTCTTCGATTATATTATCAGTAATATATTTTATTTATTCTCTAAGTCATCAAGGGGATGATCTTGAATCTTTTAAATTTGACACTCCTTTCTTTTTTATCTAAGTGTATCAGTATTCTAATACATAATGGAATATCACTCAGCTATTAAAAAGATGAAATCCTGCCATGTGCAGCAAGATGGATGGACCTGGGGAGAAGTATGCTTAGTGAGATAAGCCATAAGAAAAAGACAGGCATTAGATGATTTCATTCACATGTGGCATATAGAGAAACCAAACAATTTAATGAAAAGAAGCATTTACTCTATAGAATAAAATTAGTGGTCATCAGAAGGTAAGAAGGCTAGCCTTCATTTAAAATTATTAGCAGACTAAAGTTAAAATGTCTAGTTTGCAATTTTAAAGTATTATCTAAATGAAATATTGGTAGTAAAAGGACAAGTTTGGCCACTAGAAAGGTTATATGGATTTTAATCTCAAATTCATTTATATTAGAGAGAGGGAGAAATGTGAGTGCAATCCCATAGAAAAAGGGAAGTGGGGACAACTTATTAAGAAAAAGAGTAGAAATCAGCAGACATCCCTGGATACTCTCAGTGATGTGCCACCTTTTCCTGTGGGGCAGGAATGAGGAGAATTGACAAGAATTTGATTATTTTTCCTTTTTATCTTGAATGCAATAATTGTAGAGATGAAATTTGAAATTAAAACCTCAATTACCTACCACGTACAGAATTCCCTTCCTGTGGTTCTGGGGCATTTTAAGGAGAATTATTATAGTACTGGCATCACTGCCAGTTACGCTAGGAAGCCCTGAAGCCTCTCCAAGACCCTAAAAATCTGCTATATAGAGTTTGGTGTTTCCAAGGGCCATCTAAGAAAGAACTGAGAGTGGAACCAATGCAGAGTAGAAAGTCCATTTTCAGTATTCTGGGAATATTTTAGAATTATTACAATTTTTAATGAAATTCTCATACAGTAGAACTAATAAGTGAGAACCTTAACCCTGAAGTGATTCCTAAGCAGTACTTGAGCTGGAAGTATTTCTAGAGAGGAAATTAGAAAAGTTAATTGCACTACCAGTCAACAATTACTGAGTATCTGTGCGGTGCCAAGTACTGTTGTAAGTCCTGCCCAGACCCCTAATGAGTGAAAAGAAGACAGTGAATGAGAAATGGATTACAAGCCACAAGAGAAGGTAGAAGAGGAAGTATAAAGAAAGAATGTCATTATTTGACCTTTATTGAGGGAGATAGCTGCTTTGAAGGCTTTCATTTTTAAGGCCTAAAAAAAAAAATTAAATGAGAATTAATAATACTTGTAATCTCAAAGTAAAAAGTTGATGAAAACAACTTAATATCTTTAATAGTTTCTCTGGAATAAGTTGCTCTAAGAAGTAATGTATTTCTTAAAAGTTTACTTGTTGTTCCTAAATATATCTCTGTAGTTTCATGATACTAAGAAATTGATCGTGATCTGAAGCTCTTTGGGTATAACAAATCCTGAATAATGGAAAAAATACTCTTTTCTACAGTTAGCTTGCAGAGAGCTAATGTGATTATGTGACTGAATGCATATGCAGAATCACATTTCAGATCAATTCACAGTTATTATATTTTGCAACTTGCATTGGATGCTAAATAAGAAACTATATTTAATAAAGGAACACACATGACCCCAAGAAACATCTCTGCCTCCTAGGGGTCAGCCATCCATTTAATGTTTTTTCCTAAAACAGTGTATCTCATACTTGGCCAAGTTGGAATGTGTATTACTAATAGTTTGGAGGGGAAAGCTCATATAAACCAAATACTGTATTTTTCTAATAATGCTTTCAGTATGTGAATATATATTGAGAACTTCCCATGAGGAATTTCATATAGAATGTTTCCTAAACATTTTGAACGCAAAATCATTTTCCATATAATTATTACATTTTATAGACCTCATGGCCCAGGGATTACAGTTTGCAAAATACTCTTTTGTGATCAGAACTCTTTTACTGGTTATCCTCTTCTTGACAGTTAGATGGCACTTGGCAACTCGGTTCTGCAGGGGAGGCAAGGCTTCCATACACTGTGGACCTCCAGCCCGCAGAGAAGATGGTGGCTCTTGTCTGCCTTGCAACTTTCATGTGGTGCAAACTTTTTTATCAAGCATGCTCCCCACTACAGGGCTCAGGATGACACTGACTGATTCAAGGTACAATTTACAGCTCTAAACAAACACCATGAGAATTGGGACCCAATTCAGTGCAGATTCTTACTGAGATTCCCTACTTTGCTAGCACTGTCCCCCACCAAAAAAAAAGTTTGGTTTTGTTATTTTCTTGCTGTTACCTGCCCATGTCTATGTTTCTCTCGGTTATCTGTTTGCTGATTATTCCTGAAACCAACTTTCAGTCACTGGACTTGCAGTGATTTGTTTCATTCCACTTCCCCAAGAAGTCTTAATACATGGTAACTCTGTCTCTCATTCTTCTCTCATTTACTTAAACACTTTAGGGAAAAGAAGGTAATCATTCCTATCATCACTTTACAAAAAGCTTCTAAAGAAATAATCATGCAACATGAACCTTTAACTCTGAAGTTACAATGCATTTATCTTTTTATAACTCAAACATTGTGTAGATACTATTGGAGACTTGGGAAAAAAAGCATATAGGAATAATATAACTGAAGACCAGGCTTAGAAAACCTAACTTTTGAGGAGATTGCTAGTGTTTCAAGTAGTAGAACCTGAAGGGTCTTAGGAGCTCCTATTTGATTAAATTTATTTATTGGATTCAAAAATAGTTATCAATTAGAACATAGATAATTTAGAAATAGAAGCACAAAGAATAACACACACTTATAGTTTAAGATGACATACAAGACTGGAAACTGACACTGAAGAGAAATTAGGGTGGATCAGAACTGGCAGGATTTTGCCATGCACGAGAACATATTTTGATCCCACAGAGAGGACCAGAGTACTAATTATAAAGCAGAGGTAAAAACGACAGCTTATCTCACTTGCTTTCAGAATAGACTGACTTCAAGAGCTTAGAATCCTGTGGGCACAGAGACACTCAAAATACTCAGGTAACAAAATTTAGGGCAGGAGACAAATCCATCCACAGCAATTAGGGAGGGAATCGAAGACACATGAAGTATTTTGCTGATACAGTCAAATAAAATTTACAACACTACAAGTGTGCTTCAAAATTAATGATTTATATTACACTCAATGTGTTCTTTGATAATCAAGCAGAAAAATGCAAACTCTGTATATGTGACGTGACTTAATACTATTTTACAAGGTCAAACAAATTTTCAATTTTTCTCTTCTCTTTGTCAATATCTTTAACTATATTGATGTTTAATCTGCCAGTATCCTCTGTTTTCAGACCTTCTATTACCCTTCTATTACCCTTGTATTTACTATCTTGTCAGTTGCTGAAGTTTATCCTTCAGTTGTGGGTAACAAAATTTTGAGAGTAATGTCGCTCTAAGAGGTAAAGCTTGATCTTTCCTATTGGGGGTGACATAGAGCTTTCAATGACATTGTGGAGAAAAAATGTTCAGTTAACAGAAGAATTGATTTTTTCGCTTAAAACTTTTCCTAACTCTTTTACTACCTCAGTACTTGTCAGAAATCTGAATCTTTAATGAAATCATACTTCACTTCCAATATCAGTCCATCAATAATTATGGTATTTACTTCTTTCCCTTCCTGTACCACCAGTGAAAAAATCATGCCTTTATTTTCTCTTATAGGAACTATTGTAAAACCTCTTGAATAATCTCCCTGTTTTCTCTCCGATTTTCCTATAATTCATTCTTAGCGAGGAGCCAGAGGAACAAATGAAAAATGTAAATCATATCCTATGAGAGACAAAGTAGAGTGTAGTATCTAAAATTGGAGAAATCCTTCCTGACGCTGAGCCCCTGTGCCTCTTGCCTGTGTCTAAGGGTACCCCACTGTGATCACGACTGGCCTCTCAATTTTCATTAATGCAGCTAAATTTCCACTTTTTGAAAGTGTTTTGTAGACCTCATTGCCTTTCCTATTGGAATGCAGATATTCTGTTAGTTCAGTAATAGTATAGACTACAATTATGTTTGCACCACTAATAACAATTTACAATGAAGTAATCCTTTGATTTTCCATGTGTATCATCTGTGTACCTTAACAAAAAAAAAAAGGTAAGTTTCTCAAGACCAACAATCTCATCAGTTTTATATGTCAGGCACTTTCTAATTCCTTAACCTTATATAGCTTGTTTAGCTTCCCTGTGCTGTATTTTCCTCACTGGTGTAGAGTGATTAAAGGGATGTAAAGTGATCATTCAAGTAGAGTGCTTCGAATCGCAGTACCTGGCATCATAAAATTTTAATGATATTAGATCTATTTGGTATCATTTCTCCACTATCCTTAGTACCTAGAAGAGTACCTAAAACACAGCAGAACATCAATCAATATTATGTGGAAGGCTGAATGAGTGAATAGGACACAAGGAG
This sequence comes from Solenodon paradoxus, assembly GCA_004363575.1. Classification (NCBI taxonomy): domain Eukaryota; kingdom Metazoa; phylum Chordata; class Mammalia; order Eulipotyphla; family Solenodontidae; genus Solenodon; species Solenodon paradoxus. Next base: position 247,615 of record RJWH01001520.1, on the reverse strand, counting down.
GAAGAGGGCCCAGGGAAGTAGCTCCAGACTGCTGGCTTCCTGGAGACTTAGTGAGAGGAGTGATGGAGAAGAGGGCTTAAATGATGGACAGCAAATCAAGAGGATAATTGCTCTGAGACACTAGTGTTTTTCTACTCAGCAAATGTTCCAAATTGAGTGTGATCTCAGTGATCTCAACAGCAGCCCCGTACCCCCAAACTCCCACAAAACTCTCCCATATCATCTTAGTAGCATTATCAGACACATTTGCCATCTTCCTCGATTAACTCAACCATTTCACCATCATAACTGAACTATTCAATGTACCATCCATGCCTTAGAAGACTGAGCATGATGGTCTAATAAGCTTTAGTCAGTCTGTAAATTATGTCAGACAAATTCCTATTTGAGTAACAATAGGTTTTTGTTGTTGTGTTTAAGAAGAGACTAGATTTCTGAAGGAAAGGGGATGCCCGCTAAGCAGAAAGAGATGAGCCAGAAGGGAGGGAGAAACTATCAAAGGCAAACTTCAAGGACTTCATCCTTTCACCCTGGGTCAGGCCAATTCCTCTTCATGGGACGTTGACCAATCACCTGCACACAAGGTCATGGACTCCTGACTGTTCGTCCTGGGTGGTCACCCAGAGTTGCTGCAGTGGTACCCATAGCCATTTAGGTTGGACCAGGTGTGAAGGCAGCATGTTCATTTCGGCCCTTGCCTTGTGTTATCTGGGTGGGCCATGTAAGCTTTCCATCAGGGAAATTTTCCACCTGGAAATAAGTATAGAAGTAACCTCTTCTGAATTCTCACATCAAGATAATGATATTGAAAAACTTCTTTTTTTTGTTGTTGTTGACTATAACAAGACTGCACTAAGCAGACAAGCTAATATCAAAGTATGTATCAAGTAATGCCATAATATCTGAAATATTTGTTTTCATAGTAACTTTGTATTCTAGCATCATCTCTGTTTAAGGTGTGCATCATTGTAAATCAGCATGTGTACATGGCACATTAAATACTCTTAGGGAAAGGCTTACTCTCATAGCAAACCATCTGAATAGTTTTAGATATATGTAATATACTTTAAATTAATATAAGTAATACACTGACTCATTATTTCCCAATGTTCCTTGATGATTATAATCTCTTTTGAAGCTTTCAGAATTACTGATAAAAACACTTAGGCTGGCACAGCCCGGTGGTGGCTCAGACCTCAAACCCAAGAATTCACCTAAAACCCGTGACCAGGGTTTATGACCTGGGGCTGAAGGGAAAAAAAAACAAAATGAATAAACAAATAAAAGTTCCTCCTACCCTCCCTTCATTCCTTCTGTCCTTCCTACTCCTTTTCCCTTCTTGTCTTTGTAAAACAAACAAAAACAAAACTTCCTTAAAGTAACTTTAAAAACTAAAACAAACAAAACATAAAGATCCATGGGCTCTTCCCTATACTCCAATTCAGACCCCACAGAATGAGCCCAGGAAAGATATTTTACCAGAATTCTGATGACTTAGAAGCAGTTATTTGACTTTTTTTAAAAAACTAGTTGGAATCTATAATGAAATGCATATCCCTGAGCCATTTCATAGTAGATTAAATCAATAACTCTTTATGTGGATCCTCAAAATTGAAAATTTTAATAGTCTCCTCTAGAAAATTTTGCCCATAGTACAGTTGAAAAACCATTGAACCATTGCTTTCTCTAACATTATGCAATGAGGCTAAGTTGGACTACTTTATTAGATACTGAGGAATGTGTAAGACTGCTAAATAAATGCCAATAATAACTATCCAATAATGAAATAGTTCTTTTTCTTAGGTAGGTTATAGATATTCTTCATTTAATACCCAATGAAGTTACTTAGAAAGTTCTTCATAACAATACAAGGGAAAACTTCAAAGCTATTTACATTTTCTCATGATATAGACTATTAAAAAAAAACGAGATTTATTTTCCAAAAATGTTTTATTTTATAATTTCAAAAATTAGTTATTATTTCCCCTGAAATAGTCAAACCTGAGTCTGGTGGCTCAGGTGTTTAATCCACGCCTGCAGCATGGTCCACACACAGCCCAAGGGCCTGGGTTCTCAGCCCAGGGCTAGGGAAATAATTAAAGTGAAAAATTCAGTCAACAAAATGCTTCTTCCTCTTCTATTTTCCTTCCTCCGTGGTGCCTACCTTCCTTCATCTTTAAAAAAAAGAATTCAAACAGAAGATTTTATCTATAGCTATTCCTTAAGTGTTGTTATTTTACTTTTATCTCAAATTGAGACATACTATTTCTAGCCCAATAACAAATTTTTTCCAAATAAAAGGTTTTTTTATTTTATTGTATTTCATCATGTTATATATATGTATTCTTGTTTGGCATCTCTTCTGACATTTTATGTTTTCCTACCTTTCAATTCATTACATTTATTTTTTAATTTATATGGTTTAACAACAATTTTCTTTTTAAATTTTAATTCTAATTTTTATTTAAAAATAAATATATTTTGTATAGATTTGTTATTATTTACATCTCTTTTCTTTTATCATTAAAAGACATGGAAATTTCCTTTCTTGAATTTTCAAAACCAAAAAATATTTGCTTACTCTGAATTAGAGAGCCTTGGAACCTTTTAGCTTTTGATTTGTGTTTCTCCACTTGTTTTGTTTTTACTTATAGATACTGTCATATTTACTTCCACATTAATCAAGATTGTATGTCTGCAGGCTGTGACTCGACACCTCTATATCTCTCAACAATGGAAAACAGAAAGGTTGTCAAGCTCTTCATATAGCTAATTAACATGGAACAAATGGAAGAAATCTCATCTACCCTCTCTGTGATCTTGTATTAGTAGGGTGATCTGTAGCTTAATATGATAAGACATCCATGCTATAATAATGTGCTGGCAAAATGCAGGACCCCATCTACATCATTCTGATATTTACTGGTTGGTCCATGAACCATGTTTATCATTTTACCCTCAGGGAAAAAAAGTACTAATAAAAATAAATAAAATATTCAATGTATTGCCATGTGTTAATATATTCTGTTATCACATTTTGCATGCCCTCCACCTTTATTACTTTATTTGGCAAAATAGGATATATAAAAATGCATAAGGCTTGATGAACTTTCTGGTACACATAGGTTAGAAAGAGAAATGAGATATAAAGTAATGTGGAAAACGGAAAATGATGCAAGTCTGAAGAAAAATAATTTGGGAGTCTACTTCAGGAGATGAGAAAAGGAAAAGCTTTGAGGCAGCTGGGAAGGCTTCCTACAGAAAGGTACCCATGGGCAGAACTTTAAAGAATGAGTGAGTTTGGATTAGACTGAATAGCAGGAGGCTTTTTTGGCAAAGGAAGTGGAGCGAGTAATGTAGGAGATGTAAGGAATCCTTCAAACTACAGACTGAGTTGGGTGAAATAGGAACGCACGTAGCTTCATTGGAAACGTGGAGACACCAGTGATGACTCTTGGCCAGGGAAAGAATGGCATATTGAGTGTTTTCTGAGAGCAGTTACTGAGCTCTCACTATGTACCAGGCACTTAGCTAAGCAAAACTTCATTTTCACAAGAACAGTATTAATGTGGTGGTAGAATTATGCCCTTTCACAGAAAAGGAGCTAAGAGAAGTGAAATGATGGAGAGAGCCCAGTCCTAATTGAATGGCCTTCCTCATTGCCAGGTAAAGTGGCACGTATGCTGGGGTCTCAGCACAAATGCAGAGGTAAAGGTCGTATACAGGAAGCTGGAAATGTTAGGTGGAACAGTTTAAAAGATCAAGGAAAAGACAATGACAGCCTGCCTTAAGTGGTGCCATGATGATCAGGAACATCAGTGGTTGATCTTTATTAGTTTGCACCTAAGAAAGCATCTCAGATGAGGGCCTGCTCCCCAGTCTACAGTAAAGCCCCTCTTCAGCCTGTCACAGTAGGTTCTAAGTTTCTTTTGTAGCACTTATCCGAAGTTGTAATCACACATTGTGTGACTGTTTAATGTCTCCTTCCCTAAGCACTAAGGTCCAAAGTTCCAGGGTTTTGCTTGTGCATCCCAATTCTGTATCCTTCCACAATGTTTTCTGAATTTGAGAATGAATGGTGGATAAATAAATGAAAACTAATGAATGACTTCAGTAACTCAGAGGGAGAAGATTGAGTGGATGGGGATGGGGTGGTAAGAAGAAGAGGGAAAGGATAATTTTTTTGTTTTAATTTCAAGTGTGAAGGATCAGGGATTGTGTATTTTGAATAAAATAAGGAAGCCAGAAAAAGAAGATTGTACCGAGAGAAACTGATGCATGATATTTTTGTTTTAAAATTAGTTTCCACCATTTTCACCAATAAGCTCAACTAGTTCAATAGGCATTATTTTTGACACCACTTTCTTTTAAGTATTTAGTGTGTTCATTTTGAGAGTTTTAAAAAATATTTCATATGACCGAGTCAAACTAACGAATCTGTTCTTTTTTTCCTTTCCCTATGTAATAATAATATTTAAAAAGATTGGCGAGGATGATGCCATGTATAACTGTGATTAGGATGATCATTGACTATATAGTTTACCAACCTTAATTCTGGGGGAAGAGTGAGGTTCACAAATATTTGAGTGAGTTCTCAGCTAGCACGACTTGATCAAAACCAATTTTCTTACCCTCAGGCTCTTCATGCACCCCAACAGAGGGATAGAAGTACTCAACTAATATCTCTGCTTTGAACTGAATCCTCATTCCCATCTGAACTAAGTCCCCTTTGAAAATTTATGAAAAGTAGTGAAAGGAATTTTTAAATCAATATGCAAACTAAAATAGGGAGTGAATTATGCCACATGCTAATATCAGAATAGCAGTGAGAAAACTGAGGGAAAATTTCCTGGGCTATGCCTTACCCTACAGTTATCATTAGTGTCTTCTTATCCTGCCTATGGACAAGAAATTAACACAGACTAATTCCAAATAACAATATTAGGGGAAATTTTGCCACCTGCAGAGAATATTTCTTTATGGAATTAGGTATCTATTTCTTACCTGTTCTTTCCTTGGCCCTAACTCAAGATTTGCAATCAGCGCCCTATAAAATATACATTTATCTTTTGTTTGAAAAGCAAAAACCTAAGCTTTCTACTTAATAAATAGGCCTTAAAAGTGTGGAGGAGTTAGCACGGTTAAATAAAATGCTAAATTGGAAGTCAAACAAAAGTTATCTTCCTATTCTTTACCAATCTAGGAGAGTTACTTGCACCTAACAGTTGGAAATAGTTTTCCCCAAGAAAAAGAAGCATAATAGTCTGAAATCTGAGAAATGTCTCACAGAAATGAAAAATGGTTTCAGTGCTGTGCAGTTAGAGTATTTCATCTCAGAAACTTATTATGTGCTTAGTATTTAACTATTTCATAATTTGGGAGCCTTTAATAAAAATAATTACAAAAGTGATTATCATCAATGAAGAATGAAAGTACCTAACATGACCCATCAAAACCCCCCAGAACAACAAAACCCATATTTTTTTGTTTCTCTCCTGCATACACAATTGAAAAAGAGGCAGCCCCCAGCTTCATATTTATTTTTCTAAAATCATGTTAATTTCTTATTTATTTCAGGCATTACTAGAGACTCAAAATTTACTGCGCACTCAGGTTGCAAATTTTACCTTCAACCTTGGATTTTCAGGGAAGTTTTACCACACAGGTAAGAAGGAGCTTTGTATTCTCAGGCAGCTACATATAAATAGGAGAGAGAATTTTAAATGTTTCATAAGTAGGAGAAATAGAATATCCAGACTGATTATGGGGGAAAAGAACACGGATGCATTATCTAAGTAGCCAAATCCAAAAATCAATGAACTTGTTTACATTGGAAAATGCTATCTGAATCAAGGGCAAAAGGAAAAATGACTTCTCAACCAGTAAAGGAAACCATAATCACTGTTCTAAGTGTGGCTATGCTTCCTGTCTCTCAGCCTAGCAGAAAGCATAGTGATGATGATGATTGACAATGTTGATGATGATGATGAAAATATAATAATAATAAACAGTATTTTTAAGTGGTCTGTAGCCAAGGTGATAGACATTTTTGAAATAACTATTTTTCCTTGGAAAACATTCAAAGGATTTTACAGCTTCAAAGAAACTGTGCATTAAGCATTATCTTTCTTAATTTACTTTCCCTTGCAGAATTTGCCCCTAGAAATATCATCAATGATTTGGCCCCGCATGCATTGAAACCTTTACCATCAAGCTTGTACCTTTTTACATCTCTATTCAGCCAGTTTCTCTTCCGTTCAATCTTAGTCTCTCAACAGTCTCAGAATGTGACTGTTATTCATGTATTACTCTGTGTTCTGATATTTCTCACCTCTTTACCCATCTTCACCTCCAGAATTTGATTTGTGGTTTCTGAATATCGCCATTATAATGTCTGACACAAGTATCAAGAAAACTATATGTATAAACTGATTGTCTCATCATGATGACAAAAAAAGCACAAAATTGTGTCATAGACCCTGTTTGAGAGCAACACCTACAATGCACTCTTTAGGACTTTTCGCAGTTGTTAAATTCACAGTATCTTAGTGAAATCATTTTGTAGTATTTCTATGCATGCCTGCAGTTTACTGATACATTAAAAATATCTCATGCAAAGGTAGTCTTTAATTATCATAAACGCAGCTCGTTCACCCAAAAAGGCTCTTTTAATGTTTACTGAAGAGACTCGGCATGCTTTATTAGAAAATTGAAGCAGTGATGTTTTATTTAGCATTTATTTAATGTTTTTTCCCCTCCTGCTTAGAAACTTGTAAACCCATTTAAAGTAATTGAAAGAAAATTTGGATTTAGACCAGATAATAAATCAAATGATTCCATATTTTAAACAGATATTTTGCAGAAAGAGATTTGGGTCATCCCATCTGCACAGGCAAAGCAATTCCAGGCTACAACTTTGAAAATAGACATGATTTTATAAATCCTCTTCAAAGACCTCTTAAGAAATGAGGTCAGGCCTAAGAAACTCTTATTATGAAATTATAAAGCAAATAACTCTCAAGTTTGTATCTACTCTTGCAGCAGGAAAATATGGGATTTGGGGGAGTTCAATATTATTTTGTCTTAAATAGCTATAGCATATAAGTAAAGCCATTCTTTTGACTGAAGTATGTTAAGATAACTGCCTCAGCTTTTATTTACTTTTTTTCATATTCAGACCTATTAAGCCCACCAGATATTTGCAGAGTTAATGTCTCAACAGCAAACAACACTTCTCATTTCTCCTTTACAACCCTGAACTTGTATACAGTACACATGCAGAGGAGCTGACCAAATCCTGTTAATATCATAGGGACAGTTAAAAGAAGATAACCCTAAAAAGAAACTTATTTTAATTATATCTTTTAAATGGGTCTTACCAACTCTTTGTTGTTACTAAATAACAAAAATAATAGAACATTCTATTCTGTTATGAAGTGGTGATAGTACTTTGAAGATTAAGCAAAATATATACATATGTAAGTCCTAGAAGCTTAATCTTTCACATAAATATTCAACTTTAATTGATTTGCTCTTCTCCGTGTGAAATATCCATAACATATTTCAAAGGTGCTATCATTTTGTATCCAGTCTTTTTTAACCTGGAGGCATCAAGGTTTCTTCCAGAGTAGCGTGAAATCTTAATAATATTATTGGGAAGGTTTGCCTTTTACTTACCAAGTCATATTTCTGTAAGGAGGTTTTAACTGTATAGAGAAGAGATCACAGAGCAGAGAAGTGCTTTGTTACATGTGAACTTGACGGTGATGTGTAGTCAGGAGAAGATGGCCTTGTCACATGCCTGGCTCAGCTCTCTCCCAGGATGACCTGATTTCCCAGTAACGAGGATGCTGATTGATGAGCCTCATTGTTGGAAGACATGTAATCACTTATGCCCAGTGTAATAATGATAGAGCCTGCATTTGTTAAGCCAGTTCACTTATTTATATGCCCCATGTATTTCCTCTTCAGTTTCTCAATCCTTCACATGAAAACAATCTCACCCCAGAGGACATAGCACTAAGCCTTCCTGAAAATGCAGTTACTCTTCTGCCAAATTGAAAGGGGAAGGGCATACTGTTGATTAAAAGTAAAAAAATAAAAATGAAAAATAAAAAGCATGGAGTCTAGTCTAGAAAAATGTATTGGGAATTGCACAAGGAAATCTCAGTTAAAAAACTGAGACATTACAGTATCCAAGATGCTTGTTAGAGATGAAGGCTACCAGTAATCTTTGCAGAGCATGATTTCTGGTGACAGTCCTTGCTATTCCTTGTGGCTACTAATAGATTGAATATGACTCAATTACCACATAGATAATATTTGAAAATTGGGTTAATATTGATCTTCTACCTAAGAGTCTATTTTATAAGAAATAGCCCTTTACATAAAACGATTATCCTTCCAACATGAAAGTTAAAAAAAAAAAAGTGTTATGTTCATTCTCCTATGTTTTTGTTTGTGTGTGAGTCTCTGTAAAGTGTTGTCTTCAAGATTAGATATTGGAAACAGACCACTTGTGATCAAGTCTAGGTTCTGATATTTCACTGTTCAGTTTCTGAATTTCTGATCTTCCAAATGGAGATGCAGTGACACCTCTCTCTAGAGCAACACATTGCTCATTGTGTTAAATAAGTGTTTGCATAAAGTTATGGCTTTAAAAAGAATTATTGTATAGAATCACATATTATCCAAAAGTAAACAGTGGAATAATTCACAAGCTCTGTTAACAAATTTTGGAATTGGAGTTAGCTGTTAATCAATTTTAATCATCAGTTCTTTTTTATTTAAATATTCATTTGCTTTTTAAAGGGAAGGTGCAGACAGGATGAAGACAGCTAGGCAGGCAGGAAGAGAAAGGAGAAGGAAGCATCTTTATTTTCTATTTTTATTTCGTTGTCCACACTGGTTGTTTCCCCTGCACCTGGGACTCGAACCCAGGGGTATGTGGCTTGCTCCTTTGGAGGCGATTGATGTAACCACTACTCCACCAGGGCATACCAGTTCTTTTATTTAAAGATAGTATAATATTTAAATTCAGCTTATTCTTTTTCTTTTTCTTTTTTTTTTTTTTGAGGAAAGACGCAAGCATGAATGAAGGTGAGTCAGCAGGCTGTCGGGAAGAGAGTGGAGGAAGAAACCTTTATCTATTTTATTTAGCTGTTCATCTTTGTTGTTCACCCTACCCCACCTCTGCCCTGGGTCTCACACCTGAGTCCTTGGGATGTATGTGGACGACATCCGGTGGCCTTATCTGCTAAGCCACCCCCAAATTTGGCATACTCTGTATTTACCTAAGTGGAACTGTGTTGGTACAGTATACAAAGAAAATTAGAAACATCCTTTCACCATTTATGAGTGACAATACTTCATACATAATGAGCAAATATGAGGCAGACATTTGTAAGAAGCTCTAATGTAGACAATGGATTTTACAAATCATATTTAATGCTATAACTGTCTTATGGAACTTAACCTGTAGCCCAAATCTTGCTAAAATTATTCCTATTTGGCAGACTTAAGGAATAAGAATACTATTATATCATAATTGTATAAAATTTTAAATGAAAACATATTAATAACGATGTAGATTTAAATCTAGATCAGGTTAGAAGTTAAAGGTCAGATCTGACCACAGATCTGAACACAGTGGTCTGTAAGTTGTTTTCAATATGGTCATGAACATACTAAAAATTATTTGCTCATTTAATTTTAATATAAATTAGAGAAAAATATATGCTTATACTGGATCTAAAATGTAGCATTTTCCTTGGGTTTAAAATTCTGTGCTGGTCCGTCAGCTCGATTTGGTATCATATTTTTTATTAAGCTATTTTTAATGTCACAAGCTTACCTCATGTGGCTTTGAATTCTATGACCTGTATAAAATAAGAGAGAGACAGACAGGAAATTAATCCATGAAGTGAAAAAAAGAGAGAAGTATTAAATACCACTCTCAACCTTGAAGGAAGTGTTTATAAATTAACACAATGTCTGGTATAAAAATTGCTAAAACTTTATGATCAGTCATGCACCTGTTTATATCAATACTCTGAAGAATTTTCTTTAAATTGAGTAATTGACCTCCTTCCTGGTCAAGGATGCATTATGTGCCTCTTGCCACTTTCAATAGCAATCAGAGGAGTTTAAAGTAAATGGAGGCATTTCTCAAATACTCTATATTCAAAGCACAACAGAAGGAGGGGAGAACTATCAATTCATTCCTTGCATGTGACAGAAAGTGACTCTCTGTCATGTGTGCTAAAATCTGATCATGAGAAGCATGCGGGGTAGTGAGCAAACGCTTCTTGCCTAAAACCCGCCTAAGGGAGTGATAGACTTCTCTTTATTTGGATTTCTGTACTTGATATTAACAAAGTCAATGAATTGTAGTCTGCAGCACTAATCATTTCAGCTGGAGGAGATGAAGAGGAATAATTCTACCTGCTAGTCCTAGTCACGGAGCTTGTGTCACTGTCGAAGCTTCCCTTTGTATAGTAGCAACTGCTATGGTAGCAGTGGTGCCAGAATTCGAATTTTGAAGGGAGGTCCTCAGACCTTTTGAGACCTTTGCTTGTGCACTCTGTTCCTGGAATAATGTCTGTACATCAGTTCACACAAAACTTGGTTTGCACTTTAACAGACTTAGGAAGGCTTGAAAGTTCACTGACTTTTTATAAGTATGGACTGAATTACATTATTCACTTGTTCACTGCTCTGGGGAAGTGACAGGATGCAGTGTGAGTTAAAGGGAGTCAGTTGCTGATGTAAAAAAAAAAATTAATAGGATAGGCAGGCAATGTTTTTAAGAATGTGTGAAAATATATAAACTTAGAACACCAGACTTGTAAACCAGTAGACCTTATTTTTAAGATGAAAGAGATCCTAGTATTTAGAAAATGCTCACTCTCTGCAAGTCATCATATTAAGTGCTTTAAAGAAATTGATCTCGAATCTTCACAAGACGCAGAGATAGGTATTAAAATTCCCATTTGAAACCTGGAAAGTGAAATTCAGAGGAGTTAACTTGTTCAAGATCACACATTCAGTGACCAAGGACTCTAACATCAGGACTGATAGACAGCAAAATGTGTGCTTTAATTATTTCATCACATTACTTGCATGATATGGAAGGAATATTTGGAGATTGCTTGTTAAAAACACCTTTGATATTTATATACTTAATTTCAGAATATAGAATCAAGCAGCCACTGATAAAAAAAGTTCAACCAAGAAAAAATGAACCAAAGCATACACCTCGCTCTATAAGCCCAGATTTATTTTAATTCATTAGGTAGTAAACTATCTGGAGAGCAAATAGGAATCAATTCTCACAGTATTGATTCAGAACATTTTAAAAGTGACCTGAAAACTATAAAATTGTATGCAAACTGTGTGGTGTCATATAGTGAAAGTATTCTTGGATGGCTGTGGTATAGTAAGCGCCTTAGAAGCAAGTTCATTTTTTCCTTTTTCACTCTTAGAATAGCAAATGGTACTATGTAGGGGCCACTTAACAAAAGTTTTTACCAGAGGTTGAGAATTAATATTCATTGTACTTTTCAAGTTTCCATTATATGAATCAATTTATTGTTTAAACTGTATGAAATTGATGTTACCTTAAAAATGTGAAGACACACACAAGTCTTTATAGTGAGACCTCCATTTTTTAAAAAATGGAAAAAGCCAGATACCAAAATGTTTCCACTGGTTAGTTGTAGAGGACAGTTTGGGGTGTTTTGTTTCGTTTTGTTTCGTTTCTAAACTCTATCCATTACTTGTCTGGGCTTTCACATGTCTTCAATAGCTTATGTTATTTTTATAATCAGAAAAAATAATCAACCTTACAAGTTAAATTTAAGCTCCTTTATAGACCTATGCATAAGAATCGAAGAGTGAAAAGAATAATCCTCTTTGAGTAGGTTGCCCCTCTGCCTGCCAGGAGGAGAATGGATGGATTGTCATTTGAAAACCAAACAAAACAATCCAATCTCTCGAACTAGGTTTGTGTTTTATTACCACCATCATACACCATCAATTCTAAACAATGTCAGTGATGAAATACCCCCCACTTCTACATAAAACAGCTGTCTGGATCCAGCACACCTTCTCCACCCCACTCCCACCCCCATCTCTCTGCCTCTGACGTAATGTCTCCTAGAGCCATTTTGTTGCTGTTGAAACACCACAGCATTGGGTTCATATGTCTTCATAAAGAAGACTGACAAAAATCTGACCAACATAGCCTTTAAACTAATATGAAAAAGGTACATCAGCCATTTTTGACTTTCCGTTTCACAGGGACTGCAGAGGAAGACGAGGGGGACGACCGTCTGCTGCGGTCGGTGGACGAGTTCTGGTGGTTCCCACACATGTGGAGCCACATGCAGCCTCACCTCTTCCACAACGAGTCTTCTCTGGTGGAGCAGATGATCCTCAACAAGCAATTTGCACAGGTGAGCATGTTTGGTTGCAGTGCTTTTCAAACGCTGAGTTGTGATGTCTTTGTGGATTATTGAAGCAATTTACACACTTGAACCCACTAGGCACAAAATAGGACTGAAAATATCAGAGCAGACGTCGCATCTATGAAGGGTTCCTGTTGTTTTATGTTGTGTTGCTTCCAGGCACGTGAGTGTTGATGCCTTGAGCCGGGACAAGTATATTCTAAAAAGTAGTTCATCGTCACCAAGTTACCATCTCTTGTTTTAGGGAAGGATTATTCTTTCTTTATGAAGGGGAAAAAAAAAGGTTCTTGCTCATTGCATTCCTAGTGCCTAATAAAATTATCCTCTCAAAAAGTATTTGTGGCAAGAATGAATGAACCGAATCGTTGGCTCAGTCCCATCATGGTTTGCAGGGGATTAGTACTGAGAAGAGTGTCCTTGGACGATGTCATCCCTGGGCCAACATAATAGAGTCTGTCCACCAAATAATACTTCTCCATGTCACTGGCCTTGCAGTTCGGGAGGGAACCTCAGCAGAGGAACCAGGTCATCAAGACTTCTTACTCCTCTCGGGGTACAGTGACAGGGTGTTAGATGTCGCGAGGCAATAGGACTTCAGAGACCAGCGTTGTGGATGCAGCCACCATTGACTGACATGTTAGTGTGCCGCCGCGAGGGCCTGTGGCCCAGATGTCAAGCTGTAGCCTGTATCCTCGCACCTTAAAAAGCTGCCCAAGAAACAGGCTACTGAGCTATTCCTGGAGTTTCTGATTCAGTAGGTTTTCGGAGGCCTATGAATTTGCCTTTTCAACAAATTCCCAAATGATGAACCATACAGATGGGACTATAAGAACCTCTGCTCTAGACGAGGGGTTGGCCAACGATGGCCCACAGGCTAAGGCTGGCTTCCTGCTTACCTTTTATTGTGCCTGAGCCAAGATGACTTGGTGGGTTTTGTCGTTGTTGTGGGGTTCTTCTTTCGATTTTTAAATGATTGCAAAACAAATGCACAATAATATTTTGTGATATAAATTACATGAAATTCAAATTCCCATGCCCACGGTAAAGTGTTAATAGAATAGTGCCGCACTCTTCCCTTTCTGTATCGTCACTTCTTTCCACAGTCGGCAGATGTTCGCGCGGGTTTGCGACTTACCCAAAGACCCTGGGTACCACTTAGAAACTCTTAAACAGGTTTACTTGAAAATAAACATTTCATTTGTAGCTCGTGATTTTGATACAAATCATTTTTAGAGCCCATGGTAGGAGACATAGAATTAAAACCAAATGAGTACTATAATATTTTAGAGCTACACCTAACATTAGATTCATGACTCACCCTTCTTTCCATCCCTGAATCCCCAGTCCTCTGTCAGTGATCTTAGGAGGAAGTGTAGGCAGCATAAAAAGCAGTCAGTGCTATAGATTCAGTCACCAGAAAGGCTGTATTTGAATCCTGACCTTCCATCAATGGCTGCTTGATCTTAAAAATTATTTAGCCTTTCTCTGTGTCTGTTTGGCCATCTATAAAAATGAGGATTATAGCACCAGTGACCTCAGAGGATTGTCTGGCAGACATATGCCCAGAACAGTACTAGGCACACAGTAAACATTTCATGGGTGCTAACCAGTTATGATCTTTGTCATTCTAGATGAGTTAGGCCAATTATTTTAGAAAGTGTGGATTTAGAAGAGGTTGATTAGCACTTGAATTTTAAGGAATTCAGAACAAAATTCTGAAGTGCTTCATAAGCGTTGTAAAATTAAGTAACTAATCCCTTTATAAAAAATCAGCTTCCCTTGAGTAAGCATGCTGAATTATCTCAGTGCCCTTACCTGGAAAATAAGCTGTGTTTATCACTTAACTTAAACCTCCCCCACCTTGCTCCCACTCTGAAGCCTTACTCTTTTGACATGTAGGTCCGTGGGGCACTAGGAAAGACTCCAGGTAATTGCTTTGTAATGAAACGTTAAAAGCTATTTAGAAGCCATTCAGGACAATTCCATTTGTTTAGTCAGTGTGACTAGAAGCTAAGCTGAAACCTGTAAATATGTTTTGTTAAAAAAAAAATCTTACATGTTGCGTAGTCAAAATATTACAACAAAAATGAAGTTTGTTAGGCATGCATATTGAAATGACATTCTCCTTTTCCTTTTGGAGTTTATCAATAAAACCTTTCAGTTCTCATGAAAAGCGCTCCCTGTAGCTATACACATGGGATAATATGTGGGTGTTGTCCAGACAGCTAGGAAATGCCCTTCTTATTAAATTACTATCTTTCCATGTCCAAAGGTACTTCACAGCTATCAGCAGGATTAAATGGGATAGGAGAGAGGAAAGCACTAAGTGAGATGCTGATAGGCTAAAGTTGAGCCCTGACTCCCAGTAACACGTGCTAATAAAGTGGCAACTCGTTTAATGCCTTCATGCCTTGGTTTCCTTCCCTGAAATGGTAATGACTCCCTTTTCATTCCATAACTGCAAAGCTTTTTGATAATTCATTTATATCAGCTCATCTGCCAACCAAAAGCATTGGACCAGATAATGCCGCTGATCAATTCCAATTCTACAATTCTGTGATCATTGGCAATATTGGTCTACAAATTTGCACTGCACATCTTGAAATATTCATTGAGCTGCAATGGAAACAATTATGGAAAGAGATTTTTAATTAAATGACCAATTTATACTGAAAAAGTTCAGTGTTAAGATCTCTTTTATATTCTATCCTGACATTCCTCACAGGCTTTTGGTATGACCCAGGCGGATATTAGCAGTCAAAAACACTGTTGTTCTCACAGCATTTACAAAAATGGCTCAGATAACATGGGGAGAACCTCATATTGACATTTCAAAAATCGTTGATCAGAATGCTTTTATTTGTGAAACTTCTCTGAACTCTCTCTATAGTTTATTTATTGTTGGAACCTGTCTAGCAATCATGAGAGAAACGCATTCTAAGACATTGTCTTAAAAGAAAAAGGATTGTCATTTCTTAATCCACGCACCTGTATGTATGAACATTTGTATGTTTGTATGGAGCTTATGAATATGCTTACTCCCTGCGTATACATGCATGTAGTGTTAGTGTGTGGTTGTACATATATGTGTGTGTGTACTCAATCAGTGAACACATGTGCCCTAGGAATGTGTGCATCTATGTGCATGTTTATATAGAGGGAGATAGTCTGATGATAAGCACAGTCAGCCAAGATGCACAAATTGCAAAGTTTTGTACTTCTATGGCGCTAGGGTATGGAAAATATTTTTGATTCTCTTTCTTTTAATATATCATATGCTTGCTGCCATTCAGCTGCTTCAGCTACTTGGACTTAATAGAACCAATATATTAAAGACGACAGAAAAACAAAGGCTAAAGAAAACAGGAAACATTGGATAACATCGAAGTGCTTTGATGAGAAAGTTATAAAAATAATTCCTGACTGAACCCACATCTCGTTTTCAAACAGAGAGAAGATTGCCTGTAGTTAAAACCCAAATTATTTATTCTTATTCCACAACAGATTATGGAGAAAAGAAAAGCAAGAAAGAGTGTTTTGTTGTTATAAGTTTACATACAGACTCATTAAACTTTCCAAATAAATGGGGTCTTTTAATTTGCTGATAGTAGTAAGCCATAAAATATCCTGAAGGAGAAATCATTATTTTGTCTTCAAGGTGTACTTTTCAATAATTAGGTAAGTTTTTCTAAACATTTTATCAAATTTTTCTGTATCTTATTCATGAGTAAAAACATGAAGGATTCTTGAAATAAAGGCATAGTTTGTAAATCCTGCTTTCAAAATGCAACACATATTTATGAACTCCATATAACCATTCTCAGAATTAGGAAATTACATTCCTGAGATAAAAAATGCTGATATTTAAACTATTCTCATATAAACTCAAACTTATCAAAGAGACACTATGAAAAACTTTTTGCCAAAATGCTCTGTACATTAAATCAACTATGTAGAGTTTTTATTTAAAAAAAAAAAAAAAAGAAGTTTCATAGTGGAATTAGTGCCATAATAAAACCCAGTGTAGAGAGAGTTGCCTATCATTGCTATTATGCCTATATATTTTCTGAATTAAACAGTGTATAGTCATGTGCTATATAATAAATGCACAATGTCAAAAAAACCCTAACACATATTTCATAGGTTATTCAAAATTAAGCAGTGTAGAGAAGCTAAGACTATTCAGTTTTGCAAAAGTAGAATTATGATCAAATATTGATTTAACGAAAGTTTTCTCTGAAGCAAATAGTGCATTTTGAATAGTCAGTAATTAATAAGGCACCCTGTACACTCAGCTGAATGGACACCTGCATGCGCATGAAGAATTTAGAAGCAAAATACCCAGACAGTGAAAAACATGAAATCCTTTTGGCAATTGCAAGAGCTCTTGAGGGATCCTATGGAATCCTGACAAACTGCTCATTTGAATGATTGCTTTAACCATTTCAGTTTGTAACTTCCTCAAGTACATAACTTACTGCCTGTATTAAATTCATACTAAGTATCATGTCACATTTTTGAAGTTTTCAGATAATTTTGCTGCATTGCACTTTGTGAATAGAAAATTGGTGTGGAGGTATAAGTAACACGTGAGATTATATCATTTTCACATGTACTTCATGATTCAGTAGTTGCATGTTTACTGTGCTCTCATTTTGCTGAGGTTATGGGGACTGTTTGCTCCTAAACT
This sequence comes from Solenodon paradoxus, assembly GCA_004363575.1. Classification (NCBI taxonomy): domain Eukaryota; kingdom Metazoa; phylum Chordata; class Mammalia; order Eulipotyphla; family Solenodontidae; genus Solenodon; species Solenodon paradoxus. The sequence goes on along the minus strand of RJWH01001520.1, from coordinate 230,458 downwards.
GTATTCTGAGATTATGTGCTCTACTTTTTCTAGCTTTTCATCTGGTTTGCAAGATGTATAGCTTTCTCTTCTGGCCATTGTCAATGTTATCAGAATCCTGCAGGCAGATTCCCCTTTAAGGAAAATGAAGTGATCAGGCGAGGTGAGCCTGAGGTCCCTGATAGTGATAAAGATATATGAGCCTGAGTTTGGAAACCAAATAGAGCAAGATTCTTAGGTTTGTTTCAAAAGTGTCATGAACATTCTCAATTTCACAAATGAGAAAGCTGAGCTCACGTGAAAGTGACTTCTGCAAGGTCACACAGAGACCCCACCCTGCACCTCCTAGTTTCCAGGCCTATGCTCCGCCTACTGCACCCCACAGCATCCCATGCAGGAGCTGATGATCTCTGGGGGAACCCAACACTGTCCCCCACAACCAAGTAAAGCAACCGGTGTGCCCTCTTTCCTGAATAACCTTTCTGAAAATCATATTCCAAGTAATTAAGGTGATAACTGTGATCTCTGCAAAGTTGAATGGTTATTGAAACACACAGACCTTTTTGTTTTGAGAATAGATGTTATTGTATAAAACATAGAAGATAAATGTGGAAGACTGAATCGTATCAATGACATAATGATCAGTATATTGCATAAGAAGTGAAAATATTTTGATTGTTTTTTCAATCTATCCATTGATGGTAGATAGGGCTTTTGCCCTGTTTGCAAGTAAATAGATGATGTTGTTTAATACAGATCTTGGCTAGCTTATTCAGGCAGCCTCCAAGGTCCTCATCAATTCCTGTTTTCGCCAAACCTACAACGTGAAGTGTAGCATGAACCTTTTGCCTGCAAATTAGAATTGGTATTTCATTAGCTATTAATATTCATACTGCTGAGCAGTGGATTTAGAGGAAAAAATGGCTTTTCTTGTCATGTGTTGTATCATGGTAAGTCTCGGCTTGAAGGTCTAGTATTGGCAGGTAGACGAAAGAATTTCCCTTAGACAGAAAATCTCTACAATACATATTTATTTGATTTTCCTAGCACAGGGCAACAGCAGACTCCCCCATCCCTCAGATTCCTTTTTAGCTGCAACATCTTTTTATGTCAAGTAACTGTTTTATTTCTGAGCATGGTTAACCTCAAAGTAATAAGTGACACCTACAAAATACACTTTACTGTTGGGCAGCAAATAATTGAAGGAAATGAACTGTTTTTATCACTCATCATGCATTAGCATAAATCTATCAAGGGGTGCATTTTTCTGTTCTGGATACCTTGTTATCATTATTTTGGTACAATTAAAGTCCATTCCCTCTGCTTTATAGGTTTTATGTATCTAAACAGTCTTTTATGATTAACTAAAGAAGTTCTAATTATTTTCAAATGCTGATATATGAAACAATTACAGTAAAGCTTTCCCCCCTGGGAGATATGCTGATAACTGCTTAAAATAGTTAATATTTAATTTACTTGCCTGAAGGCAAATAAATATTTCTTCTAAATATGAAGTTTTGTTTATACTATACAGAACAATAAGTTGTGCATGAAATACAAAAGGAAAAAATAAAACCTCAGCTATGTTTACACACAAAAATCTTTCCTGACAAGATTTTATCCTGAGCATGCATAATTGCTCTGTATATTAGTTAAGCCCATCTTTGACTTCAGGTCTTTCTTGGTTCAAATTTCGTCTTTACTATCTACTAGGTGGGTGATATTAACAAATTACTTAATACACCTGTATCTCAATTTTCAAATATATAGAATGGAGCTATTATAGTTCCTGCCACAAAGGTTCTATGAGGATTACATGAGGTGTGCATATGTATACATATGTTTGATGCCTAGCAAAGTGTTTGGCACATAATTATGTCAAAAAGAATTGTCATCTTCGTCATAATGGCTACCATCATTATGACTATAATTCTTCAAGAAGCATATTATCATTTATTTGGAAGTGAGAGATTGGCGACAATGATAAAATCACCAAATGACTTTTTCAAGTTTATATAATATGCAAGGTAGAAACAGGAATATTCAAATTGGCTTTATAGTCCTCCCTCTATCCCTAATTGTGGTCTGTAATTTTTAATAATTAAAAGAGACTGATAACTTAGCAGACCTTACAAGAAAATGGAAAATGAATGCTGAAAGTTGTATTTCCTTTAAAGGAAAGTTACAGGTAGGCATGAAGTTGAGTAGGCAGACAAGCAGGAAGAGGAGGAAGAAGCATTTTTACTTCTTTTCCTTAGTGGTTCATCTTGGTTTTTCTCCCTGTCCCTTGGTGTCAGACATGAGTCTTTGGGATGTATATGGATGTGTGGCTAGTAGCTTTAATTTCTAGGCTACCAGGGTGTGCTGAAAGTTGTATTTTTAAAGAAAGAAAAAAATGAGTTGATCCATGAACATATATGACCTACTGAATCTTTGAAAACAGATTTCCAGTTAGGTCCATAAATTTTCAGTCATTTGTTCCCTCCTTCCCTTTCTTTCTCTTTCTTTTCCTCCCTCCCTTCCTCCATTTTCTTCTTGTCTTCTTCTCAACAATTGAAATGTATATTCTACTAGACATTTTACCTGATACCAGGCTGCAAAATAAATGAGATGTTACTTAGTCCCAGGCACTTTACTTAAAGGTAGTAAAATGACATTTCAGATTTTTGACAGAAATGTGCTAATTTCAGTACAGTTTTAAAGGCAACTCTAGTTAGTTATAAGGGGGATAAAATCAAAAATGGGACAGATAATTTTATCACAACACTTGTAAAAAATGAGTAGTGTGCACAAGACAGAAAGTAGGAGGGAACATCTAAATTCAGGGAGCAGCGTGTGAAAGAGTATAAGGTAATACCCCAAATAGCCTGTTTAAGTCCTCTCATAAAATTAAAATTGCTATCTATGGGTAGCAAAACTACTCTGTGTGTAGTAGTTTCTGTGTCTGGTATTGTATGATTGGTGAACTGAATATATATTTTACATTTGAAAGGGTCGTAAAAAGCAAATGAACAATTTGCTGCCCTTATATTGAAGACAAAGCCTAACATAGTTGCTGTCTCTCCTTTAGAGAAAAAGTTTGCCAAACTAATGTACACACACAGAAATTCAGGGGACGGCATATCAAATTGGCATCAATTGATGAGCAGTATTTTGTGAATCTTTGATGAATGCACACCTGTCCTTCAGAGATTAGATGCTCATGTGCACACAGGTACACAAGTGATCTCCTGTGTCCTTAGCTACATGACATTTGTAGACCATAAAATATAGTTCTGATTAGCTTGCCCTTAGGAGTCTCCAAAAAGAGAATTAAATTTTAAGAAAAGGAAGAAAAAATTGAATTGATATTAGAGGATGGTTGTTGTCGGGAATCAGGAGATAAGACTGAGTAACTCATATGAGGCCAGATATACAGGAACTTACACACATACACACACACAAAGACACCCTAGGTATTAGGGCTTCAGGGACCTTAAATCCAACTGTATTTTTCACTTCTTTTTCTTAGAACTCTACCTATTGAAATATCAGTTGTCCAGATTTTCACATAACCTCCCCATGTTCCTAATTAACATATTCTAATTTACAGCTCTCCTCTATCCTCCTAGAACAGGATTATTTGCCTTTTGTCCCTAAGATTGATAAGTGAGCTACTTAGCAGCAGTGCATGGGAATTCTTATTTCTGCTTTTCTGAGTACAGATGTCTTTAATCCTTGGTCATCTTTTCCTGTATATATTCAATACCCATTTTCACATTCCTCCTGATTTAGTGAATCCAGAGTATGTAACTAAATCATCCAACTAAAGAACTGATTTCTCAGCTTTTATTTCAGGTAGGGAGCATTTAATCTAGTTCTGATCCGTTCGATGTAAGCATAAGTCATATGGGCCTTCCAGAAAAGAAGGATCTAGCCCTTGGCCTGGCTTCTTTTTTGTTGCGTTGTTCAGTCCTATGCAGAGAGAACTAAGGCATCCGTCTTCAAATGACAGAAGAAAGGGCAAGAGAATCCAAGACCTCACTTCTGGCATTTTCAAACTTCTGGACCAACTGTTTATCTCCAATGTTCCCATTACTCATGAAAAACCAAGCTCTTTTTTTATCCCCTGCTTTTTTGCTTTCATTTTTGTTTTTCTGGCAACGAGTTTGAATCCATTACCTACTCAATGCTTTTTTTTTAATTGCACTTTTTTCTTAACACTGCTTTGAGATTTGCCTACATTCAAATTGCCCCTGTCTAAAATCTGTAGACCCTCCAGGGGAATATATATATAGGATAGTCTGATCATAAAGCCCTAACACGTTTTTAAAAGTATTGATAGTGAGATTTTATGCCGACTTATCAATTATTAGATAGCAGCTTTGTAAATGGATTTTTAGAATGGTCAATAATAACATCATCAGCTCTCACGACAGATTTTTAATATCTTTGCTTCAATGACCAATTTTTTTCCTTATAAAATGACTGTTGAAAAATCAAGAGCCAAGTTTCCTAGATTTTATTTAACCAGTTTTTTTTATTTTTATATTTTAGATTTTATTTATTCGTTGATTTATTAGTTACTCCTATTTTACTGAGTGTACCCTATTCAAATCAGAACATCCATCAGAAATGTTAGTTATCCTGTTTGGTTTTTTTTATACTATATTTCTCTTTTGCCTTTTTAAACTTTAAAAAAAATTTTCAGGTTAATTGTTTCTTCTGTACTTTATCTATCATGGCTGAACATTTTCATCATTCCATGATTACCTCTTCACAGCTGACGCTTTAGTTTCCTGCAGTCATATCTACATCACCTGGAGAATATGAGAGTATGAGAAATTGTTTCCAAACAAGTAGACAGTGGAAAGATTTACAGCCTACATTGTTAGTAGGAAAACTGAAGTACTTGAAGTGAGGTGGTTTTGATATCAGAACTGTATGATGCTCTGACTTCCAAATATAATTCCATGCTAATATGACTATAACAAAATGGAAATATATTTGGGGGTGATTTGTTTTGAAACACGTTCACTTTCTACCAAAAATATAATAATTTAAACCTCTTTCTAAGCAGTTACAAAATGATCCTAATTTAATTTTCTTTAATATACAGGTACTGTTGTTAACATAAACTTGCTTTTTACCTGATGAAATTAAACCTACTTCACTTGATACTAAATATTCCACAAAATGGAAAACAATCACAGATCTGAGTTATTGTCAGAGAAGGTGCTAGATGTCAGGGGACAAATGTAATAACGCCTTGTGCTTTGAGGGAGGGGGAAGGAATGGACAGCCAGATGACAACTCATGTGGACATCAGCTTTTTAAAGCACTTTTCCTGAAATGCATTCAGCTGACATTAAGAGGGGGAAAAATGACTCCTATGGGAAATTTCAGCTTGACTCAAACATAATATTAGAAATATATTACATTACTCAGAGAAAGTAATAGTTTATGCAAATCTTTTTCTGCAAAATGATGTGTTTAAATTAGTGATCACAGCCCCATCATCTAGATATTTGTAGAAACATTTAAAAAGTTTGGAAATGTGTTCAACATAATAAAATAGAGGACATTCTAACCAGCTTTAGAAAGATAAGTTGCCATATTCTGTTTGTCTGCTACACACACACACAAACAAATATACACAAATGCATACAAATACACACAAACATACACAAACACAAACATACACATCTCTAGCCATCCCATGTAAAGCAATGTGGTATTTCATAAACAGAGGCAATTAGGTAAAAGATTTTTTTTTAATTAGTTAATGTGTGCTCTATATAAACACTTAAAAGTACTAGTACTAGAGATAGGACAAGATAAATTATGTATGTTTACTTCAAATAAAATTGGAAACAAACTTTGTAAAGTGTGATTTTATTAAGCAAAATTTTTTGAGAACCTCCTGTTTACATGTTTCTGTGTACAGAAACTGTAGTAATTATGTCATAGGTGATGAATAATAGTATTCTTGATTTCATCTGACTCTGAACACACTTAAGATCAGAAGCTTTAATACTTATTAGCTTGGACTGTTTCTCTAAATCTAGAACTAGATCTTTCCATACAGAAAAGCAACAATGTTGCTTCTCCCTGTGCATTTTACCAAACCTTCTTAAAATAGTTGTTTGAGCTGCTGGTCTCCATTTCAGCTCCTTCTGGTCTCTCTTAAATCCACCCTGAGGTGGTTGACTTTTGCCTGTCTTCCAGCTCACCTCTTGTGGCATTTACCAGTGGATGTCAAGTAATAATTCCACAGACAATCCTAGTTCTCTGCTTGAAATTTAAATAATGTCTGAAGTGTAACTTCGGTATTACACTGTGTTTTAAACCCTCTGGTCTAACATTAACAAGGTACTCTGTCTTCCTTCTCATATGTAAAAGAGGTGTTAGTTCATACATTTCAGGAACTCTAAAAACTATTTTTGAAAGAGATATTTGAGAAAATCTTCTCCATTTTGGACATTAATGCTTCCATTGAACTTAAAAGAAGAATATAATCAGAATCCTAATTTTAAAATATTTGTAAAAATGTACTTTCTACAAAATAGTGTTTCTTTAAAAAAAATGGGGCATACCTTCTTTTAAAACCCTTGTTTCAGGCTGTATATGACTTACTGGAAGTTCAGTAACATTCAATTTTAAATTTTATTTAAGAGCATTTTATACTGTTGTCTCTGACTGTCATGGAAAGGTATGTAATTCTACGATGTTTCTGGTTTACTTTTTTCATCTGTACTATAGTCAAATTAGCTCCCCCCTGCCCCCCACCATGTCTTGAACTTTCTGTGGGTCAGTGGATAGTAGGCTTAAACTTCCGTTCTCTTCGATGAAGCTTACAATAAAAAATGAAAAATAAAAGATTCTTAGTTTTCCTTTAATTTCATCCATTAAAATCCTTTGACATGTGGATCTCAAGATATTGTTGAGACACTTCTTTAATGAACTGTAATTCATTGTAGGATTTCTTCTATGCTTCCCATCTCACTTATAATATGCTTTCTTTATCAATTTTCTGAATTTCTTCTCTTCTCTCAGACTATGTGTCAATATACCAAAGAGCTATCCTTAGATCTCTTCTTTTCTCTCCTTGCAAATTCATTCTCTTGTTGATCTCAAAGAGTCTTACAACTTAAATAAACTGTATCTGTTGTACAACTCACCACATTTAGATTTTCCAGCTGAGCACTAGCCTCTGAATGCTACACTAGTTTATTCAGCTTCCTACCTGACATGTCCAATTGTGTGTCTAATTTCGAACTTAACTTGCCCAACGTTTTCCAAAAAAATCTATCAATTTTTAAACTTTCTGATCTGACTAGATGGAAACTTTATGCTAGTCTCACATTTTTCTTCATGTTTCACGTTCAATCTATCATCAAATTCTATAGCCCCTTCTTCAAAATATATTCAGAATAAAATAACTTCTCAGTAGCTATTTGTTCTCACCCTGATCTAAACTATCACTTTCTCTCATCTTCATTATTTCAGTAACCTAAGTAGCTTCTCGTTTCCTCTTTGCTTTCCTTTCAGACAGCTCACAACGTCACAGCCAGAATAGTGATTTAGATGATAAGGTGTTTCATGCCATCTGTCAGCTCAAAATTTCCCAGTAGCTCTTCATCTCACTCAGAGTCAATGCCATCACACTAAATGTGGTACTTGAGGACTGAAACAACCCAAGCCCATGTCTCTTTCTCAGGGAAACTGCTGTTGTGCCTGTAAACACATCATGAAGGAGAATGTGGTGGCCCCACGGGTTGTTCATTAAATAACTGATAAGATTTGCAGCAGTCCTGCCTTTTGACATGACTCTCCCCATGTATTAACTTTTCCCAACAACTGAATTCTAATTCTTCCTCAAAAGCTTGCAAGGTGTTTTCAACTCAGAGCAAGGTATGTACATTCCTCTGCCTGGACTGATCTTCCTCAAATTATCTGTAAGGTTCAATCCCTCAGAACCTCAGGCCCCCACTCTTACAGTACCTTCTCTGTAAAGCCCTTCATAAATACTCCACTTACTACTGCAACCCATACCCCTTTTTTCCTCTTCCTTCCTCTCCTTTATTTTCCTCCATAGCGCTTAGTAGATTCTAGTATATTAAACAATTTACATGTTTATTGTGTACCCTTGGTTTCACTCCACTAAAATACAGACTCCCTGATGGCAAAGATTCTGGTCTGTTCAGTGCTGCATATCCTGCATGTTACAGAGCTTCCTGGTATATCAGAGGAAACTTAACGAATACTGTCGAATAAGGGTAATTAGTGAACTTGAATGTTAGATATCTCGATTGTCATTAAAGTTAGAATTCTGACCACCAAAAAATTAGCACTAAAAGTGCCTAACCGACCACATTATAGTGTGTATGAGCACTTACTTCTTTTCTGTTAGTTTCCTTTAAGCAGCAAAGTAGACCTTCAGCAGGGTCAAGAATTTTAAAGGAATATGTCTCAATTGCCCAAAATAGCTCTACTTAAGATCGGAAAGTTCAACACTGCAGAAGCACCACCATTGCTGTGCTATTTCTTTTTCAAAAGAAAAATCCATTTGTAACACAGAACTCTCCAGAGATTTGTCACCATTTACTAGGCTTCAGTCCAAAAAGTGTCAGAACTGACCCAACCAATTTCCAGGGTCGTACAGTCATTGCTTTTATCACTTATGAAAACAGAAGACTATTTTAGTTCCCAAAACACAGTGGAAAATGAATGATCCTAGGATCATTCTCAGAGTTGACAATATGATTCCAAGCCCCTATTAAAAGGAAAAATAGATAATGAGATCTATTTTTTCTAACACCAATGTTGTCCCCTAAAAGTTGTGTATTTAGGAGAACAAATCAGTATGTTAAGTTCAACAGGGTTCTTTTAAATCCATGGAGTCCTTATTTCCAGGACATTGACTCATGTAATCATTGTTGCATTTCTTTTTTCCTTTATATTCGCTTAATAAACACCTATAATGAATTTATTTCATAACATTTTAATGTATTTCCTTTAAAGATATCTCTGAAACATCAGCAATGTACCAGGCACACTGCTAACCTCAGGAGATATAAAACCACCTTAAACATATATTATAGGTTGGTTTCACAAGTCATATCTCCTGGATTCTAATCATAAGGTCAAAACAATACAGAACATGTCATTTGCTTGCTCTTCCTCCTCTTTCTAACAAGACCACTCTTCGTTCTTTGTGTTTCTGCTCAAGTGTTTGTGGGAAATCCAGGAATGTCCATGAGCCCAATCCTTCCAGCTCCTATCCATATGTCCTTTTAGTTCTGATTCCCTATCCTGTTTCACAGGTAAAAAGTATCTACCAGAAACTCATCATAAAATGAAGCCCCAGGGTGCTGCTCTACTCATTTATGGTTCTTTATATGTTACATGCGATACCCACTTTATTTGGATTTGGTTATCTTCATAAAGAGTATCATAATGTCTAATGACACAGTAGTCCTTTCAGTCATCAAAATTGATCCTTTGAAATAGCGTTCTTTCAAAATAATTTGTCTTCTCTTTTTTTCTGTTACCTACATTATATGGTTTCACCATCTTGTGAACCTGTATTCCCAGGACCTAAGAGATTTCATAAAAACTCTTTGTAGTATATCAGCTGGCAAAAGACTAGAGATGACAATGAAAATTTGCTAAGGATTTAATAAAAGGACTGCTTACAAAGGTGGAAGTAAATATAGGTAAATCCAAGAAATATCCTAGAAATAATCAGTGTGTTTGGGAGGTTTGGAAACCCCAAAAGAAAAAGTAAAGAAGAGGTAACCAGATACTGGGTGGAGAGAATTGTGTGTGACTAGGAGGAAAGAGAACATTTTGACTTTGGCTGAAGGAGTCAGATATTGTAAGACCACTTTGTGTAGGAAGAGCTAAGAGAAAAAATATCCCAGCATCACTATTTCTTCCTTCTGATCTCTTAGCAGAGTCTCCATTTACCAAACTCATCTGGAGTCAGAAAGACAGGAAATTTATTGCGGTAGTTCATGCATTCTGACTCTTATGGAGCAGTGTAGAAAGATCAGTGGTAATGAAAGATCATTATTATTTCAGATTTCACCTTCTGCCCCAACACTATGGAGCATAGACAGAGCTTGGCATACATTTTGCTGGTTTAAGTCTTCTCTCCACTTCAGTCCTCAGTATTGACTAAAGCTTATGGTCCTTATGTCTGAGTTTCCAAAAGTTGCTATTTTTCCCTCCACCAATCTATATATCTTTTCTGAGCTAATAAACATTTACATAAAACTAATGAGTACATGGACACTACTTTTAAGCACTGTCCTTATTCAATCATTTCTTTCCCTCATTATTTAAGCACCTAATATTGTTCACCTCATCTTATAAATAAGAAATCTGAGGCAAAGAAAAGTTAAGTCAGCCGCTCCGAGTCATACAGATACAGCTAGTAAGCAGAAAACGTATCATTCTAATCCTGGCCATCTGTCACCAGAGTCCATAATGCTGTTGGGAATAATACATTTTGTTATGTAATCAGACTAGATGCCATGCAATGGGATAGACCTCAGTAATAATGAAGTTAAAAGGAAAGACTCTACACACAAAGAGGTTAGTACTACTAGTAGAGAATCTCACAGGTATGCAATGTACTGTGAATATCAATATAGAGATATTCAGGGAAGACTATAAGGGCTGAAATTCATCCAACTGTGCCCAGTCTAGGGTGGGGAGAATGTGCCCAAGAGGAAATTATTATGAAAATCTACAAGGTGAAATTAAATAGTTTGGACTTCAACCTGCACACACACAAACACACACACACACACACACACACACACACAAACCACACACACACACACACACAAATCAGACAAGTTTATGCTGATAAATTATATGGTTAAGTTTATTATTTTAACAAGAACACTCTCACTTCAAAAGACAGATGTAGAGTCAAGTCAAAATATCTCATTTAAAATTATTTTATGTCAATACATACTTATATAAATATATATATGTACCTGGTTGTCTTATTATTAATATTTAAGTTTATTTTTATTCAATGAGAGGTCTTATTTTACATATACATTTCTTGGGAAATGGGACATAATAATACTGTCTTTTTTGTTTTAACTGTCCTTCACAGAGTAATTTATGTAAATTTTGGTCATATAAAAAAAGACTAATTCAAGAAATTCATTTCTCCCTTAATAATCTTTGGTCTGTAGTCATTTATTCTTCTCAGTATTTTATTGAAGCAATTGTATTACATGGACTCCTTTTAATTCTAAAGTTCACAGTTATTAACTGTTATTTGGAAAACATGAGACAAAATCTTTCTTGGCGGTACCAATATCTTATCTCTGAATCTGAGTTACATTTGATTATTTGGGGGTACGGGAATAATTACCAAATATAATGTCATTGGGCCCAAAACTCACTCATGTAGCCACATCACTAGAACTTTCTGCTGAAGCTCTACTAGTAATCGTATTGAGACTTCATTTTTATAACTGCTTCCTAGACCTTAATCTATCATAACGAATTGCGTTTTCCCAGCTCTCATACAATTCTCAGGAAAATTAAAGCTGCTGATCTGAAAGACGCTTTTCAACATCCATAAACGTCCAAGTCAAGGATATCATTTTTGTTTCTGCTGGCAAAATGCCTGGAAATTAAAAATAATAATCGTGTTCTAATAATAAAACCCTCTTAATTAATCTAGTTAATTAATAACCACAATTGTTTCCAAACTCCAGGTTTCATGAAGCAGAAGTCATGTCTTAAACTCAGACATAGGGCCTGAGTTGTCATTAGCTCAATCATCATTTAAACATAGTTGAATTTATTTGCTTTCATGTGTAGTTGATATTTATTATTTAAATCTATGAGTCTCCTATTTTTCCTGGAGATTAGCTATTGACTGTTCAGTCATGATTTAATAGTCATATATATATAACATATTAGTACCTCCCTGAACAAATAGGTATTTGCCATAAGTCAGTGAATTTTCTTGGAGAAAAGTGGGCCATGAAATAGCAAGCAGTTCTTCCTCTATTTTTCTAGAATTCAAACCACTGACATCCACTTGAACCCCTTAAGCCTTTTGTACTTATTAGAAGGAGACAGAGACTACTGGTATCCATCAGGTTTCTGTGCTGGAAACAGAAGCCACTTGGAGTTATTTTAAACAGGTGATTTTTTATTCAGCAATTCAAGTGCTTCCAAAAACTTGGGAAGGGCGGAGCGGGTAGATTCTAGACTGTTTTCCCCTGGGATCTTGAAGAGTTAGACAGATCTGCTTTCCGAAGGGATCAACTGCTTCTAAGCTTGCCACTGAAGATCTGGCAAAAGCAATAATCTTTCATTGCTGCTCTAAAATGGGCACCAAATATTGCTTTTGGATAGCCCCCTGCTTTCAGAATCCTAGGTGTCATCCACAGGAGCCATGCACTGCCAGACTGTAGTATCTGCCCACCTACTGTCTGCTGACATCTTTTCTGAGTATTCCTTATTGGTTGGATATTGTTTGCATTAGAAATGATCCCTGCAGAAGAGTTTGGGAAATGCAGACTTTTTATTTATAACCTCTGTAACTGAAAATAGAAAAGATCAGAGTTCTAGATCTGAAATATCTGTTAAAAGCAATTCCTTGTTACCCATAAAGTGTTTCCAGTTGTTGCCTGGGGTTGAGGCGAAGAGGTAGTAAGAACTTAGTTGGAAAGTAAAAGCAAAATATCTGAACTCAGAGGATTTATTTTTGTTAGGTGCAGTTCTAGCTCTGACATTTATGAACATGACCAAGTCATTTAACTCCTCTGAGCCTCAGTTTCTTGATTTGAAAATAACACCCAGGTGTCCACACAGGGTAATTATGAGGATCACATTAGATATACATGAAAAGGTGATAAATATCAAGCACTTAGCAATTGCAAGCAGTTATGATCAGTAGGAATGATCAAACAAAAATTAAATGGGATCCTGTCAGTTACTGTAAGAGTTTTAATGCTAAATTTCTTTTATTCAATTTGCTAAAAAATAGTTATATGAAATTTATATAGCCTATAAATTACTGCGTAATCTCATTTCCAAATCAAATGGAATTTAATGTAACTGTGAAAATTAGATCAAGTTAAAGTCCCTTGTAAATACTTGTGGTGGCAAGTCATGTTATAATATCATAGAATTCCTAGAACCTCTGAGGTATTGCTTGAATAAACAATGATCACATTTTAATTATTTTATTCTGTCATTTATGTTAATTTTTGGTATTGAAATATTCACATCAAAGAGTCTTACAAATCTAGCAGTTTTTGTAACCTTGTGTAAATATGGCGTTTAGTTCACTCTTTAGTTGACCAAATCTCGGTGAAGTGGGTTTTAAAATGCTAGACAGTAAAGAATGAAGTTCAGAAACCCCCTGGATAACAGAAGAAGAGTTACTGGGGAATTGCTTTTCACTTTATGTTATCATTTATATTGAAAATATATACACTCATAATTATCCAGTGTGATTTACTGTCTTGATTGAGCTCTGGTTGTCAGTGTGATAAGATGACCTTATGAGCAGTATAACATTGAGCCCCCAGAAATCAATAGATATAATAAAATCCTTTTACTGCCCCTTCCTTCCTACTCACCAAATCAATTGCTTTTTACCTTCTGGTTTTTCATGAAAGTTCTACAATTCATTTTACTACCTGTCAAAACTGAAGTGTCTTTTTTTTTTTTTTTTTTTTTCAGAAGAGATATAGTTGTTTGGTCTTTCAGTTCTCTTCACATATTTTATTTTTCATCTCTTTGTTTCTAGAACATTCGCACCCTTCGTGAGTCTTCTTCACCCAAATTTGGAATTGAGAATTATGTAGTGATAGAGATTGAGGATTAAGAAAATAGTTAGCGAAGACAATCAATATGCAGGCACTGCTGTCACTCTTCTAATTGCCAGATGACTCTCATATAACAGATACTTTTCCCTTTTCTTGTATATCTAAAGTATTTTTCTAAGCAGCAGTCACACAGATTCTATTATCAAACAAAGAGTTTAGAACACTGGGACTTTAAACTTTGTATTAACATTTCATTAGTTTACTCTGTGTGTGTGTGTTTCGGGAACAGATTCACACCCCAGTCAATACACATATACACCCCAGTTACCACCAGACTACTAGTGTCAGTCACCTAGCTCAGACAGACTAGAAATACCAGATGTTGATGAGGGGGTGAGTAGAAACGCATTCTCTTACGCCGCTGGTGGGAATGTGAATTAGTGCAACTCCAATGGAAAACAGTATGGAGCTCCCTCCAAAAATTTTTAAAATGGATCATCATTTCCTCCAGCAATTCCACTTCCAGGTATAGCTCTAAAGAATGTAAAAACACAAATTCAAAAATGTATATTTGCCCCCTTATGCTCATAACACTAGGTTTTTTGACCCTAGGTTGATCTCATTAGGAAGTTCATTTGTATTTTACTCAATGCACGCCATTCTTAGCAGTATAATGATACCTATCGCGGAACACTTGGCATAACCCACTGGGCAACATAGTATTAGCCTGAGAAGCTTAAGACTTTTCTCAGATCTTTTCCCCAAAGATGCATCAGGGTTCGAGTGTCTGCCTATCTCCTTTGGTAACATCCAAATAGTTCTGTTACTGGAATTTTCCAACCTTGCCGTGTACTGAAAATACATGCTCCTGGAAGAAGTATTTTCCTCCTGCACACAAGAAATGAATTTTCCCTGGTGCCTAGCAAAAGACTCCAGCACTTTATAGCATCAATTTCATAATTCAGTTTCTGCAGGGTCATTTATTGAAATAGATGTTAGAAAACATATAGTCTTGGTGAAAAAGAGGTGAATTTGGCTATATAATTAGAGTCATTGCAGGAAAGGAAGAATTATGGAGTCTTGCAGAATATTTAGGGCCCATATTCTGAACTGAGTGTGGCATATGACTCAAGCCTTGTAGATATGTGATCCATTCCCCGCTTGCGTATTATGCCAGGCTGAATTCTTTTCCTATGTGTGTGCCATGTAATAGAAAATATCAATGGCATTTGTCCAGTCAACACCTTTGTGTCCTGTTTATTGATTCAATCAGCTTTCATCTATGACTGTACATTGTCATTTATAACCTCAATTGGTGAGATTCAATCCTGCAAGGAGTCTTTATAAAGCAGATAAGCATTTAAAGGGAGAGAAACTGCAGCTCTGTATCATGTACCTCACAATATAATACCACTCAACATTTTTTCATATTCTTGTTTTAAATTTATTCCTCTTTTCCTTTAGAGTTGACTGTTTACCTAAGATAAGTATCTCATAGAAAAGTTTGTTTTATAAAAATGAATTGAACTGCTAAGGTTCAAAACCAAGGGGAGAAACTCAATCTTCATGCTTCCTTTTCTTTCTGTATCCAAAACATCACTGGATCTTGATGGCATTTATCCTCTGAATTTTTTTAAATAGAAATGATTTTTATTGAAATAATATTGCATCCTTACATTTTTATGTTTTAGATATGAATAACTATATATCAACACCTGTACACGTTATAATAAAATAATCACTAAAAATCCAATTCTTTCTTCACCAAATAATTGACCCATATACCCCTTTTACTCATATTGCCAATCCACCTCCTCCCTTCAAGTAAACTTTCAGTTGACATCAAATCTATTGGTGGTTTCCTCTAGATTTTAATCCCACCACCAATATTCTAGTTAGACACCTATGTTCCCTCAAATCCCAACTGTTGCAAAAGCTTCCTAATGCACATCCCTGATTCGTTCCCACCTCACCTTCTAGTTTAGTTAATATGCCCCAAGACCCTTCTTCCTAAAACATAAAACAGATTATGTCCATGCATAGAGAGCTTTGCTGTCTACACTATTCAAATAGAATGAATCCCATATCCCTCCGTTATAAGTGGAGTTTCATCATGTTATGAGTCCTGCTTACCTTTCTGGTTGTTTTCAGGGTCTCACACACGCACACGCACGTACACACTCAAATGCACACACACACATTCTGTCTTCTTTCTTTTCTCATATTTGGGCACTTACTCAAGTAGCACTTAAAATAATCTGTCTGAAGAAGAACCGGGTTTCCTTCCTATTTGCCCCCAAAACTTGCTATAATTTCACATACGTATCACAGGTTGAAGTGTTTTCTGTGTCTATCGTACTAGCAGAGCTCAGTGAGATTGAGTTACTGAAAGACAAATACTCTATCCAGTGAGTGTTTATACTTCTCGTGTTTAGCACAGAATTTAGTGTGTCCTAAATGAATGGTTCTGGAAGCAATCTTAACTGAAGTCAATTGACCACACTCCATATGACATTCTGCCTTCCTTTCAGGAGCATGGGATTCCTACCGACATGGGCTATGCGGTGGCACCGCATCACTCAGGCGTCTACCCAGTTCATATTCAGCTGTATGCAGCTTGGAAGAAGGTCTGGAGTATTCAGGTCACCAGCACCGAAGAGTATCCACATTTGAAACCTGCACGTTACCGAAAGGGCTTTATTCACAATAGCATCATGGTGAGCATATACTGCTATAGATATTGAAGACTCTCAATATCTGTATGAAAAAAGAATACAGGATATAACTTCTACCCTCTTTTACATGAGTATCATGAATTATTAACATATCTTGGTGGTTCCTGGTCCCATTTGCACATGTTCTTTTGCTATTGACTTCCTTCATATAATGTAGAGGGTTTGCAAATCAAGACGAGCTCAGAATATTAGAAGTGAGTTACATATAGATCACCAAGCAATGTCTAGGGTTAGTCTTTGTCCTCAGAACCTGGATTCCTTGGCGTTTATCCGTGACTATACGTTTGGAGAGCTTCATTGAGAGTTTCCAGGCAAAGTGTGTGTCTATAGATCAAGAAAATACCTCTCAAAGCATTATACTATCAACAGAATCAAATAGAGCTAAATTTATCCACCCTATTTTAGTTCTCACACAACCAAGAGTATCTTAGGAAATTGTTCTTTTTCATCTTTCTTTCCCTTGCATACTACAAAAACTAAGGTACATCTTTTCTTTTCAGCTCTATTAATTGAAAATGTAATAGTCTGATGTAGGAATGATGTATCAGTTGCTAGAAATGAGCATAAAGCTAAATTAAATTTCAGCGGGAATTTATAATTATTCATTGGAATGAAAAAGTGATATCCTTCACTCTGAAATAAAATAGTTCATCTTAAAAAGTCCATACCACTCTTAATGCTTTAGCTAATATTCTCATCAACAGTAGCTTAGATCATAGCTAGGGTTTGAAAACTGTTCACCCTTCTTTACATATTTGTATCTTTTCAATCTATTATTCAGGTTGCTCTTAGAATGATATCTATCTATTTATATATCTCTCTGTCTGTCTGCAAAGAAAAATCACTACCTACATGTCTAACTTGATGTAGTATTCAATATTCATTATTTATAAAATTTTAAGTTTTATTATAAATTAATACTAGGAGATATAAAGAAACCAGATTTGCAGTGAGCCATTAATAATGCATAGAGTGGTATTGACATTCATAGAAATTGAGGAGGTATGAGAGAATTTCTCTTATATAATTTCTCATCCAGAAAAGTTTACAATTGTCCTTCATCCATTTATGTGATCATTTGGCTTATTATGAAATAAAAACTTTCCTTTTAACCAGTATTGCATGTGTTAATTTCCCTTGAATTTAATATAAACTATTATAATAACTGAGCAAAGAGTAAATAAAAATACAGCAATTCTGTGTAGGTGGATGCATTTTTCCATTAGATGGTAAGTGGTTTAATTATTCAAAATACATTTTTGGAATAGAATTACTTGGTTGCTTTCTCTGTTGTATATTCAGATTTACAACAGAATTATCTACTCAACATGCCAGAAGCAATCACTAGAGGATTTGACTAGTACTGTGATTAAAATGTAAATTCAGACATACCCTGGTGGAGCAGCAGCTGGTTCCCCTGCCTCTGGCCAGCAAAGTCCACACACATCCCAAGAACCCAGTTTTGTATCCCATCCTGGGAAGGGGGTCAACAACCAAGATGAACAACTGAGTAAATAAAGATGCTTCTTACTCCTCTGTCTTCCTCTCTGCCTGCCTACTCACCTTCATTCCTGCCTGCACCTTTCCTTTAGAAAAATAAATAAAATTTTGAGTAGGACAAGCAAAACAAAGATTAATGGTAACAGGTGTTGCCTAACTGCAGAAGCTAAGTGCCATGTAAGATTGTATTTCAGAAGCGAGAAGACTAACGGCCTACTGTCATGGAAAATGCCACCTTGGATAATTTCTATTTTCAAATATAATGAACCCTAAGGAGGCTTTTCTTTTTGTCAGTCCTTTAACATAACTGGTGGTGAGATTTTCGAACTGAGTGAAATGTTTTAGCCTATATGTACTAAAGCTTTGATTTGACAACATCCTCAAATGTTTACATAATTATACCAATACAAATTCTTGATTAAAATAAGACTTGGCTTTAACACCCAAGGAACCTCCAATAGGAAATGGTAATTTGCAGACTCTGAAGTCATGAGATGGGGTTGATTTTTCAATTAAGTCTTGTTAATGTGCCTCTTTCCCGCTTTTTCTCAGGTCCTCCCTCGACAGACTTGTGGGCTATTCACGCACACTATTTTCTATAAAGAGTACCCTGGAGGGCCCCAGGAATTAGATAAAAGTATCAGAGGAGGTGAACTTTTCCTCACAATTCTTCTAAACCCGGTATGTATTCCATTTACACTTTTCTATATAGCAACAGAATTTTTAAATAATGTTTCATTTTGTTTCAATGGTTAATCTTTCAGAAAAATGAGTGACAAATATCAACCCTGCTTGAGAGAAATTAGATTGCATCTTGAAGTTAATCAATTTTCTCATGATTTTCAATCAAGAAAAACAGATTTGCAAAGATCATTTGTTGGATAGGATAATGAAAAGTATTATAACATGTCAATGTTGGCCCCCTTCCTTGAATTGTAGTAAAGATTTATTAATATGTATTTTTAGCTGGAAGATCAAAAATCACTATCTCATCAGTGATTCATTTGTGTCCATAAGTTACATTCGCCTCTGGCTCAGATTATCAGCAGGTATTTTTATTTCACTCTGTAAAAATGATCAAAATGCCAAACTTCATGGAAAACATATGGTTATGTGTTATCTTTGTATATAGGATCATTGAGGTCTGTTTTTAAAATTGCCACTAATTTTATTTGGAAAGAAAGAGAACTTGACTCTTTTTTCTTTAATGTGTCCTTTCATCTTTCAGAGATTTACAATTTTATTTCCTGGTATATATGTTGGGTTTTAAAAAAAAAAAAGGCAGTGTTAAAGTATCATTAGATAATGTTGGCATTGCTTCAGGTTTCTTCTTTTCTCTCTCATAACTTTTCCATGCCTGTGGTCTTTGGGAAGCAGGTCCTTATTCACATTTCAGGGCACACAAAAAATACAAAATAATGGGTCACATGCTATGCTCACCTTACTTTGTGTAAGAAATGTTACATTGAATGATAAAGATGCATGCTTTCAATCAGGAGGGCTGATGGCGTAGGTCCAGGTCCGAAGTCAGGAGGAGGGACACCCAGGAAGAGCCAACGTTCCAGATAGGTTTGAAAGCAGGGAGAATAAACACCATCCCAGCTCAAGGATAATTAAGCAGGAGGAGTTACCTTTCAGTCACAGGAAAGTGACTATTTTCTATTCAGGCCATCAACTGATTGGATGAGGCCCATCCTCATAGGAAGGGCAACCTACTCTACTGTCTACATATTAAAATGTTACTCTCATCCAAAAACATCCTCACAAACCACACAGAATAATGTTTGACCCAATATCTGGGCACATTGTGAACTTGTGAAATAAACAGAAAATTAAGTATCACACGAGATGATGAACTTAATGTTGGATGCAGACTAGAAGTGAATGATAAAATGGGGAAGGCAGAAAGTGGTGAAGATGGATGAATGAAGAAATGATCATGTAAACTTGGAACTCTTTCTGCATGTGTCCTATTGAAATAGAGTGGTAGCCCTTGGCATGGGTTACGATCAACAATTATCTCAGTGACTTGGAGAAGTATTGAGGCTGCTTGGTTAATTACTATTTAGGTCAGATGGTTCCAGCAAGTCTGCAAGGAATGACCCAGCAGAAATAGAGTGAGGATAAAGGGAAAAAAAAAACACGAAAAAGGAATGCTGACATGAGCCTTCTCCTCTGATCTATTTTTTTTCAATCTCTCCATCACTTAACTTTGTCATAGCATATATTTCCTCTTTTACCAAATATCTGTATGTTAATTAATGTGATGTATGTAAATGACATGAGTATATTAATAGACTCACTGAAGGATATGTTTATTCTCACAGAGCCAGTTTCAGAGGAAAGTCTATGATTGCATTATTTTAGGAATCAAAGTTTCTTGAGGAAGCATGTTTTTAGTGGGAAACATTCACATCTGTACGTCTTCCAGAGAGATTCACATTTTCTATACCCTCTGTTACTATGGATTCAGAATGTGGAGAAGGGATGTATGTGAGAACTAGTAAGCAGGATCACTAGTGTTAACTTACACTGATGATTAAATGACAATCTAACTTTATTTTGTTTTTTCATAAATAGCATCATTTTGCATCAGTAAAATGCTATCAACATTGTATTTATGACATCTCTCTTAGATGGCAATTTTCCCTATAAATTTGTAAATGATCTATAGATTTCTGCCCTTCATATTGGATTTTTAGTGTGCTAATAGATTGATGAATTAAGCTATAAAAAACATGACACAAACTAGCAATGATAATAAATTGATAATAAAAGTAATATATGGTTTTTGTTAGCACATTAGACTGATAGGCTAAATAAACAGAGTGTGATTTATCAGAAAATAATTAAAAAAACCCTAAAATATCTTTCAAAGAAAATAGTATTATAAAGAAAAATGTTACATAAGGATAAATTAAATCCTCCAGAAAATTGCACAAATGGCCTCATGTAATGTTCTTATCATTTATAACCAAACAGAAAAAATATTTTAAGAGTGTGGAATCTCTTACTTGTAACATTTCATCTGATTCCAAAGATCTGATTATTCAGTTAGAAATGGGGACTATCTCTTTCATTGCAAACTTGAAAATTATAAAGTAAGTTTCATTTCAGACATCAAAAGCCATCATTGTTAATTTGGTTATACTCTAGGAGTCTAAGTTCAGAGGAAATGGTAACAACAATATTTATAAGAATAAAAAATTTCTTCCATCATCAATATATAGAAAGATATATTGTTGCCAGATTTAGCAGAATGGTTTTGAATTTTGACTGGTAATTTCTGAATTCATTTGTAAGATCGTAAGAGGCTAATAAAAGCTGGAAAAAAGGTGTATTAGGAAATATCCTGAAATCTCTCTCTCTAGAGTACTTTAAAATAGAACCAACAATGACATAGTGTCTGTGTCTCACCTTGGGAGTTCATCTGCCTAAAGACGAGGGACTGGATTAAATAACTTTGAAAAACTACAAATTAGTTTTTTTTTCTGGCTTATAACTTCCACAAATCTGCTCTGCATTCAAAAAGGCATGAACCACATGAAGACCAGAAGAGTTTATTTCCTTCTCCAGCTTCTAATTTAGGGATTCACATATTTTGTGTTGGCTCTTTCTGGATTATACCTGTCCTTTCTGTGCCCAAAAGTCTCAGATACAATTTTCTTTATGAATAATCAACAGTTTTGTTAAATTTTAATTGTGATTCTCTCTGGTATCTTGTTTTCAAAGTTTTACACATTTCTAAAATATATCATTATTTTATAATCTGTCATAAATCAAAAAGCGCAAATTGGAATATATTTTTACATATTGACTCACATATGAACTTCTATCACTGTGCATGTTACAGAGACATTTTGATTCAACAAACTGCAAGGAATTTCATAATTTCCTTGGATACCCACTTATTTTAGGCAAATTAATATAGCAATTAAAATTAGGTGATAAGAGGACCAGTTAAATGGCATTTCAAAAGAACGTAGGCATCTACCCACATAACATTCAGAAAATGTCTTCTTTTTCTTACATTTCATCACAACATCATCACATATTGATATTTTCCAGTACCATTCTACACTTGTTAAATAATAACATGTATTTCCCTGGTGCCAAATTTCTCCTGTATTTTCAATATAATCTTTGTTCAGACAGGAAGAAATGTAATTTAATCGTGTATGAGGTGAAACAGCTTACAGCAGGTAACCTACCTTCATTCAAGTTCAGACACTGTTTAAAATATGTGGCTACTGACCATAGTAATGGAAGTCAGAAATCTTATCTGACAGTCCCCCCAGTAACCAGAAAAACTTGGCATGATTAGGACCTATCAGGTTTTATTTTTCCTTGACTCATTTTACTTTTGTACTACACAAAGAGTCATAGGAAAATAGCATTTTTTGAGCTTTTTATATTTTTTTTTGAAAGATGATCAAAGATGTTTGAAATTTTGCAGGATGCTCAGATATTAGACTGTTTTAAAAAGTCAGCCCTGGAGTCCGGAAATCTACATGTCCCCAAGTTCAGAGTAGTGCCTAGACTCCTAACCCTTTCCTTTTTTTATTGACCAATCACAATTGCAGGTGAACAAGAAATAAGGGCGGGAAAGAACACTGTGCTTGAAATTGACAGTCGAGTATAACAGAGCTGCGCTCACGTGCTTCATACATGCGCCATGTCCTGTTCTTCTCTCCACCTCCGTTGGTTAAGGAGCTTTCCTTCCTCCTGTATATCCATCTCTGGGTTCACGGAATCTAAGAGCAAAGGCGGTACAGTCTGAATTAGTGCTGACTCCAGACAGATTAGAGAACAGGCAGCTGTCAGGCAAAAGGAAATCTCAACATGAAATAGCCTGAAGCACACTTGGCGTTCTTTTTAATGCTGAAATAATATAGAGCCAGATATGCAAAATCATTTACAGAAGTAACATGTCAAAATAAAGTGCAACTAATAGCCCAAGTTGGGTTTAGAGCAGATTATAAAGTACTGATGACTGATATCAAGACATCCAAGTATTCTTTGAGGATTTTGATTTTGATTTCCCAGAAGCAGTGTTTTTATAGAAAATTGTAATCTTTAGAGAATATTTCATGTGGAACACAGCAATTACATAGTCCATCAAAATAGACTTCTTTAGAAAAGAATATATTCATATTTCTAACAGTAACAAGAGATTTTTTACCTGTGTTCTAGCTGTGTTTATTTTTAAAAAAATAAATAACTTCCAACTGCTTTAGGGGAGTGAAATCTGCCTCTTATCTGGGCAGGGACTTTAAAGCAATTAGTGTTATTAGGAGCTCTAGGGCTCAGAGCCCCTGAGAAAAGCCACCAACTGTGAGAAGAAGGAATCCCTGTAGAGTTTATAGATTGTGGAAAATTCTATTTCTACTCACTGAAAGACCTATAGTCACCTCTTTTTTTTTTTCTTTCATCCTTTTTTTTTTAAACTTTTCTTAAAGATTTGCAGGGCTAACCTTTATAAAAGAACATAAATCACCACTTCTGCAATGATTCACACTCACAGCAGGGACTTTGTAAAGTCTGGAGTCAGCTCCTGGCCTCCCAATGTATGAGATTATTCTTTCTGTTCACAGGGAAAATTAGGATCCCCTTAGTAAAAGGACTTAGAGAATGTGGAGAAAGTTTCCTCTTTCTTAATTCTTGAGTAATGCGGGTTTTGTTTCATTGTCTACAGTAGATTGACTTTGGAAATTAGTACTTCAGAATGTAGAGTATGCTAGTTGTTTTTTTTTTTTTTTTTTTGCTCCTAAACCTGAACTGTGTCTTCCTGTCAAAAAGAGAAAAATGACTGTTCTCCTGTGGATCTGCACCTTTCAAACACATTGGTCACTACAGGCCCTGCTGGAATACAATTTACAATTCTATATATTTCTGGACCATGAACAAATACATAAAATTGCATTTTTCTTACAGTTTGGTTTCCCTAGAAAAATAAATGAAAGCATCACTTGGGGGGGGTGCGGGGGGGGGGGTGCATTGGGAGGAGACTGTTTCATCTAGTGTAATTGGGTCATTTCTTTCTTTCCTAAAGAATGTTATGAAACGTAGTACTAGACTAGCTCCTTAGCATAAATGAATTTTCAATAGCAAAAAAAAAAAAAAAAAAGCAACCTCTTGTTTTTAAGGCTGCTAGTCAATAAACATTATTTTCTCTCTCTTTTGAGGTTTGTAATTTATAAATATTAGGTACATAGAGCTCTTAACATATAGTTTGGAAGCAAAATCTTGAATTCATGGCAAGTGAAAAAAAAAAATATCTCCATGGCAAAGCCTATATACTTCATGGGCTGGTGAGGTAGCAGGAAGTTAGTTCTCTACAAAATTGAAGTTCATAATATGTTCTTTTTTTATATGTGAGATTTCATTCCATCATAATATGCAAAATTCTTGATTTATTATCTTTTTAAAATGGTATAACATCTAAATATTTCAATGTACCTTCTTTTTCTTTTTTTTGCAAGGAAACCTATTATAAGAATTTTTATTGACATATTATTTTCATAAGAAGCAAAATAATTCCATTAACAGAATAGACAAATGAATTGTCTATTCTAATATAATATATAATACAGCAATTAAAATGATTTTTTCTTAATATACATTTTTTTTATTTTAAAAGTATATTGAAGTAGATAAACCCTTTGAATCACTTTATTCCTACTTTACTTTCTTCTGTCTACCCTCTAAGTCAGATATTTTAAAATAAATAGGAGCTCTTTCTTCCAAATACTGATATTTTCTTATTTCAGGAAACCAAATTATTTTCTCTTTGGTTTTCTTTTTGCAGCTTGTATTGATGATATGATAAGGAGTATTTATGGAAAGACTAAATTTGTCAATTTTCATTGAGGAATTAAAAAGAAAAAGTCTTATTTCCATCCATATAGTCTTATCAGGAGACGTCCAAAATGGCCCTATCTCTAAAGTTAATTTGAGTTGATAATTATTTTAATTTCTTTTGAGATTTATCTAATTTTCAATGCAAAAATGATTAATAGAAATAATTGGAAATTGGATACTTGATATGTCATGAATTGTTAGAATGCATCAATTGCTTAAGAGCCAGTTCCCAACACCATTTGTATTTCAACGTCTTTCTCGCTTTCTTTGATTTCTTTTTTGCGATCTTCTTAAATAACTCACTCTACAATAATTCTGTCATGTGTGTAACTCAGTCAAGGGAAACATGGGGATGCTGTCCAGAGGGGTTGGTGTTTGAAGTAAGCTGACATTAGTAGAAATTCGTCAACACATGAGGATGCATGGTGGGGTAAGGAGTGGGAGTTGCAGGAAGAGGTTTCCTGGCCAGAGGGCAGAGATGCACACAGTTACAGAGGGTGAACAAGCATGGAAAGCTTGTGCAGTGTGAATGTTTGGGTTTAGCAGGAATACAGAATGATAAGAAAGTTGTAAGACTGACAGATTGACAGTGTGTATGCTGCAGGTCTGTTGTGGAGAGGGAAACAAATGAAGCAAGGGACCCACAGAGCCAGATGATCATGGTATTTGTAGTTTCAGCTGACATTTCAGGGTCTGTTCTGAATGGGAAGGATTTAGACTGTACTATATGGCTGGAGTACTTTTCCATGCCCACATTCCCAACCCAACCTCACTATTTCTCCCTCAGATGTTACTTTTCCTTTTGCTTTCTCCTCCCAACCCCCAGTGGGCAGGAGGCAGGGGGCTTCCTCGTAGGTTTGTATCAGCTCTCAGGATTATATAGCCACAGACACAGTGCTGCTCACAGTGGTCCCCACCATGTTTGGTAGCTATTATCTTAGGAGGCACACTATCTGCATACCTCACACAAGCAGTATTGGCTCAGTAGGTGACTGTTGTACAAACCAGTGAACAAAAATTATAGCATCATAACTCTGTTTCCACCATATACTGTTCACCATGAGTTGTTAAAGCTATATCAGAAGACAAGGGAAAGGCAAGGAGAATGAAGAAATAGAAAGAAAAGAAGATTAACAAGGAGGTAAGGAGAGGAGAAATAGTGAAGGGAAAGGAAGGGAAGGAGAGGGGTGCAGCCAAGGATGGAAAGAAAGAACAAAATGAGAAGTTTCTTCCTTTGATAAATCAGGTGGACATCAAGAATGTAACTGTATGATCTAGTAACCGAGACTCAGAAGGTTTTATTTTGATTGACATTTCCTGCCTTAATAAATACTGAAGCGAAAGTCATATAACTTCCCTATGCTTCTGAATTTCTCTGTGTGTAAAATGGGAAAATAATGTGAGTTTCCTTACTGCTTTCACCAGAGATGTGACAAACAGTAAACACTCTTATTTTTTCAGAGAAAATGTAAATAATTTGGATATAAGTCTTACCTGAAACAAAGTAGACATCAATGCATTTTTATTGTCAGGTGATATTCCAGGTACGTTAGTGCCCATAAACTCTGGGCTTATTTACACTGTGCATCGTGGTTGATTGTTCCTCCCTGTTACAACACATAAATCATGGGATAAAGACATTCTCATTCACAGGAGTTTTTAGTTCATTACATGTTCTGCTTCTGAAAATGTTTGCAGTTATGTCACTTCGTTGTGCTTTCAGAGGTAATGATAAAATTTCTATCATTACTCTTTATCCCAGTGAAACAAATTGAGTCATCAGATGCTGTGCTTGCTTGATCGGTCAAGACTGCTTTTCCAATTTTCCTTTGTTGTCTGCTCAGTACCTCAGATGTTCTTGCCAAAGGCTTTTGTGTTTGTTGTTAGTGCTGCTGATTTTCAGGTCTTCTTTATTATTATTATTATTATTATTATTATTATTATTAATAGAGAGGTTTGCTGGAAACACCAGTTCTAGTCTTTGTTAATAATTTATTGTCCATACAGACTGCTGTGGAAATTTAGCTCAACTGAGGAATAAATAGAATTCTAACAATCTCCATGTTAAATGCCTAAAAATTAATTATATGAAAAAAGAAAGGCCTTCTCAAAGATAATTTAGATGAATGAGTTGATCTTAGCAGAAACGAGAACACCCAACTCCACAAATCAGATAGAGGACTCCAGATGGATTTCATTCCCTCTCACGAAGGGGAGAGGACACTCTTCCTGTCTAGTCACTGATCCTATAGCCCTCCAGCCATTGAGCTTCACACGTAACATAACAGTCAGTGTTCAATTACCTCTCTGAGAACATTAAGTAAAACTATAGAAGGAGCCGAGAGATTTAGAAGTAAAGACTAGGATGTGTTCTTGTAAAGGGAAAGTTGATGAGAACTGCCAGCCCACCCTAGCTCCATATGAAAATTATTACTCTAAACCACATAAAAGGAAGATTCCAAGCATGAAGTGTTTCCCGGATTTATAGTTGTCACTTCAAATGCAATTGAGGGTGTCCAGTATTGCCATTCAATGTGCAAAGTGTAAGTAGCGGAATTTTGTTCCTTCCGGAAGCTGTTATTATCTCCACTTAAATTCTTTTTCACACACAACTTCACTCTCACATCTAATGTGAATAAAAGATGTGACTTGAAAATTGTCTTCCTCCTGCAATTTCTCTTCAGAGGTCCATTCTGTAGTTACTTAAACAAGTTGCTTGAGCAATCACATCTGCCTAGGCAGAGGCTTCTACATGGCCTGAGATGGCACGCTTGTAAACAGAGCTTAGGAATGATGAGCTATTTCGAAAAATGAAAACACATCGCATTGCCCCAAATTTGAAACATCTTTCCTCCTATCTTTTGCTGAATACTTCTTAAAAATATGGAGGCTATAGTTTATAATAATACTCAAATCTTTAGTGATGTACTTTGAAAAAGAATTCCATCAATAAGTAAACATCATGAGTTACAGGGTAGAGAGTCATTGGCTCAATTACTATGGTTTTGTAAATAGTTTTCTACCGAGCAGGTAAACTCTCAGTCACATCAGGAATATTCCTTTTACAATTTTGTGCACATAGTAGGTCCTATTATACATCTATTGAATGAATCAGTGAGCAAGGACCATCAATTCTACTTCCAAAATATATGTCACGTAGTGCTTTTCTCTGCATTTACAGAGCAATCCTTCTTATCAATGCCTCCATGCTCTCTCCAAGAGAACTATTACTCTGGCCACAGAGGACCCATTATCCTGAGAGCAGTGAGAATAATACTGTTAAATGCAAGATGCAGCATGTCATCACCATCTTAAGGCCCCCAATGGCTTCTCATTTAACCTTCGACTGAAATTTAAACTCTAGGTCATGATCTGACCCCCAGCTGTCTTCTCTGCATTGATCAAGTTCCACTCTGCTCATCACTTACTGCCCTACAAGGCCACTGCCCTTATTTCTGGGCACATCTTCAAGGGTGCCAACATTGTTTGCTTGGAATGAGCTACTTTCAGGAATGTGTAAGTCTGATTTGTTCTGCCTCTCCTGTCTTCGGTCAAAAGTCACCTCTTCAGAGAGTAGAGACCTGACCTCTACTCAGTCATATTCTATCACTTTTCTGTCTTTTCATTTTCATGGTATTTAGACTCTGTGAAGTTTTCCTGTTGGTTTATGTATTCACTGCCTCTCTCTCAGCTCCATCCACTACCCTCATGCCCTTCATGGTCCACTCCAAGTGAGCTCCATGAATGCAGCAGCAATCATGCTGGGGAGGAAAGTAAAGAGGATAAAGTGGCATTGACATTGCTAAACTGTTTGATGACTGCACGTCCCTGGATAGAGGGTTGTGTGGGCTTTAGCAGTGATAGTTGGCCAAGAATGCGAAATGTAATGTGCAAACAAGAACATTCTGTTGATTTGATCATTATAGCTTCATGTGTTTTGACACACACCCCCAAAGTTCACCATTTTTGCAAAAAACAGTGTATACTTTGAGATGCTTTATAAAGCTTATGCACATTTGACTTAAAGTACTATTTTATTTAAACTTTCCAAGCTGCCTAGATTAATGTATGCCTAAAATTAGGAAAACATTCCTAGAATTTTCTAAGAAACACACACCTAAATCTGGGATTCAAGGATAAAATCTATAAAATCCCTGTGGTCTAGTCATCTTCAATACCCACTCAAATATGGACACCTACGTTTGTGTGTGGGACAAAGCTATCTTTGTTCTTTTTATAATAACGAAGTTATTCCATGTTTACAGTATTCAATATTCTAAGTACTTTACATGCATTATTTCACTGAACCCTCCCAATGATCTCTGTCTTCTGAGTGAGGAAACCTTAGTGTCACATCACTAGACAGTTGCCGACAACCTGAACTCAGGAAGTTAGGCTCCTAAGTCTCCATGCTTTTAGCGGCATGTTATGCTGTCTCTCCAAATCACACTACTGTCAAAACAGTAATCTAATGTGGGAGAATGCTGTCTTTTTGAAGAAGAGTGGTCTTAGCAGGAAAATTATATCCCTCAAATCCAGGGCTGAATACTTTATGTAACTGCAGAGAGATAAAATCCTTTCAGAATTCCTTGCTCACCTCAGAGTTCCTTGATTCCTTAAGTACATACTTGGTAAATATTGTCAGTGGGCCAGTGAAATAAGAAAACAAAGGTCTAGTCCTCACTGGCTGCTGGAAGAAATCAACATGCCACAGAACCTTTGATGACGTTTGAGGAATGCTGTCAAAATAACTGTGGAAACCCAGAAAAAGGAGGATTTCTACTACCCAAAAGAATCAGAAGTCTGCAAGGGTTATGTGACAGCTGGGTAGGACAGAGTATACAGAATTTTGATCAACTGTCATTGAAAGAGAAGGGCGTTCCATGTGGCAGGGAAACTAATGAGTTGGAGGCATATATGAAAAGAGTTTGGAAAGAACAAATAATAAAAAGCTAAGGATAAGACTGACAGGAGAGGAAGAAGCTGAGAGAAGGCTCCAGGCTATGGATTTGGAGAGGGGCAGTAGTGGGTGAATAATGTGCTACTCAGGATTCAAAAGAAAATGGATCGTCTTTCTTAAAAAAAATCAAGCTATTACTGCAAAATGGCAACCTCTTGAGAAAGTATAGATTTTCATTCATCAGACCCTAAGCAGATTAGACCTGTGATAAAACTTCTCATTTTAAGAGACAGGAGAGGAAATCTTGTTAGTTCTTTGCTCACAAATGGGATGGTAGTAAAAACAGACCAGTAATGTATGCTCTTCTTTCTTCCTAGAAATTTCAGGAATTTTAAATATTTTGCTTTCTAAATAGCTTGTAAAATGATGCAGTTAATGGGACCACTGCAATTTTTATTCTGTGATCTTTGTTTTTTCTACTTTTCCCTTCCTCCCTCCCTTCCTTCCTCCTCCTTCCTTTCTTCTTCCTTCTCTCCCTCCCTCCCTCCCTCTTCCTTCCCCTTCTCCTTTCCCCCTTCCCCTATACTTCTTCCCTCCCTCCTTCTCCTCCTCCTTCTTCTCCTGTTCTTTTCAAAGGTCAACTCCAGCTGATTACTTCTAGAATCATACTATTAGACCACAAAACTCATATAGTAACATACTATGCACTTACTTCAATGTCAATTAAAATGATAAAAATAGCAGACTTTGATTCGCAACCAACGAAGGCAATTTTTTGACTAAACTTTTAAATGATTTTTTAAGTGAACCATGAAGAAATAAAATCAAATTCAAGTACAAAACGTTCACTGACACCACTGTGGTATGGATGAGGCTGGAGATTTACTCCTGGGGATTTGACAGCTCTGTGGTATTGTCCTTAACCCACCAAGCAGAGAGGTCACAGAGCAAACAGCCCACATGTGATTTCTGGACAATTCCTCAGAACAGGTTGAGGTTAGTAAGAACGTTTGCTTTCAGGGAGCTTCTTACCCACTGTCTGGAGTGCCTTGCTGTTGGACTCAGATCTAGTACTTTTGTTAAGCAATATGATATGTTCACTTTTTTTTTTAATTCATTGGCATAGTTCCAGTTTAATATTTTAAGAGAAAATAAAGAGCAGATGTTGATTTGATCTTTAGAAAAGATCTATAGTAAAGGCAGGATTATTGGAGCAGACATAAAATATGCCCTCATCTCTACCTTCCACTGTCTTGAGTCCAAGTTACTTATTCTCTGCCTGGTGATGCCAGGAGTGAAAAAGAACTTAATGAAACATGAAAGGGAAAGAACAGCTGCTCTTCCTTTAGAAAGACAGTGATTAAAAGCATGGACTGGAAAGTCAAGTACTTCCCATCTCAATTTCCTACTATGTAGCTTTCACCTAAATGACAAAACTTGAATTCAGGCTAGTGCCATGACTGTTGAAGTTTCAAAGAAATTTAGAAAACAGTATTTATTTTGAAAGGATGATTGATCTGTTATTAAATAATAAAATGTTCCTTTTAGTTTACATAGTTCTCAGAATTAAACAATTAAAAAACACTCACTATTTCCTATGGATGACGCAAAGTAAGAAATTTCTTCTAAAAGAGTGGTATCCAATATCTTAAAACATATACAGATCAATAAAAATAATGTTGTGATTATCAAATATCTACACATGTTCACAAATATTTATTTGTAAACTAAATTCATTCCTATTATACCAATGTAGTCTTAACCCATATGCATTATATTGAAATACAAAATAATTATAAATAAAATTGTAATGCTTTCTTTTTAGAGATGAGTTTATTAACCCTCCTGGGGTTGCTGTATTCTGGAGACTGCTGCAGGAGTAGATTGAAAAACTAAGTAAAAGAAAAATATTCTGAACATACAGAAGAAATTTAACATGCTATTAAAATTTATTTTTTTATTATTCCTGTCTTGGCTGTGATTCCATGGTCAAAACTGGAGATGAGTTAGGCTAAATAACAGCTCAGTAATTTATTAATACTCTTTAAGAACTGTTACACTATTCCATTACTGAGAAAATCAGAATCCATTGTCATCCTCTCTTGATAAAACGCTGTAAATTCACATTTGAGTAAAATATAAATAGACGGCATTCACCTGACTTTTAGAATTAATTCATAAAATATATCACTTTTAAATTAATTGGGTATGTACCCATTTACTCCTAATTCCCACTTTGATTGTATAAAGTAGAAAAAAAAATTCTATATGACAATAAGTATTTTTTTTATTATTCTTATTATACCAGTAATGACCCAGTGGTGAAGCTGACATGCTAATTCTTGCCAAAAAAAAATGGATTCAGGTGCACGCTTTTGACTACAATTTAATCTGAGTACAAAATAATTTTCTAAGAATTTTGACTGTTTCTGAAGGAACATCCAACAGTCATCTTTGAGGAAAGGGGGCATGGCAATTGTTCTTTAAAAAATTTCATGATTTTATTGGAAGATTAGTCCTACCCCTCTCTCCTGGAAGGACATTCATTTCTTATGCCCGTTCATGCTCCTAGGTTTGGGCTTAATTGCTAACAGAAAAGATCAGCTCCTCACATCCTTCAGAAAGCTTCATTTCATATTTATCCGGACCCCATACGGGTCCATGATTTAAAGCCTATGGGGTCTCCTCGTTTCTCTACAACTTTAGCATCTACTTGAGGATTTGGGCAGAAGAGAAGAGAACTCACTTCCCAGGTCATTCACAGCTCCAGCAAAGCTTCCCATGCGCCATCCCCAGAATGGAAGTTTTTAAACTCCAATGTATGTCTTGTGTTACCACAGATTTTCTAAGAAGCAGCTATGTCAACCTCATCCCTTATTGTATTAACAGTGCCATCTCTATGAAAATCTGGAAAACTATCCCTGAAAATCCTTAATATCAAAACTATGCTTCACTTGAGCAATCAGTCTCTGTTAGTCTTTATTAAATGGTTATGTGTATAACCGATGAGTTTTCCCTTTTCGTGTTGACTGTGGGAAGGCTTAGAGTCATGTTTGTGCTCTGCTGGTAGCAGGTTATTTCTGTAAGACTCTGACTAACTGTATCTAATACCTGGACACTTTTTCTTCTTTCTCAACTACCTTCATTGTGTGTTGTATAGTCTTTTAACCTCTCATACTCTTTCTGGAACTTGGCAAACGATAGTACTAGAAAAATATAGAGTTAAAATCATTAAAAGGAAAAGAAGATATTAAAATAATTTTAATACCATTTTAAAAGCACAGTAACAATTCCGTACTTACTGTAATGAAGTGATCATTTGGTTTAGAAATTATGTCAACACCATAGAGGGTGTTCTGAAATAATTCATTAAGCAATACTTTAGGACAGATTGTTTTGAGGTTGCAAAGGAAAGAAAATGTCTACTACTCACCATACTTTTCCTCTCTTTTTCTCTAAAAATGCCACAAATACTTAAAGGAATGAAATATTTGATCATTCAGCTTTCTCTGTAAGATTATACCTTCATTGCCTACATTTTTATTGAGTAGTTACTCTACCATGTGGTAGTCCACATTCCGGAGATAGAATGAGGGGAAAAAAAAAAATCACAGCTTTATTGAGGTTGTATTCTAATTGAATAAGACAGAAAGTAAGCAAGCAAGCAATAAAACATATATAAGTAAATAAGAAAAGGAAATAACTGTGGTCTATGAATGTTATGGAAGGTGGAAAGAGATGCCCTTATATGAAGAGTTGTTTGTGTCTCTACAGAGCAACTGAACAATCATCAGCGTAGACACTTGTTGGAAGAATGTACCTAACAGAGAGGCTAGCAAATACACAGACCCCCAACAGAACTTGGCCGGCATGTTTAAGACACTTCCAGAGTTCTGGCCTAGTCAGGCGTAGTGAGAAAAGAAATGGTTGGAAATCAAATCAGTGAAAGGTATCAGGACCAAATTATACAATGCCTTGTAGACAATGTAGGACTTTGCATTTTACTTATTATATTTTATAAATTCATTTCTGTATCTGTTTAAAAACTGTGTATTTATGTGTGTATAATGTGAGCCATGAGGAGGCTTTGAATAGGGGTCTTACATAATCACATTATGTTTTAAAAGAAGTAATCTAGCTACATAATGGAGAAGAATCTGTAGTCAGCATGTGTGGAGCAAAGATACCAATAAAAAGTTTTTGCCAAGCAGAAATTAATAGAGATGGTGAGAAATAGCTGACTATGGAATATATTTTAATTGGTGATGGATTTGTTGTGACGTGTGAAAAAAGGAGTCAGTATCAGCGTAAATGATTGAGTTTGAAGAAATAAAAGGATGAAAGCACATGTCCTAAAATGGTGGATATTAAGAGAGGACATGGGGAAAGGGACTATCAAAAATATACCTAGTGATAAGTTGACTTAGAGATCTGCTTTAGGCATCCAAAATGTTAGTCATTTGGCTATGTGAGTCTACAGTTCAGGAACTCAATAATTTGAGATATTTTGGCAACAAGATGGTATGTGAAGTTATGAGACTGAAGAAGGATCTACCTACATAGCAACAGAATAGATTTCAATAACAGGCAAAAGTTCTGTTGCATATTTAGAAATATTATCTAGATACTGCTATTTCTTCTTGGTAATTTCTAGGAACATCTCATTTTCTCTAAAACAAAGAACCAGGCACTACACACACAAAGAAACCCACTCCCTTGAATGACTGTCATAATATTGAAATATGATGATGTTTTAGTCCTCTCTTTTCTTTTAATAGAAATGTTCATTTCCTGAAATGGCAATTCTGTGAAATTAAGGACATGGATGATTCAGACAAGTTTTCCATTTTTGCTCACATGGTACAGTTATGCCTCATTGGATACTTTTAATTTTCCTCCTATTCTTCCACCATGTTTTCGATCGGGTCTGAAGAGAACGTGCTTTGACATATTTAAGGCAACCTGAGACAGAATCTGTTCCCGTAATCATATCTCTTCCGTGTCTACGAGGTCTCATAGTATCTTTTTTCCAGCTCATCTTTCTTGCTCCCTTGCCATTTTGTACGATAAAGAACCAGCTCGTAAATGTTTAATGGACAAGATAAGCTAATAAATACAGCTCTAAATATCATTCCCTTACAACAGTCAAAGAATTATCTGTCCTAGAATAATTCTTTATGCCAGCCAAGAAGAGCTCTCCATAAAGCCCAGCTGTTTAAGTCAAAATTGAAAATAAAATCTACATTTCAAATGAGATATTATCAACTGTTCTGGCATTTTAATGATACATCTTGCTACTCATCTCAATAACCTTTTAATTTCACTCTAATGCATAAAGTTGTCTTTACTAACGAGGAAGGATTTGCCCAAGGAAATTGGTTATATCTTAATTTATAAATTATTGAATGGCCATTGAATTAATCTAAATTAGAAATTTCTAATGAATCTCAGTAGTAGAGAATTTTTATGCCTCTAACCCTGATGCCATATCAACATAGATAGAATCAATTATCTAAAACTCTCTATCCTCAATGTGCTTTATTCATAATCATCATAATGATTAAGGGAAAACATTAATCTTTTATTATTATGTCATTATTTACTTTTCTCCTATTCAGGCAGGAGGTAATTTTTGATAGGCAAATCTTTAATAATATTTATATAAACTTTAATTATAGAGCACATTAGTAAAGGACATGATATTGAGATGGTAAAAAAGAAAAGGAATTCCTTAATTCCAAATATATTTTGTAACTTATTTTTCAAAAAAGGTCTTTTATTTTTGACCTAATATTAAAAAACATTTACTGTTATTTTAATTAAATAACTTCTATGGGCACACCTTGGTGGAGCAGCAGTAGGTCAGTCACCTCCGAAGGAGCACAGGCCACATGCCCCTGGGTTCAAGACCCAGGTCCAGTGGGAAACAACCAGTGTGAATAACTAAAAATAAAAAATGAAATGCTTCCTCCTCCTCTCTCTTCTCGCCTGTCTGCCAGCTCACCTTCATTCCTGCCTGCAACTTTCCTTCAAAAAAAAAAGCTTTTATATATATATTATTTAATTTGTTTTACTTTATTTACTATAAAGATAGAAAATACAGTTAAATCAAAATTGCATCACTATATTAAAGGTACAGGGTACAAGCATAGTTTATTGTTCTAAGATATAACATGTGAAAGGTTACTGTCCAAGTTTGTGTGGATATGTATGTGGGTGTTAAAATATTTCTTGATTTTGCTCTATTTTTGACTCTAGGGTAGGGAGAAAAGTATAACCTTGGATACCAGAAAAAACAATTGTTAAAATCTAAATATAACCCATAAACGCAACTGCAGTGTCCTGCTAGCCAATAAAATGACTTTATATAGCATCTCATAGAATGGAGGAGACAACCATTTTATATTTTACAAACTCCACATAACTAAAAAGTAGGTCTGCATAGTATTTTGCTATCCCAGAATGGGGGGAAGACTCACCAGAACTTAATTTAAAATGTTTAAAACCCTACTTTTTTTTTCTGATGACAAAGTTGGTAATGCTAACTGAGGACATTGTGAAAAATGAAAGAAGACAAAACTTGTTAGCATGCAATCTAAGAAGGTTCTTCTGCCTGCCGTGGGTAAATATCACTGCAGACACAGCACATTGAAGGAAACAAAGTTTTATTTATAACAAAGAGAAAAGTGGCAGGGTGAAAGAAGAGTACACTTCTCAAGATAGGAGAAGCGCTTGGGACTCAATGAGCACCCACCCACATTCTACTAAGGGTGCAGATTTATGAGGGATTTCTTCCCTGCCCCCCAAACTCCACTCTAGGGGTGTTTCTGGGTGGGGATTTTCAGGAGATAGACTGTCTTTTTCAAGAACCAGTGTTTCCTTAAGGTCACATGCTCACTACCTATAATCTAGTCTGTTATAATGAGCATGATGAATAAGTCCTTATCTTATGTTAAGTTTCTTATAATGAGGTAGAGGTCAGTTGCAGGAAACTCTGAATCACTGCACTTGTGTCTCCAGCCAGTCTGGGAGATGAGTGCATCTAGTCATTTTGAGACTTTGTGTTAGAAATGTATTGTTTCCTGGGCCCTCTGGTGCCTGGTCTGTGTCAGCGCCTTTCTGATACTCTTTTAGGGCCTTGTTTGTTGGGGTACCACTCCTATTCCAGCTCCCCTCTAGGCAATCTACCTAAGAAAATTGCCTACATCCTACCACCATTCCCATTTTTAACTACTGGCAAATGTTTTTTAAACGTATTTCTGCATAGAATACATAGTTCTTATCCTGTCTTTTATACTGAAGAATGCTAGCACGAGGATTTTCCCTGCCATCAGAACTATTTCAACCTACGCTGTCAGAAAATATTAAAAATACCCATGAACTTGTCTGTTCAGAGAGTGCGCAGCTTCAGAGCTGAGTTTGCATATGAAATTTGTTTTCGCTTCACAAAGGTACATGGCTGAATGCTTATAAACGCATGTGTTAAATATAGTAAAACATTTCTGGTAACTTTTTATGTACTAGATATGGTGCCTCTGGTCATTTGCATGTATGAACTTAATTTCATCTTCAAAACAATCTTCAAGAAATATGCTATTTTTTTTAAAATACATAAAGAAATGGAGGTTAACTATGTGCTTGGTTAGACATTTAGTAAATGTCGGGGCCAGGTCAGAAGGGCAGACCTCTTGACAAACACGCTGTGCTCTTACTCTGGGCCCAGTTTCTTCTCCAACAAGGAATCCATAAATAGACATGAAGGAGACTGTAGAGCAAAGCAACCAATTAAAGCAGCAAAGACACATTCAGTTTCTCTGCTTCCTAGAGTTTCAAAAAATGAGAGCATAAGCAGAGGTCAATAATTTGCTAGTTTCTTAGTTTAGGGCCATTATCAGAGAACAATTAGTTTTCTTTTTCCTATTCCAATGTACTTTTCCACTAGCATAAACTAATTTAGGATTTCTTTTTCGTAAAATTAAGATACAGTTACAAAGAGAATAAAATCATAAATCACCAAAAGAACATAAAGTTGTTCCTTTTATTTATTAAAATTCAGATTTTTATATAGTATATGAAGAGACTCCATTCTTGACAAAGAGATTTAATTGTCAAATAAAAATGATTCACAGTATCTTTAGAAGAGCTGGAGTTGACTACCTCTAGGATAGATAAGGGATAAGGATTATATACACACATACACACACACGTATATATGTATATACATAGTGTGTGTGTGTATGTGTCATTCACACTTAAAGTCAAAAGGCCTAAGCAAGATAAAGAAAATTATTTCATGTGCTTCAACAAATACAGGGAATATTTAATAATTAAGTATTTTGCATATCTTGTATCTTGGTTGGCCTGTGAAATTAACTGAATTAGGACAGAATGGGTTAACCACATCCATTTGTTTACAATATGGAAGTTCAAAGACTGCGTTTAAAGTGAGAGAAATGTTACTAGAGAATACTTATCTGTAGAATAATCTCCCCTAAATATCTCCTTTCAAAACAAGAAACACTGCTAGAGGTGATAACATGATAGAAAAAAATTACAGTACAGACATAAAAGTCTAAGAACTTTCATCACCCAACTCCAGATAAATGATTAAATCTTTTTCTTCCTCACTCAAGCCTTTCTGCACCATTTTTCTTCCTAAATATGATTGTGTAAGTCTATCTTTCCTGGCGATCCTTCCTCGTTCATTTCCTTCTTAATATAGAATTCCTAAATGAAGCAAAATAGCAGCGTCTATTGAGAGTAATATGTTTCAGCTTCATATTTTATAGTTAATTATGTTATGACTCGTAGAAGAATTGATCCCAAGGTTCATAATTTTTCTTTTTCTAATCTCTTCTCTTTGAAAGCTGCCTTTCTACCATTTCCTTGTTAATGTGAACCAGTAGCGGTCCTTATTCAAAAGCGCTTCATCAGAATTAGCCTCAAGTGAATCAGCTGAAGGAAGAAATAGTAATGAATGAACATGTGTCAACAAGAGGGCTCTTGAGCAAAAATACTCAGTTACCTTCCAGCGCAGACTATAGGACAATTTATTAAAGTGTCAGAAGCAAACCTTTAAGGTAAAAAAATAGCTGATACAAAATTCTCTGATTACCAAAAATGAATTTTAATGTAGGCAAAGGGAAAAGAACAGAATTGTAAGTGTACTGTTCACCATTGAAAATTAATTGGGAAATGGTTGATGTGAAAATAAGATATTCTCTAAGAACTGATTAAACAGTGAATAAATTAATTGAAGTTTTGTTTACACATAGTAGGACTCAAAGATGAATGTTAATTATCATTTGCAAGCACTATGAATCATAAATTTTTCTTTAAAGAAAAAGTTCATTAAATCATCTAAACAAAGGAAAGCAGAACGTCATAAAACAGATAATTTAGCTTTTTATATCTCAGTTTCACTAGAGCTTTGGAGTTTTTTACAACTTGATTTTTTTAATAGCATCCTTAATCTAAGACAAAGTCAAATAAACTCCTTTATCTACACTGTAAGGACATTCTGATTAAAAAGTAAGATTACATCTTCTTTGCCTGTTGTGATAAATTGATAGAAATTCCCTCTTAGCACATTCTAGGGAGATTCAATTTGTGTGTACTTCACAGTGACTTTAAGAAAAAGCTAAATATTATGTAAACAATTCTACTTGGGTTGAATCATCCATTTAACAAGCTTTATTAACACAAATTAGCAGTGAAGTGGTCCAGGGGTGCAGCACATAGTCGAATTTTATAGGGTGTTATGTTAGCTAAATTGAGGCCAAACATGTACCATAGAGTGATTTGTGAAAGGGAAATAAGAAGAAATAACTTCCATCAAGCAATTATCTTTTGGGCAGGGCAGATGAAGAGAGTCAAACAAATTATTCTAGTCTGTTTTCTGTTTGTTTTTTCGTAGTAGTTTTTGATGCCCCCTAAGTGTCTTTCAAAGTTGTAGAAATTTTTAACTCTACAGTCCATTGCCAAAGAAGGAATATGTTCCTATTTAGGTCTTTTTCAGTCTTTATTTTGTGAATGGATAAGAATTTCTAAGTCTCACAATTATTTAATTATCTGAAGAATATCTACAATATAGTTGTGGTCTCTAGTAGCTGGTGATGATTATATTAGAATATAACTCATCAATCTGTTTGGAATTGGATGTACTTAACGTTTATTCTTATTAATACTTTACATCTCTGGTAACTTTAAAAAAACCTCAACAAATTACCAAAATGATGCATATCCTGTTGGTTAAAATCCCAGAATTACCAAGATGGTATTCTGAAAAAAATCTCTTTTAACACACAGCTATTTCTAGCATCTATGCATAAAAGCAATTGGATATATATTCTCAAAATGTTTCATTTTTCACACATCTCTGTTTTCTTCATATTTTTATGAGCTTTAAGTAAGCTGGTATCATAAGCACATAAATGAGCATCTATTATTGATACTAATTATAATTCTCCATAGCTGGAAATTATCAAATGATATTATTAATGAAACTAATAGGAATAATCATTACTCCCAATAACTAACAAGACAATTTTGCAGTTAATGTCTCTAAATTTTTATTATTATGCTGGTGTTTCCAATTCCTTCATGCTCTAGATAATCACTCATATATTAGTCAGAAGAGGAAAATAGATGCAAAATATGTGATATGCTTAATCTCACATGAGAAAGAAATAAGGATTACTTCATAATCAGAAGTACTGTTACTCATATAATTCACATGAAAACAGCATTTTGTGAATTAGAGAATCTCTTTTGTATTTTTTCCTTAACTTTCTTTGTAATAACTATACATTAATCAAAGGGCAAGGATTTTCATACTTAAATTATTAGTACTGTGAAACATCTACGACCTCAGGACTAACATACTAAAAGCAAGACCATTGAAGGAATTATAAAGCCAACCTCAAAGGAACCCTGAACTAAATCTTGCAGAATCTTATTCGTTCCATGAGCTTCTGTTCTTGGTCTCTGTGACTTAAGTGAAAATTGCTATAGATATCGATCATCTAAAGATTTCCAGCTATGGAGAATTAGAATAAGAAATCCACGATCGGTCTCAAGCTTTTCAACTTTAAAATGAGGCATAAGTCGCCTTACTTTATTACTCTTCTGTTTTTTATTGTTGATCATCTGTAGACTTCAGTTTTCTGGTCTGAAAGGTGAAGAAACTGTAAGTCACCATTCTGTCTTAACAACAAATGAAAAGCTAAACAAACTGAAAAAATTTCAGCAATCCTACTTAGATATGTCAGAGAAGTTAGGTCACACACAAATAACTACCCCAAAACTGGAGAAAGGTGAATTAGAACTATGTTTACTGGAACAGAAAGCTCCATGAGAATAAGTAGCCATATCAGAAAAACTGAACTGTAATTCAGAAGTTGCTTGAGGCTCATTTAGGACAAGTCTGAGTTAAAAATTCCAGAAGGACCCCATCTTAAGGGACCCCACACATTTTTGTGATTTTTTTTTTTTTTTTTTAATATCCAGAAACCCAACTAAGTCCTCAGAATGAATAGCTGAGAAAAATCATGCTGGATGTCTAGCTGTGAGAGAGAAAAGGAACCCTTTTGGAATCCCCCAAAGCATTCTATTCTTACAAGGTCTGCCCTCAGAAGAAACTGCTTAACCAAAGCCAAATCTATAGAGGTTTTATCAGCATCTAATTAATTTGGAGTAGAGAAATAATTAACTCCAACCCATTCTATCCATCCTTGTCCCACCTAAAAGTAGAGGCGTAGTACTTGAGAAGTTCAGATTGAAAACACAGACTTACTGGAACAGCGAGGCCAGCCAGCTCACAGAGCTGTAGAGCATTTCCCTCCCCCAGCCCCAACTTACCACATTAATAAAAGCCTATTTAAAGCAGGTCCTTTAACCCAGGGCATCATATCTGGACATTGTAAAGACTACTTAGTCCTAAATAGTATGCATATTCCTATCAAGCCTACATAGAATGTAAATCAAGATAGATCACTGTCTGGTCCACGAAACACACCTTAACAAAAATGTAAGTGAATATGTCATATGGTATCTTTTCTCAGGCAATAATAAAATTAACCTAATAATAATAGATAACTGGAAATATCTCAAGATTAATGGAGATAGAACAACATACTTTTAAATAACACCTGAGTTAAAGAAAAGCTCTCAAGAGAAATTAGAAAATATTTTGAACAAATGAAAATGAAAACACAATGTAACAAAATTTGTGGGATGAAGCCAAAGAAATGCTTAGAGATAAATGTATAGCATTAACTGAAAAAAAAATCTAAAATCAAATTATTTTAGTATCCGCCTTAAACTATAAAAAAAGAAGCAAAATAAATCCAAAGTAACCAGAAGAGAAACAATAAAAATTAGAGTAGAAATCAATAAAATTGAAACATAGTATCAATAAAGAAAGTCACTGAAACCAAACACTTTATTTTAAAGATCAGCCAAAATCAATAAACACCTAGCCAGACTAAGAAAAAGAGAAGACACAAATTACTAATACCAGAAATGACAGAAGGATGTGCCTTGATGGATTAGGGCTTGGGGATAGCCTACATTGTATCCCAAGGTCCCAGGTTCATATCTCAGGACTGGTAGGAGCAATCAGCTGAATAAAACAAAGTGCATCTTCCTCCTCTCTTCCTGCTCACCTGCCTCTGCTTATCTTCATTCCTGACTGTGCCTTTCCTTTAGAAAAAAGAAATGAAACA
Organism: Solenodon paradoxus; assembly: GCA_004363575.1. Classification (NCBI taxonomy): domain Eukaryota; kingdom Metazoa; phylum Chordata; class Mammalia; order Eulipotyphla; family Solenodontidae; genus Solenodon; species Solenodon paradoxus. Next base: position 187,959 of record RJWH01001520.1, on the reverse strand, counting down.
AAAGAGGTGGATATTGCTACAAAGGAATATTATGAACAACTTTATGACAACCCATTTTTTAAAAGTAGACAAAATAGATCAATTCATTGTAAGATAAAAACGGCATCATTCAGAAAGAAGTAATAATGACAAGAAGACAAGCCACACATGGGGCGAAAATATTTGCAAACACATCTGATTAAAGACTGCTATCCAAAATATATAAAGAATTTCCAAAAATCTCAAAATAAGAAAACCAACCAAACAATTAAAATAAGTCAAAAATCCCAACAGACACTTCACCAAAAAAGACATACAGATGACAAATAGCATCGGAAAAGATGTGCTGCATCGTATGTCATTGGGAAAATTCAAATTAAAACAAGAGACAGCTACATATTTATTAGAATGGCCAAAATCTGCAGCACCGCCAACCCAAGATTCTGGTGAGGATGGGGAATAGGAATTCTCATTCATTGCCAGAAGGAATACAAAATAGAATAATCACTTTGGAAGACAGTTTGGCAGTTTCTTACAAGACTAAACGTACTCTGTCCATATGAACAAACAATCACATACCTTAGTATTTACCCAAAATAACTAAAGATGTATTTCTACATAAAAACCTGTGCATGGGTATTGATAGCAGCTTTTGTACTAATTGCCAAAACTTGTAAGCAACCAAGTTGTATATCAGTAGATGACTGGATAAACAAACTGGCACATTTAGGAAATGGAATATTACTCAGCACTGAAAAATGAGCTATTATGCATGAAAACACATGGAAGAAACTTAAATGCGCTTACTAAGCAAAAGAAGCCAATCTGAAGAAAAGCTACCAGCCATATGATTCTAACTACCAGACATTCAGGGCTAGACAAAAATCTGGAAATAGTGAAAGGATGACTGGTTGGTAGGAGTTAAGGAGAGAGACAGGTATATAGTAGGAGAACTTTGGAATTTAAGGCAATGAGACTATTCTGTGTGATATTATAATGTTAGATTCATGTTGCATATTTGTCCAAACCAACAGAATATTCAAGACCAAGAGCGAGCCCGAGTGGAAACTGGGGACTTTGCTGATATTGTGTCCATGTAGGTTTATCAGTTTTAATAAGTGTAGCACCTGGAGAGAGAGGCTGAGAAAGGGGAGACTTTGTGTATGTGGAGGCAGAAATTATATGGGAAATCTCTGTACTTTCTGCTCAGTTATGCTATGATCATGATGTTCAAAAATTCGTTCTAGATAAACACATCCTCAAGTTACACATTGTTGACTCTGACACATATGAGAATAGTGACAAACCATAATTTTCTTCAAAACTTGCAAACATTCAAAGGGTATGATTCCTAAGAATGTAAAACACTTGTTTTCTTGTATTTTCTTGCAAATATTTTGTATGCAATCTGAATACCCAGAAAAATATTTGTTTTTCCAGTGCACAGTTGTTGTTGTTTTTGGCAAAAGCAAACGATTTAGAAACCAGCCAGTGATACCCTCACTCTTACTTAGAAAGCCATCGTGATTGAAAACCCCATCAGTCAGAGTCTTCATTCTCAGTTTTAGCTGGAAAGAAATACAGATGAATATTCTCAAAGTCTGAGTTAGAGCACTACTGTAGGAAAAGATATTCATTTTTTTCACTAGTAATATGATATCAAAGCTTTGATGTCCCTAATAATTTTATATATACACATACACATCTGTCTGTGTGTGTATATGAATACAAATATGTATACACACACATATACATGTGCATGGACATGTATATGTGTGTGTATATACATATATACACATATATATATAATCTGTGTTGTACAAAAACTGCCAACTTCTTGTTAAGCAGATATGACCCTTTAAGAAATGAAAAAGTAGATGGACATGATTTAAGTATTCACAATGCATTTTTAGGCCTTCTCTGTCTCTCTAGCATATCCATGTCTATCTCAATATATAATACTCTCTAATAATGTATTGATTATGAATAGCAAAATGTATATGAAATACATTAACTTCATTTATGGTAAAAACTTAAGTCATGTAGATATAAAATAGAACTGCTTAACAGTCAAACTTACAAGTTACTTGGACACAATTCTTACAGAAAAGAATAGCATTTTCTGATTCTTGAAGAAGAAAAATGTAGGATACAACTGGATACCAAATCTTACTGTAAACAAGTTGTACGTACCTTTCTATAGTGTATTATATATCAAAGCACAGATTTTTTAAAGATATAAAAATATAAGCAGATTGAGAGTACAAAAGTAGGCATGCCCTGGTAGAGTAGCAGTTATGCCGGCCACCTCTGAAGGTGTACAGTCCACATACATCTCTAGGACCTGGGTTCACATCCCAGGTTCAAGGGAAACAACCAAGATGAACAACTAAATAAAATGCTTCTTCCTCCTCTCTTTCTGCCTACTTGCCCTTTTCCTTTAAAAGAAAACAAAAAAGAGTACAAAGTAATTATTCACAATATACCCAACTATAAATGTTATATATGGATGTCATTATCAGATCTTAGATTTAATAAATTTAATATTGAGTGATTAAAAATATAAATATGCTTGCAACTTGACAAAAGCAGTTAAAACCCAGTTCTACCTTTAAGCATCTTCTTTATCTAATAAGAGAAAATGTTATGATAAGCAGGGAAAAGTCTCTGTGCTCAATAATTTATGGCCTATAAAGTGGAAATTTCATACAGTTCACTTAATATAACCAAACTTTTCAACAGTATGTGTGGTTCAGACAGTAACAAAAAGGGAAAGAGCTACAGTTCTTCAAGAGATGAGCTTCAAAAATTGAATTTCCAAAAACAAAACTGGAAAGGTGACCACACGAACAAGAGTACATACAAATATAGAGGAAAGTAAATATTATGTTTGCGGGACGGCAGTGATACATGGCTGTATGCAAGCCAAGATCTGGGACCCGAAGTTAGATCCTGAAAACTCTCAACTAGCACTGAAGCAGCTTCAGGTGGAACCAATAGTTCCTGAAAACAATCAACACTTCTGAAGGAGAAAGACAAATCCGCTTTATGAATAATACAGTGGTTGATACCCAATGAAATATAAAGGTAAAGAGAAGTTGAGACTGATTCCTGCATAAAACTAAGATGACACAAAAAAGGCTCTAAATTGAAATGATAGAAGGCAAATGGAAAGGAAAGGATTACAGTAAGAAAAGTCAGAATTAATAGGATTAGTAACTGACAGACATGGAGAGCAAGGAAAAGCAAGGAGTTGGTCTAATGAAAAAGCCTCAACTTGGGACTATAGTAAAGTTGCTTTGGAGTGAAAAATAAGAAAAATATGACATGATCTCAAGACAAGCATGTGGAGAATTGTTCTCCATCTCAAATGGCAAAGTCTGCACTAATTTTTTAAAACTAAATGGTTCCTTTCAGACAATAATTGAAGATAAAACTTTTAATACTCTTAGGAGAGGATATTGAAATGAAAAAGAAAAGAAAAAATATATGTAGAGCTCAGAGTACTTTTCAAACAAAGGGAAAAAGACTTAATAAAAGAGAAAAAGCAACTATGAGAAAGATATTATCACCGTAGAAGAACTTTGCAAGGACTCAGGGAAAGTCAACATCGGTGAATACATTGAAATGTCAAGCGGGGGCACTAAGACATCTAGATCTGGCAACTCCTAGTTACTTGACTTTCCAAAGAGCGTTTCAGGATAGAGGTCAAATCCCAAACCAAATAAGGAATTTTAAGAATTCAGTCAGGGGCGTATAGAAAATACTGCAGTTCCGGACATCAGTAAATTGAAAGCTATTTTAAAATAGAGACAAGGTGATTGTAGGCAAAGTGATTATGGAGAGTAGGGAGGATAAATTTGCAAGAGTATAATTTAGGACAAGAGAAGGGAGTGGGTAATTAATAGGAAAAATGCCCTGCGGATAAATGAGAGTGTCACTGAGAACACAGAATGAATTTGGGGTGAGCTGACCCAGTGGAGTCTATTTTGAGCAAGCAGGAGGAGTGAAAAAGGATAAAGTTAGAGGTGTTTAGAGATACTGGGAAAGAAGTTTGCAGGAATTCTTAACTATCTCTTAGTCCTGATTCTTATACGAAAATGGGACTAGCAGCTATTACTCCTCTTAGGGAAACGATTCTGCACCATATCTCCCTCCATATTTTCCGTGAAAATGCTCGTAGTGTTGAGTCTTGAGAGGGTGATCTTGGATTTCTCCCAGAACATTCCCACACACGCGTTCTAGTCCCATTCTCTAGGCAAGGTTGTGTGTGATAGCGGAAGTTTATCGAAATGTGCCAGACCTCCTGTTATTATTTTAAATTGCTCTAAATCTTATTTATATTCTTATCTGGCATAGTCTTCTGAATAAACTCGATTACAACTTGATTTGTAAGCATTCTTGTCCCCCACCCCAAACACTCTAACTTGGAAAATGGTACAAATATAGAATCTCAAAATATAGATGTGAAGAGACTTCAGAAAAGAGAACTTTCCATTTGAACCAGTCAAACCGTGTATCTGTGCCATGAAATGATTAAAAGAACCAGCATCTCCTGAACCAGCAAAAAATATGGGTGACAGTAAGCAGAGGGGTTTCTAAAGAATAGCCTTGGAAGATACCAGATTTCTTAATGCCCAACTATGTTGTTGTTGCACTTGTATCTTACTTTAAAAACACAGTTTTGTGTTCCCTGTACGGCAAGTACTGCCCTTCTCTTATGCTGTGGGTGTCATCCCCAATTTGCAGATGCAATCACTGAGTCTCTGAGATAAATAAATTCCCCAAAGTCAACAGCTAGGCACTGACGAGGTCAGAATTACATATTATGTGCTTTTTTCCCGCGCAAGACCACCTTCCTGGAAGGGACAGCTGTCCCATTTGGAGAGAGCACATACAATTTCTGAAAGGACTTTATGATTGATGTTTGCTTTGACATTTTCTAAAGGTCTTTGTAAACCTCTCTGAGGATTATCAGTTTTGCTGCACCTCTCTGGAGTTTTGTGCTTTGTTCCACATATGGCTTAACTTCAAACACTTTATTACCTAAAGTGAACACACATTTTATTATCTCTGCCAGAGTGTCCACATTCAGTGTCAACTTTATGGTCATGTGCTTGTTATTACTTAATATATTCTTCAAGGTCGTCTTCTGCCTGCTCACGTCTTTGTGTGACTGCTCCTTAATATTTGATAAGCAGCAAAGTGCTACATCATTTGTATATTCATTGCCTGTCTAGAATGAGTAGGACGACAATACTTAGTTTAAGATGCACTCACACAAGCCATTCTCAAGTTTCTGGGGAAGGGACTCAGAAGGAATATCCTGCTTTTCTAAAGAGAGAATTGCAAAATGAAGCACTCTGTTTTGTGACAAAGCGGGTAGCGGTTCTTTTGCTCAAACACATGTGATTTTTGAGACATAAAAATCTACAGAGGTTGGTTGGGAAATGCAGATGTGCATATTTTCTACATTAAAAGAAGTTGTTTAAGAAAATTGAAGGAGATGCAGTGCGCCTCACTGTGGATATGAAGAATTGACTCAGCAGAAGCGTGTGGATGAGAAACTGGAGGTGAGAAGGACATTAAAAAAAAAATAAGAAAGGAAGATTGAAATCAAAATAAATGAGTGGTTCTGAGCCCCAAAGTATCAAAAATATAGGATGAGAAAAAAATCAGGATGGCTGTGGAATGGAAGAGCCAGTCAGTAGTGGTCACAGACACTCCTAGACTCTAGAGGAAATAGAAATATATGCTGTTTCTGAGGGTCACAGTCAAGGGCTGGTCACTGAGCTGATCAGGAAAGCAGTAGAGTGACACCATGAAAGAATGTTAAAGAAGGATATGTGTATAAAATGCAAAAAGTGAAAGTTGTAGTTTAACCAAAAATGATACATTTTACTTAGAACAGTGTCTTAAGAGCATGGGCCTAAGAATTACAAATTTCTGTGTTTGACCCCATGCTGCGTTACTGTGAGTGGGTGATATAATCTGAGTCTCCGCTGCAGCATCGATTAAACGAGAGCTGTGAAGTAGTTGCACCGTATAGAATAAGGCACTGCTTTGTGAGTTCTAGTGATTAGACATTTTTGTTCTTTTTAAAGGAAAGGTGCAGGCAGGAATGAAGACAAGCAGAGACAAGCAGGCAACATAATAGAGGAGGAAGAAGTGTTTCATTTATGTTATTTAGTTGTCATCTTGGTTGTTCCCCCAGCCCAGGCCCCAAACCCTGGTCCTCGGGATGTACGTGCACTGCATCTAATGACTTAACCATTAAGTCACCAGCATGCGCCATGATTAGACAGTTTTAGACTTCAGCTGTCCTTTGAATTAGTGACAAGGCAATGAATATATATATATATATATACACACACACACACACATTTTTAAGCTTGAGACCTATTGAATGAGCAACTTGAAGCTGAACTGATTCAGCATCTCAGTTATTCTTGTTTTTCCCTGGCATTTTCATCACTTTTAGTAAAGTTTAGTTGCATTCTCAGATAAATGCCGCTCGCTGCAATGAATCAGGTAGAAAGTGGAGGTATCAACATATAAACCTTCAAATTGGAAGGCTCGTAGGGACCCAGACAATCAGTTACCTCCCCTTTACCAACAGGAAAGCTATCAAGAAAGCCGCTATCACTAAACGACTACGTGCGAAGTCCTTGGATAAAGTAGGAACATCTCTTGCTCACCTGTGGTCCAAAAGGTAGAAACGTTAAATTGCATGGGGGCACATGCTCATTATTTCAATAAGTAGCTTCATGTGTTCCAGGTGAGCAGATTTATTTTCTACCACGTAAAGAATTTTAAATGCCAGATTATTTGAAGCTATATGGTTTGGGATGGCGTGGAATAATTATTAAGCAGACTCATGAATGGAGGCCTGTTTGATTTTATGCCAACAAGCAAACACGATGCTTCTAAGTTTTAATCACAGACATCTTATGTGTAGCTGCAGCTGAATGTCAAGTTATCCTTGTTAATCTCAAATTCAGCATAAACCTTATGGATACTAGTCCAGGCTGACATCTCTTTAAAAATTTCTCACTTAAGCACTGAACTCTCATTCCATCTTCTCATCTTCTCTGTGGTTCACATTCACTGGTCACAGTATTTTCTAATTTCTATATACTGAGATTGTTTTCTGTATGTTGAAAATTGCATTTAATTTTGAAGTGAATGCAATTTTACAAAAACCAGCAAAAAGTGTTTACTGTTCCTCCTAAAAGTATTCCAAGTTAGACCCCGATGTTCTTAAAAGTCTTTTCTCTTAAATCACCAAGTTTCTCAAATAGAGTCTGATTTGGAATTCAGATACATGGAGAATAAGTCTTAAGGATACTAGGTTTTCACATTGTTGCTGTATCGCCTCTAAGAGCAACTCATACTGGATGTATTGCTCTGATGATCTGCCTCCAAAGAAGCTGCAAAGAGAAGACCACACATTCAATAAAGGCAAAACTGTTCCTCGTCTTTTCTGGTCTTCTCTGTTCCCCCAATAATTCCTTTGTTTGCCAGGGCTTCGTAAATCTAAGCCCATGGTCCTCACACAAAAGCACTCAAGACTTCGCCTTGCTTTTTGTCTTCAAGCAGCTAGAAGGTGAGACAAGGAAAGCCCATTGCTGCTTAGACTTTCTCCTTCATCACAGCTTCCTCATTTTCTCATTGAAATGAAGCAGCAGATGGTGTCTAAGAGAAATGAATTATCCTATCCAAAATGATTAGTCTTAGTTCTATCAAAAAGCACATGACAATGAGCAAAGCCTCCTACTAGAATCACAAAGATGTGTAGGGGTTCATCGGACTTCACAGATGACACAGTATCTGCTGGTGTACAGACCTGTTCTCATGTTGGGTTCACTATAAGATTACTCATGTGACACATATTTATTGCTCTTCGATTTCAAAAATGTATGTTTAAAGGAAAACTATCTGGGACTTATTTTTTAGAACACTCTGACTATTTCGTTTTATGTATAATAATCTTACACCATGACTAGGGGATCACACAAACCCCATTTTAGCCTCCTGGTTTGCTTAACTCAAAATTGTAGTACCCCATTTGCAAAAATATTTTTGATGCCCTGTATCTGTCATTTACATATTTATTGAATACTTTCTTCAAAGTTTGAAAAAATGCCAACCAACAACATAAATTTAACTCACACATGTTTTGTTTGAGAAGAATGTTATTCAAAAGTGGAAATATGGTGTATTCTGGTGGCGGAGAGGTTGGGTTTGCCGCCTCCATCTGAATGCAGTCCTCATACATCCCAAGGACCTGGGTTCATGTCCTGGGGCTGGGGAATCAAGATGAACAACTAAATAAAATAAATAAGTGCTTCCTCCTCTCTCTTCCTGCCTGTCTGCTCACCTTCATTCCTACCTCTTCCTTTCCTTTTAAAAGAAAAAGTATAAATGTATGAGCAAAATTTATAGAAAGTCTTTTGGAAAACAGCACGACCAATCTATGGGAGGCAAGGATGCAAGTATAAGTTCACCAGTTCAGTCCTGACACCACCACCTGCTACCAACCTGAACACAGATATGAGCTTTATACTATGTGTATTATAGGTGCTTTTTTAATGTATAAATCCAACTTTTTATTATAACTTAATTTGTAGTTCCTCCATACATTTGACTTTGCTGCTCCTGCTTAATTATACCAGAAACTATATACAACAGTTTTTTTAAGTGAATAAAATGTATCCCTGCTCCAGGTGTGCTTACAGTATAGTGGAAGAAGCAAAGTAACATTAACCTAAATATATGTTCAAAGTGCTATGTGAATGCAAAAGAGAGAAAAAAGTCACATACACATTGCCTTTTTGACTCCAATTGAAGAAATATCACTAAGAAAATATTGAACTCTTCTGTCAAAGGTAATAAAATTAAAAGCACACATATCTATAAGGTTACTGAGTGAGAGCTGAGGAATAATTTTCAGGCACCAAAATTATTTCAGGAGCAGAAGGGCCACGAATATGAAAAGTGTTTAATTCAGAGACAATTTGTTATTATTAAAATGAGTGCTCTGCCAATCCCAAATCTCCGCTTCAGCAATCCTTTTGTGTGGCCGCAGCTGTTTGTCGAGGTGCAGAATCCAGGATTTCTTCGAGCACCAGCAGGAATGATGGACCGTCCTTTGATCTGTAATGGTAGACTGTCAGGAGATGACACGTTAAACACTCCGATCTCAAAGAACTGCTGTGACGGATAATTCAGGATAGAACTGTTTTGATGGTGGGAAATGGGCACTTGACAGGAATGTTTTTGCTCACAATACGATTCATGTATTTAAAAATACAGCCTGCTGGCATGCAGATCAGATTTGGACAGCTTAGAAATTATAGAACATTTTTAGTACAATGAAAAGGCTGAGGCCAGCAAAACCCAGAGTTAGAGCAGTGTACAGTAGAGAGGAGAAAAATGGAAAGAGAAAGACAGGAGGGAAAAATGATGAAATGGAGATGAACGGCTTTAGTTTCTGAGATCTTTCTGTATACACACTGCAAAATCAGTGTCAGGTTTATTGTGTCCCAAATCAAATTCATTTTAGCCTCCAGGTTTGCTTTCATCAAAGTTTCAGTGCCCCTATTTTAAAATACCATAATATGTACTTTGATATTATTTGTCCATTGTGATGTTTTAAATCAAGGATTTATTCCAGCATGTTTCATTTTGCTTACATTAGGGAACCCTGCATATGCTTATATAACTTCTTTACTAAAAAGTAATAAAGGTTAAAAAGAATCACAGAGACTGCAAGAAGAGGAAACTGTACCATTTAAAAGATAATTCAAATTAACCCATTTTAAAACTAATTTTAACACAGATATAAAGATGATCTCTGTTAAGATTTTTAAGTGAAATTTTTAAGGGTGTATATCACCCCAAATGATGAAAGAATGATCTCTAATAGACATGATTATATTAAATATTTAGAGAATTCTCACCTGTGCTGCTCTATACCTTGCTTTTTACAAGGAAGAGAATTTCATAAGAATATCTTACCCAGAGTTCATAACTGTCTAGCCACTTTTAGTTATAAGAATATTATGGATATTTTAAGTTAAATATGATTTTAAACCCACATCAAATTCCTGACCTTCTCGCAGTGCTGACCACATCTTCCTTCCATTCACATGTGTAGAAATGACTGTGCGCGTGCATCCATACTTGAGTGGACCCGCAAATGTGTGTGGTGTGCAAAGTCTGGTGTCTGCTCTTGGTAGTATGTGTACTCCATCAATTTAATCTTTTTATCTGAAACCTGTTTTTCTGAAATTAATACAGGTACACTAGTTTACTTTGATATTAGAACAGTATATCTTTCTTCATCAAGCTACATTTATTTTAATTGAGTTTTATATTTAAAGTGGGTTTCTTGTAGACAAAATAGAGTTGGTTCTTGTTGCTTTTTTTAATCCATTCTGATAGTCTTTCAGTTGATATATTTGGACTGTATACAATTATTGTAGATTATTGATAGAAGTGGATTAGCATTTGCCATATTCTGTTTTGCATTTATTCTTTGTACCACCTTCTTTTCTGTCTTTTCTGTTTTAATTGACTCTTTTATCATTGATCATTTTATATCCATTTTATCTCCTCTTTAAACATATATACTAAAAGTATTTACATGTAGTGTGTGTGTATATATTTATATTTATACATAAAGACATAAACTACATATACATATATATATACCATACTTCTTAAAATTCTTATTGATGTTCCTGGAATTTACATTATACCTTTTTTATGATATTCTAAATTAAGGCTACTATACAGTAGCACTCTACTACTTCACATATAGTGCAGATAGCTTGTAACCAAACAGCCATACCTCCTTCCATTCCTTATAACCTTCAATTCACTTCACTTGTTTATGTATTATAAATACTAAGTGTATTTTTGCCAACATTGCTTTATGCAGTTCTTTTAGACTAGTCAAGAATAAGAAAAATAAAATATTTTACTTTACCATTGTATTTTCCTTCAATTATTCTGTTTATCGGTAGATATAATACCTACACTATATACTTTTTCTTGAGGGATTACTTTTTTTAAGGGCAGATCTGCTGAAAACTAATTTCATCATTTTTATGTCTATATTCTCTTTCACTTTTTAAGAGTAATTTTGTAGGATATACAAGTTTAGATTTGTGACTTTTATCTTTCAACACTTTAAATAGTTTATTTCACTCTCTCCTTGCTTGCTTAGTTCCTAATAAAAAGTCTATTGTAATTCTTATCCTTGAGTATCTATAGTTAAGGTGTTTTTCCTTTGACTTCCTATGTGTAGTTTGTTGGTTTGGTATTTATTATAGTCAGCCTTCTCTGAGTTTCTAAGACCTCTGGTAGGATATCTGTCATTAATTTAGGAGATTTATACATTGTTAATTTAAATATTCTGCTCATTTTTTAAATTCTTATTCACTTCAGCTTTTGGAACACACAGGCTTAATTTGAGGAGATTAAAAACAAGATACTCCATAGATTTAGAAACCTAAAGATATCAGGGATAACTATACTTACTTTTTCCTATAACATAGACTTGAAGCCAAAAATGGTAATGGTAACAAGGAAGTCATCATGTAATGATAAATAGATCCATTCATCCAGAAAATGTGACTATCATAAATACATGTGTGTATGTGTGTTTATGTGTGTATGTGTGTATGTGTATCTGTGTGTATATGTGTTATGTGTGCATGTGTGTATGTATATGCATCTGTGTGTATCCAACAATAAAGCACCTAAATATATTAAGTAAATCCTAACATACGTGAAAGGAGAAATAAATAATAATATAATAATAGTGTGAGACTTCAATACCCTATTTTCAATAATGGGTAAATCAGACAGAAAATTAATAAGGAAATTTTGAACTTGACTATACTTGAGACCAAAGGGATCTAACAGACATACACAGGACATTCTATCCACTGGCAGTTCAAATGCACGGTCTTCTCAAGATCACATAGAACGTTCTCCAGGATAGGTCATATGATAGGTTACAATACTTAGAGCAGCTAAAAAGATTGAAATCACACCATGTATATTTCCCAGCCACAATGGTATGAAACAAAATCAATAACCAGAAAAAAATGGAAATGAAAAAAATCACAACTACGTGGAAATTATGCAACCAATGAGCTGAAAGTCTCTCTTAGGGTCCTGAGCGGTACTGTCTTCGATGAACAGTGATGCTGGTAAAATCATCTCTTGCTCTTACCCTCTTGAATACATCTAAACCACTATACATGCATGTATATGTGAATGAATGCAGGAGTCTATGTATGCGTGTATGTTTGTATACATGTAGTTACTCTGATGGTGTACTTGGGGTCCACGCTAGAAATTTGGTCTTCCACAAAGAGTGTCTTGTGTGTGTCTATGTGTGATGGTCGACGGTATCGTTCTACAAGGGCGCCTGGACTGTACCCAAGAGGAACTGGACCCCGTTCACTGGTCACTGCAGAGTCTAAAGTTAGGACCACTATCTGTATTCCCATAACCCAAGGCAGGGGTAGGAGAGACTCGCTTCGGGTTCTTTGTCTTATAATGAAGGGCCCTTCAGCTCCCACCAAGGTACTCTTGTCTGTGGATGGATGCAAATTGTTATTGTTGAAGAGTCAGGGAGTACACGCAAATAAGATATGCCTTTTCCATCCATATTATGACATCACTCTTTAAGATTTTTCGTTTTAACATTACTTGAAATTATTTAATTTCTCTCCTTTCCCTTAGCCACTGCTCAAATCATTGTGTCTCAAGCACATACCTAAAAAACCTCCTAAATGATTCCTAACCTCCAATCTTCACCCTTCTTCATAAGACAGTAACTATTTCCTAAAGTGTGCATATCTGACTGTGTCTCATCCCTACTCAAAATCCTTCAGTATTTCCCCCATTATTCTTTGGAGTAAAATGCAAGCATATAGTGAATTTCAAAGATCTATATGAACAGGCCTTCTCCTTGGTCTTCCTACCTCATCACCTTGTATGGACTAGATGATGCTTTTAGTTTCTACAACACATACTCCACAGCTGCCTTTCATATATCAATTTCTTCTAGCATATGACCTCAGCCCCCAAGTCACCCACCCATACTCTCCCCTAAAGTGTCCCTAATTCATCTTTCAGGCCTCAGCTTCACAGTCCCTTGTGAAGGCTTCTGCAGGTGCTAGATCAGCACCCAACCCTCAACCCCTGTGTATTATCATAGAGCCTGGAATTTCCACATCACATCATATTATATTCCACTATTTTCTATTCTCTAACCCCTTTTGACTCTGAGCTTCTCTAAGCTAAAGCAATGCATAATTTATTTGCCATTAGATCTCCAGTTCCTGATAGACTGACAGCCACTTAGTGGGCTTTTAATAAATATTTGTCATTTTATTGCTTGAATAAATACAGAGATAGACTGTTGAACTCTATTTGAGGCTGTGAGTACAGCTTACCCTGATCACCAGTGGACATGTTTTCTCTACACAGCAGTTAAACTGCCCGTGATCATTCCTGGAGCTGTGAATGTGCACTTCAGTGACTTTTCTGTGCCATCATTGCGACATGTTGGAAGGAAGGTTTGATTTCTTGATACAAGCATAATGTTAAGTAGCTCAGATGGGAAACAGCTCTGGTTGTTTGCCTCCCTGTAGAAAACTGGAAGACCTTTCTTCAACATCAGGGTATTCTAAGAGTAATGACTGTGATCTCTAAAACCTCTGTTCTGACTTGTCTACCGAAGGAAAACAAAACACATATACACGCAATAACAGTATGGTTGTGAGCATGTGTTGACTTTTCATGACTTAGCCTTCTATTAATGTTCATGAAAAAGAGAAAACTCGTGCTCCCTGGAATATAACAGGAGCCTTCTGTTTCCTGTTAGAACATCTGCCCTATTTACTGCTGCTTTGACAAAGTCACTGCCCAATTGCTTTCTTCAGGAAGATCAGTGTTTACACTGTAGTCGGTCTTGAATCAAAACAGTTCTGATTTGTTAATAATTCACTAACCAAATATTATGACTGAAAAACTGGGACACTGGTAAATAATCAGATGCAGAATGAAGCTTCTGTTGCATTTAGTCTGATAATGGAAATGAAAACACATAAAAAAAGTAATTTAGCAATTCATCGTATCCTGTTAAATGCCAGCTGTTTCCAGGGTTTTAGGACAGAGTGCCTTGTTTTTTCCCCTCACGTCTTTGGAATATGGAGAATACATTACAAAGTAATTAAGGGATCCCATGTTTTCTGCTAGCAAAAGTAGTGTGTGTTGCCAAGGATTCATTTGCTGATTCAGTAAATATATGAGTCAGGCATCTTCCTCAAACACTGAAGTTACAGTCTTGTGCAGCAGGAGAGAAGCAGCAGGGCTGTACTCAAGGAGCTTACATTCTAATGCAGGATGAGGGAATAGAGAGTAAATAACCAAACACATAACATGTTGTCAGGTGGTGAGTGCCTGGAAGGACAGAGAGATTGGAATAGAGTGCTAGGTGTTTAGGAGTTAGACTGAATAGAATCACCTCCTCATATTACTACTCTTGAATGCTGTCTTTCTCAAATCGATTCATTGCACTTTTTGAAATGAAACAAAAGATTCTATTTAGCAATCTCCTCCTATATGTATTTTTTAATAGCAACCCTAGTGGTGATCCTGATGGATAAAAACATGCATTTATTAAGAAATAACAGGAAAATGACAAAAGAGTTTTTTGTATGCGCTATCAGATATAGTGATTTTTGACTCTGGTATATGTGTAGCCAACATTTTCTGGTTTAATTAGAAATCACATTGATGATCGTAAGACATGGTATATGCTCCTGATTTCAGTGGAACAAAGAAACTGTTCGGATAGCCTGAGAGACATCATTTTGTTTTAAAGATGCTATCTTGAACTAAGGTAAAATATGTGCCTTTGTCTTAAAAAACCTGACCCCTGGTGGCCAACAGGGCACCACACCTTAACCCCAGCATTCCTCCTGACAATGACACCACTAATTCCAGTTGCTATATCCTGACCTCTGCACTCCATTGTTAACCATTTACAGTCTGTCAATCAGAACTGCACAGGAGACAAAGACGTAGCTGTGCAGACCATACATCTGCACCCGGATTAGACCCTCTATAAAACCTTATGGGTCCCAGGTCTTAGGGCTGGTACATTTCTTTAGTGCCTCATCTGCTGTGAGTTTTTTCAATAAAACTTGAGTACTCAGAGCACTTTACCAGGAAGGTCCCTAACCTTCCAAGGGACCTAACAGAAACACTAACTTCACTTACAAAAGATCCCATTATCTCTGAGATCAAAATCAAATGATTAAAAAATTATGTTTAATGTATTATTCTGTAATTAAATTATTATTCTGTAATAAAAATAATGTGCATAATAATAATAGCTTTCTTTTTTTTTATTTTACAAAATATTTTGGCATGCCCCAGTTCATTTGAGCATCACACAGACCTGTACCAAGTTACTATTTTCATTTATAATAGTGAAGTCTGAGATTCAGAGAAGTTAACTGATAAGATAGTGCAGAAATAGTCCTCAAATCCAGGAGTTCTTGCTTCATATTTCATGTATAATACTGCGCCACTATATATAAACCAAACCAAGTGGAATTATAACAGCTTTCCAAAGACTTTTGTATTTCCTGACTTATGCAATTCATAGACTCTCAGGATGATATTTCAATCACTCTCTCCTTTGATTATTTAACTCTGAGTAGTACTTTCTTCATTAAATCTGCTACAAATTAAAAAATTAAGGTTTGGTTTTTTCCCACAGTTAAGGAAAGTCTTCGTTTTAATAGTCAAGAGTATGGGATGTTAAAGCATCAACTAAGAATAGTAATTAATTATAAATGCCTGTGGAGATGTACATCTTACATGAAACAACAATGAAACTCATATGGAGCAAAAGAGCTGCCTCTGCTTAGAGAAATAGGAAAATCAATAGATGGGGCTTACTCTGAGCAAAGATTGAAAGACCTGAACTCAGTTGTTCTTAGGAGGCTGCTTTTTTCCTGTCTGTCTGACCTATAGATAGTAAGATGGGTTTGACTTTAGTGCTTCTCTTCCTTCCTTCCTTTTTATTCTCTTCCTATTTTTTAATCTCTCCTTTCCTCTTTCCCTCCTTCCTCCCTTCCCTTCTCTTTCCTCTCCTCTTTTTTCTTCTCCTTTAAAGAGGACTTCTTAGAGGAATGTAGCTTCAAAGTTCTGTTGAAATCAGTCAGACATCTTACTTGAAATTGGAAGAGTGTAGTTACTTTCTATTTCTATAACACATGTCTATGAAGAAAACTCCTAAACTCTCCAGATGAAATAATCATGTCTCTCTTATATGTATATTGTTTTGAAAAGTCCAGAGTCAATGCTCAATTGAAATGCACTTGTGTACACATATGGATAGTGTAATGTCAGCTTTTATTCCTTCCATTTCATAGATAGATCTAGATGTAGATATGTGTGTGTATGTAGGTGAATTTTATATGAAAGCAATTCTAGGAAAAGACAATGAAATGGTGTTAGTTTTAACCTAAGATTATGACAAATAAAACATACTAGGTAATCAAAATTGTAAAACAATGCATTTTTAAGTGATGGGAATAAAAACAAAAAAATAGAAGGCAGCTAGGCGAACTTGTTGCCAGGGTCTCTGGCCTGAGCTTGCGGGAAAAGAGCGCCAGTTAGGGACTGAATGCCCTGACTTTAATAATTCGATTCCCTGTAGACGCTTAGACACATCGCTTGAACCTTTTGATCCTTATTTTTATTTCTCTAAAATGTAATGGTTTCTTAGTACCTAATCAGGCAAAACAACAAAAGGGAATATTAAAACCACTTAGCAAAGTTATATAAATTAACAAAATGAGTCAACATCATGACATGTTAAGGAAAAAATCGGCAGTCATTAACCAACCATTCTGTGTCAGTTTTTGCAAAATTAATACTATATATCTCAGTAGTGAAATCCAAGATAATGATGGTCTTTTAGATTGAGTAGCAGAATAATATACGTTTGTTTGGGGCCATTTTCTTTTTTGTATGTGAGAATGTATGTATAAGTAGTTACCGAGTTCTTAGTTGCCCAGGATCGAACCTACACACTACGTGCCTCTCTCTGGAAGACCCAAGCATGCAAATTGTAGCATTAAGCATAATCTGACTCTTTGTACTCTTGTGTGTTTCCAGTCTATATTCAGAACAAATAAATAAAGTCGAATTGCCTTTTAAAGGAAAAATACGAGCACGAAGTCCAAGCCCATCAGCCAGACTGTCAAGGACGCCTTCCTTTATATTCCAGCTACACATTTTATGAGAACTAAAAGCCTAATCAATAATTTAACAAGCTAATGGACATTTTTTTTCCTAAACACAGAGGGCTTGTTCTGAAAAGGACACATTGCTAAGGCCACAGAGGCAGAAATGGAAAGTAGTTGCCAGTATTTAATGCTTAACCTGTAAAGCTCTACGTATGGCATGTGTGCAAGACCAGCTGCCTAAAACGGGGCACGTCTCTTCTTGTTCTGCAAAGCTGTTGTTTCTGTCCGTATTTGTTGTGCGAATGCATTTTCCCCATGAGCCAGGAATCTGAATATCCTGTCAGTGCTTTGATTTTTAAAAGTACTATAAGGCACAAAACTAACATCCAGATATTTAATGTGTACTTCACGCAAAAATGTAAGCTCTGAAAATGAGTCTAATTCCAACTTCAGGGACAATGTTTGATAACCTGGCTGTGAATATTAGCATTCATGCTATTGACAATGACATTGTGTTTGTCGTACATGTAGGAAGAGCAAGCCAGCCGTTGTCTGGAAAATATTTTAACTGTATTTAGGAGGATTATGCTTCATTTAATGAATAAAATGAAGTCTTTGGATTTTTTCTTATTTTTCCCTTTTTCCTTTATTTTGTATCTTGGTTGAGAACAACTACACAAGAGAGGCAAAGTGAAACACTACTGAAATAATTAAGTGCCTAATTTGGACACTGGAGAATAGCCATTTGACAGCATTTATGTAATGCTGTCCAGTTTGTCACTATGACAATGCTCTATCCGCATTTCAGGATTATGCAGAGTTCGGTTATTTTTACCCATTTCCCTGTTATCGAAATCTAAAACCTCCTTTTCCCCCTTAAGCTATAGATACATCATTAAATGGATTTTTTTCATAGATGAACTCTGCAAATTTAGTGTATACAGATTGCATCTGGCATTTGGGTTAAAGAAAACTTTTAATAATTAGGCTATCAGAATGACTTCAACTAGGTTTCCTATTTTTTTCCACAAATCTAAGAAGGATTTAGACTTGTGTTTGGTTATCACGGAGTTGAGTATGCTGAGAGTTGAGAGCGACATACACAGACACGTCAAAGACGGGCCTGCCTGGTGGCCTGGCAGGTAAATCCTCTCTTCCAACCAGGCGCAGTCCACGGCCATCCCAGGGACCCAGGTTTGAGACCCAGGGCCAAGGGTACAACCAAGATGAACAACTAAATAAATAAATAAATGCTTCGTCCTCCTCTCTCTTCCTGCCTGCTTGCCTGCTCCTGCATTCCTGCCTGTGCCTCCCCTTTAGAGAAATAAATAAATAGAAGTCAAGTAATGTCAAAAACTTATCAAGGCAGCAGGGACCCCTGCTTGATGACAGCAGTTAGGGCTTCAGATCCGGGTGACTTTTGGTCACTTTTGGGGAAGGCCTGTTCAATTAGTTTTCTGATAGCATTGCTTTGTTGTTTGTTTATTTGTTAAGGAAAGGTACAGACGGGAATGAAGGTGAGTAGACAGGCAGGAAGAGAGAGGAGGAAGAAGCATCTATTTATTTATTTGGTTCAATTGTTCATCTTGGTTCTTGACCTGTCCCTGGGTCTTGAACCTGGACCCTTGGGTTGTGTGTGGTCTATGCCCCGTAGCCTCATTTGCTAGGCCACCGGGTTGCATCTAATATCTTACCCTGACGCTCATCATTGGACATGATGTCCTTTTCCTGTCTTTGTCACGAGAGACATCACACCAACTTGCGCTCCTCTGAGTCAGAGCTCAGCTCTCAGCCACTGTATTTCAAGGTAGAGAGAGGGGCGTCTGTGATCTCCACTCTGCAGCATAGTCACACCTTTTCCAGACAGTGCTGTGAGGAGTATTGAGCAGAGTTTCCTTACTAGACACATCAGTAAATAATCAAAATAAATGAATAAAAGGGCAGGTGAAGCAGAGGAGCATAAGACAGTCATGTTAAACAGCAGTAGCAAATATGTCTGTGAAAAAGTAACCATTAGCTTCTGTCATCCTGCCTGTCCTTTGACTTCTCTTGTTTGTGCTGCAGACCACATCCATTCTTAATGTACTTTCTGATGAAGTTTTCTTTTTTAAAACAAGCCACTTGTCCAGAAATACTAAAACCAAAATGCTCTGGCTGCACCATACGTGCTTTTGACTTGCCGGAGTGCCCCTCTAGGCCGTGCTTGCAGAATTTCTCTTCTTAAAGTGCGGCCCACTGACCGTGAACCTGCGCGCATTTCTTTCCGACCAGAAAGACATGTTCACAGGCTGGCCCGTGCAGGTGGTTGCAGGTCCCATTCTCGGCAGAGGGACGTGTCAGTGCAAAAGTGCCTCAGCATAGAGCCACACATCTCCAGACTGCTTTCTCTCAAAGGTGGATTTTCCATTTGTTGTTCATTTTTCATGGTTTTCCTTAGGAAAACAAGACTTGTCCTCTGCTGGAAATTCTGGTCAGATGTCTTAAAACGAGCCTGCCGCATCTTTTCAAAACATTGTGGATACCCTAATGGAAAGATAATATCCATCTGCCTATGATAGGAAATTAATCTTTACAATCCTCTCAACGTAGTATTTATATAATTTTGCTAGACACACAGGTGCCTTAAAATTTCATCTTAAAATAACATCCTTAGAAGGCAGGTGATAGGTCTCTAGGCATTATTATATTTCTTCAGGCATTCAAGCCTGCAGCCTTGTTTTTTATAATTTCAGTCCTGAGAAGCTATAATTATCCTGAAGCACACTACTTACACTGTCTTATTTCTTCATTATAGCAGTGACATGAGATAAAAGCACACTTATTGGGATCAAATGCCTATTATTTTGTAGTGTTATAAAGAAATTCTCATGACAACAATTGGTATTACATAGTCATCGACCCCCGAAATGATGCTAGGTTCTGGAAAGATGGTAATTAAAGTCCCGTCAAGAAGGCTCTTTATATTTTTGTTAATAATTTAAGAAAGAGAAACATGGGCCAATGTAAAAGTCAGTGGCATAGATAACTGAGTTGGTTCAAATGATTCCACATGATTCTCAAGTCAGAACTTTGTCTCAATTAATATTTGGGGCATTTGATTTAAATGTCTATCTAAACAAGCTAGCTAAAGAATATTCTTTAATATATCCTTTCTCTTCTTTGACCTTTAGAATAAAAGGCTTTGAATATACCCCAGAGGAGGAAAATAAACTAGAAATATGAGAGGAATGACACTGTCTCTAAGGATACATTTATAGTCTATCAGTAATATTATTTTCAAATATTATAAAGCATTGTCTGACAGGTTTTCATTTAAGATTCCTGTAATTATTTATGTTCTGTTATTCTCATTAAAAAGAAAAAAAAACATTACATTGCCAAGATAATACATAGATTTTTCTACTTCTAGAGAAAGATACTCGTTTATTTCTAAATAGACAAAAGAAAAGAACTATGATGACTGGCAAAGGCAATACGGAAAGCACTGTGAGTGAAGGTGTCAGGTTTATCCAGCCTGGATTTTTATCAGCTCTACATTAGCAAGACGTAGGGCATAGACAAGTTATTTATTTAATTGGGCCTCAGTTTCCTGAACAGGAAAAGGGGATCATAATCCTAAGATTATCACATTTAAGATTGTTGTGAGGAGTTTATCATTTGGCTTCATTTGTACCTGGCATATAAAATGTACTGTGTACTTTGTTTTATGTAATGTGGGGATATTAAGAATAATTGGTCAAATTCACTCATTCTTTTTCCTACCTTCAACTGTAGCATAGCCAGTCCTTTGTTTTCTTGTTTGTTTGTTTAAGGAAAGATGCAGGTAGAAGGTAAGCAGAAGCAGACAGGCAGGAAGAAAAAGGAGGAAGACGTATTTATTTTATTGAGTTGTTCATCTTAGCTGCCCACTTCCCCAACCCAGGATGTGAACCTGGGTCCTTGGGACCTATGTGGACTGCACAAGTCAAAGTCAGGTTAAAGCCCCTACTCCACCAGGGCGTGCCACCTCCAGTCATTTTAATACGTTTTCCCCCCAAAAATGCACTTCTCCAGCATTCTAGGTTAGCATATAAAAGGAGGATTTTTTTCCAAAAATCTGGCACTCAATGAACCTGATATCTTTTAACTTGTGACATATTACTTTTATATTACTTAGCCAGTATATTATTATTTTTGCATTCTGATATAAGCTCATGCTCTATTATTTTTAAGGCAAAAGAGATCTTTATGGGACATTGACAGTTATCCAGTGACATGTTAGCTCTGGGGGACAAAAGTTCTGTGATTTATAACTATTCTAGCCAGGTTGCAATGACATGATATTAGAATGGTTACTGCAAAACCGTTATATTTCCAAAATAACTAAAGCACACCAAGAAACTTAAAGCTTTAACAAAGAGTCAGTGAGCATCACACAGAAATTTCCCACACAACACTTGGCTTTCTTTCTACATTATAATATATATATATATATAATATACATACTATAATATATAATAATATATATTATTTTCATATCTCTGTTTTCACATTATTATTTATAACATAACTCTTTAAAAAATACATGATTTATGGTAGAAAATGACCATTTTTGTGAGTTGCTTTAGTAATCTCTGTGCTTTAGATCAAAATTATTCAAGTTCTTTATTTTTTATATTTGATATTTACATATAGCATTTTATTAAGTATTTATAATTTCAGCTGCAATCCTTTATTTGAATAAGTCTATGATCACATTCAATTTTCCTGTTTTTTGTTCAAGAGTAATCAACCTAGATTTCACTTTTCCTAGTTTCTGATTGGTAAAAGTATGCTATCAAAATGCTACAATATTTTTGAGGTAATATTGAGATAGGAAAAATTGTAAAAGGGTGAATATGGAAGAATTTTTTTGGCTGAATGCAATCAGTTTCCATCAAACAGTAGTAGTTTCTTTATTGGAGTAAAAAAAAATCTTCATTAGGTGTGCCCTGGTGGAGAAGCGGTTAAGTCACGTCTCTGTTGAAAGATACAAGTCACATATCCCTGGTTCAAGTCCTGGCCCAGGGGAATCAACCAGTGTAAAACAACAGAATGAAAGTAAAATAAAAATACTTCTTCCTCCTCTCTCTCCCTGCCTTCCTGCCTACTGCCTTCATTCCTGCCTCTGACTTTCCTTTAAAAATAAAAAATCCTCATTAGACCACAAAGAAAGAAGATTTCTTGACTCCGATTGCATTTAAACCCAGATCTCTGTCTATATCAGAAAATAACTGGATCCATTGTTTCACTTTAGAACTGGTTTAATTCTGCTTCCTCTCTAGCCTGGAAGGTATTAGATTCTTGAGTTTGATGGTGTTGATTCCACATTCCACGTAAAATGTATCTGGAAAGTAATACTATAGTTTTAACGAACAGTGAGAGGATTTCAATCCCTATTTCAAATTTAATTTTAAGAATGAGTTTAAGTGTGATTTTGAAATAAATATTGAATATGTGACTTTCCATCTATGTTAAGCTACATGAGCTGTTATAAAATACCCTAAACTGGGTCATTTAAACAGATAGTTATTTTCTCACAATCAGGGAGGATAGAAATTCATGGTGGAAGTTATCTCTTCATCTTCTTATAAGAGTTCCAGACCTATCAGATTACCCATCCCTTTGATCTAATTCAATCTTAATTACCTCCCTAAAAGCAAACACAGTTAACCTGATTAATGGGGTGGGGGTGTGGGGGCTACAATTCAACTCTCCAAACCACCTAAAATCATATGTGTACTTCTCCTGAAATCCCAAGTGAAGTGAGGTGTTGTCTAGAATGTTGATACCACTTTGGAGATTATGCAAATGATATTCTATGGTCATTTTTTATTTCTCTTTCAGATCAGCATTTTCATGACCCATTTGTCCAACTATGGGAATGATCGTCTTGGGTTATATACCTTTGTGAACCTGGCCAACTTCGTGCAGAGCTGGACCAACCTGAAATTGCAGACTCTGCCTCCAGTGCAGCTGGCCCACAAGTACTTTGAGCTCTTCCCTGAGCAAAAAGACCCCCTCTGGCAGGTAACATGGGACAGCCTCTCTAAGGTGGAAGGAAAACGATGAGCAATTTGTGCATGCCTAATTAGCATTAGGAACTCTGCTGGAGACATTAAAGCTGGCCTTTGACACACACTTTTTTTTTCATCTAATCATTTCATTCTTTTTAATAATTTTGTTGTTGTTTTGTGGATTATGAATTTGTAGTTTTTCTGGGGTTCTGTTTGGTTGCTTGGTTAGGCAATTTTGCTTTGAGGATGCTGTTTTGTTGCTCATTCAGTGTGAGCCCAAACCAGCAATAAGATGGTTAGACCTTGAGTATATGGAGAGAGAAACCAAGAGCCACCATCGTCCAGGATCCTATATCTTGACTGATATGTATGTGTAATTACAGATATTGCAAACACAAAGGAAAAGCAGTTTTTGCCTCCTGCTCAGATAGATTCTGTCTGTCTCCACATTTAACTCTAATCTTTCACTAGGATCCAATCTATTGATACAAAAAATGAATTGTTGATTTTAGAATTGATCGTATCTATACTTCAACTTCATATGGGAACCACTCAGATTCATGCACGAAATGTAAACTATCTGCTTCTTAGCAGTGATCTAGGAAAATGCTACCTCCTCCTTTCTTCCTTCCTTATGCGTCAGATGCCATTGACCCGCACAATCAATAAGCTGGCTGCAGAGAACAGATCAGATAGTCTCCTGCAAAGCAAGCAGCCCACAGAGAAGTAGCATCATTAACGAAAAATCACTGAGAAACAGACGTCCTCCTCTCCTATACCCTTCTCTTCAGGATGATCTGTTTCTCTTTATTCTATATTTGTAGTACATTCTATGCCGTGCCTAGCCAATCAGGAGCTCAACTAACACATGTTTATTAAGCACTTACTATGTGTAGGGCAAGGCTAGTTCCTCTAGGGAATGCAAAGAATAAAATGTGGTATTTGCCCTCATAGTCAGTGGGAGGGTTCCTTGTTATTCACTCATATATTTCATACGTGTTTGCAAACTGACTACTAGAGAAAGTCATACTTTATACTGATTATTTCTTTAGCAGCCTTTTATGTTCAACTACCTACACATTCTAATTCTTTACCTTTCCGGGAAGTGGTTTATGTTTGGTAAATAAGTTAGACAGACAGATAAATAGATGAATATAAAATTAGTATGAGTGTATCTAATCACACAAGAAGATACTGAATTTCATAAAGGCAAAACATCGTGTTCCAAGAATGAAAGTTACTCAAATACACATTCGCTTGAAATTGAGAAATTATTAATAGTAAATCAATTATTTTCTCACACATTGATTTATGAAATGTCTACCATTAATGGTATGGTAGCAAGAAAAAGTAGTCAACAAATGTAGCAGATAGCTGACATATAAAAAATGAAGTCAGTGACTCCTAAATCTATTCTTTCCTTTAGAGAGAAAACGCTGATGAGGAATTGTATTTCTTAATAATAGCATGAGTCTGTTAAAATAAAGAATTGTATTTATTGATAGTTTCAAGACCAGTGACTCTGTTCATTTTGTGAAAAGAAAATGCAGTCAGAGATAGCAGCTGCAATATGATTTGGTCAACATGATAAGTCTAAATATTGATGGAATGTTTGTTAAATAATATTGCACTATTTGGTGGGAGGTATGAATAAAATGTAAAAGTCGACAATGGAGCTATTCCATAAACTAAGTCACTTTGGAAGACATAAGAACATATGAAACAATTACAAGTACCAACCATTTTAATTTTGAATAGCATTGTAGAGCATTCCTAGGAAGTTCTTAATAAGTGATAGAACTAACCAGAAAAGGCTTCCTAGAGTTCAGTCGTTTGGGGTTTTTTTAGATTTAGGAATTTTCAAATATAGTATTTTAAACAGCTTATTATGAGTAACACTCTAGAGTAAATTATTTTATTAAAGAAATACTCCCTTTGCTATCACATGAATTATTTTATTTACATAGTTTCTTTTAACTGAGGAATATAATAAGGTTGCAAGCATTTCCCATCAGCTACAATACCATCTATTCTCAAATAGATTTTAAAAAGAAAACAAAAGCTGCAAAGCAGAATAACAACTAAGTTACAAAGGGAATTATTCAGGTACTAGAAACGTTGAGCACAGATGATTCATTGAAGCAAATCTGATCAACTTTACTAATCAGAAATGAGGTTCAAAACACCACAAATGGTTAAGTAAAGAAAGTGCATAATACTTTCTAGATTCCTTTCCCTGGTGGTTATCTCTTCTTTTCACATACTGATTCAAAACAACAAGCAGAACAGCTATGAGCCTCATCCTCATGTCCTTTCCATTGTAGAAATTTAACTTTACAAAAATAAATAAATAAATAAAAAGCAGCACTGATTAAATGTTTGCTAGGCCACTCATAACCCTACAGAGTCAGGGCAGTGTAACAGAACCTGTCCCTGTCATTGTTACATACTGTCAACAGGAAATATCCAGGTGCCTTTTCGTGTTTATAGGCATGACTTTTTCTTTAGTATATTTCACTTTTAAAAAGTGAGCCAACTGTTGTTTTTCTTTAGATTTTCAATTCACACTTTTTATTACCACAAATAAAAAGAAAATGTGCAAAATGATCATCTTCACCTCTTTAATTTCCTTTGGTTCCTTATGTAAATTTTTATTAGCACCCACTGCCATCTATGTGAAACTGCTTTGTCACCTCATTAAAAAGTGCAATATGAGTGTCTGTCAGTGGACTCCACAGTAGGAGCAGCATTGAAGGTGACAGTGCCCCCTTTCCTGGAAGTTGACACTTTGAAAGTTGTGCATATATATGCTGTGGCAAACACGAAATTCCCTGAGGACCTACCAGTCCCTGGTGTGTAAAATTCCGAAAATCCTACTCACAGGCACCTATTAACTCTTATGTCTTTTTGTTTGGGTAGAATAATCACTATGAGGCATGAAAGAATAGGGTTTCCTCTTTAAACCACACACACACGCACGCACACGCACACGCACACGCACGCACGCACGCACGCACCAGCATGGAGACTGATGGAAGGTCAGATTCGCACACATTCACTAATCGATGCTTTTAAGCTCTCAAGCTGTCAGGTTAGCTCAACCTCAATCTGCACGCAGTCACTCCTGAGTACCACTGTCCACAAACATGCCAGCATGATGTGAGTACTGCTTGTTCATGTGACCAGGGGTCGGCTCGCTCTCCCACGCTGTGTCTCTGGGATGAAATAAAGGGAAAATTCTGGTTGTGAAATCATCCAACTCCAGTTTAGTAGTAGGAGATTTGAATATCTGGAACGTGCACCAATCACGAGCTCCAGTGACAAATACACTGGCGTGTCTGTTATTCTGTGTCTGATGAAGGAACGAATGATTGTAGATTGCAAGGACAGCTAGTTCAACTTGCTGATTTTATACGGGAGATGAATGGCACCTAATGCAGAAGTACAGATCTGGTAAATCCGAGTCTCTCATTCCTGCTTGGGGTAGGGAAGTTCTCGCCACACCAAACGGTAACTTAGATTTATAAAAATAAATCTGTTAGCAATTCGCTCGAAAGAATGAAATACCTGTTACTTCAGAAGAATCCAATGGTGTATGCAGTGTAAATGTATTCCGCCTCTACTTTTCAAGTCACAACATAATAAAAAGAAAGATCTTTGCCTTTGTAGAACTTACAAGACAGAATAAGTCCTTGCCAGGTAAACAAAATGATGTCGTAAATTTGTCCTCCTATTTATTCCCTTCTTTACCACTCTATACCTTATTTATGACTCCATTACCGCATGTACCAGGAGGTATGGCAGACACTGGTACCTGTCAGAGACCAGCACTTGCAAACCCTAAGGAGTGAAGCTGTGTTTATTCAAGCTTATAAAACCTAGAGCCTAGGATACTACCATAGCCATTGCCATTAAAATATCATGAATAAATAATCAAAAGCAGAGATACGTGTGGACGTGTGTGTGGAAAGAGCAATAAATGTGGCCCACCTGCTTCTTAGAGAGGAGCAGCGATGAAATGAGGATGAACCTTGACGAGCAGGTGTCAATCAGCTGGGAAAGCTGCGAAAGCTACCAGGGTAGTTTGACCTTGAGGGCCAACAGGGAACAGCTCTCTTTAGATTCTGAAAATGAGAGTGAAGTAGTGTTTTAAAGAGTGTTAACCAAGGCAGATTCTACTAGAAGCCTTATTCCAGGGCAGGTAAGACGAAGGAGCCGTGTTTAGGGCAATACTCCAGACAGGAGCGAGGGCGCTCTGAGTAACTTCTTGGTAGTGAAAAAAACTGAGCTCTTCAAAGACAATGTGGTAGAAGATGTTTATGGGTGAGACGCGGAGATTAAAGGAAGATGGATCTACGTGAAATTGCCCCACAGCTGGGGAAAGAAGAGCTCTGCAATTGCATGTTTCCCACCCCCATTTCTTCAGCTGTTACCCTTCCAGTGACACCACCAGGATGGCTTCTACCTTTTCGCAGGGAGCGTGAAGGTGCAGACTTCCAAACTGTCTCATGTACTTTTCCCTCATCACAGTTTGAATTTAAGTGTCCTGTGTTCCCTTTCTCTTCCTGACTCAGTGGTGTTTAAACCCTTCAGGAGAGCATCCCAAATTCAGAGACAATTCCTATAGCTTTAATTCTTTAATTTACAGCGAAGCATTTCACTTTTTGATAATACAAGACCGTAGACAGTCTGACACCTCAAAATGGTGGCAGAAGTCATGGGTTTTCCTTCTCCTGTCCATCACACATATCTGGTCTTGTCATATGTCACACTTGTCACACCAATAACTTTTTGAAATGTGCTCATGGAAAGACTGCTTGCAGATAAATCCTTAAAGTAACGTAAAATAAAATAAAATGAAAAGTCATAATGCTTTTATACTTCTAAATCAAAATCATCATAAGGCAAATATATTTTGAGCACCTAATTCAAGTATAACAAAAAAAACCTGAATTCTTATGTGCGTGCCCTGCAGAAATTGTTACATTGAGTGCCACACTCTAAGTAAAAACATCTTACTAGATCAGTCTGTTAGAGTTTTAAATATTGATTTCTTTGAGTTGATGATCTGGATTTGGTCTCTGGATATTCATACAACCATAAATAATAATATAAGACACTCTAAGTTGAAATGTGCAATCATCTCTTTGAAAATACGAGAACTACAGAATAAGCTTGTCATTTACTGCTGGGGTCAGTTTCACTGTGAGAATATCATGGGAACATATCAACAATATCAATTTATTAAATAAGCATGGGCACAGTAGGACGCAGAATGCAGAGGTGCTCAGGATAAATATTCTCTGTGTAAAGCAACAATTCTAGGCTGTTACCCCAGAACCACAGGTCCCTTTCTGCTTGCTCCCACACCCAGGGGTTGGCATTTATGCTCTTCTATATCCAGAGTACCGTAGTAGAAAAGCTTAGTAAGAATCAGACTACTGAGTGGCCCAGTGGCTCTGTAGAGAGAACTTCCCTTAGGGACTGTGCCCTCAGAAAGCAAAGAGCTGATGGACGGGCTGCGTTTACACAGCGCACACTAGGGTGGAGTCTTTGTAAAGACCGCGTGGATTTCAGTCACTCCAGGAGGCTTTACTGATTGAAGCAGTGAGAATAAACATCCCTGGCCTATTAAAATTCCTCATCAGTGTACATGGGTTGTGTTAGGCTTAGATGACTTTGAGACACAAAAAATTGAAAGTCACCTGCCTGGATAATATAAATTTGGAAAAGGTTTCTGTTTAAACACAAGTACAAAGCAAAACTGAATTAAGTCGAAGACATTTCAAAACACCACCACCAGAAAGAGAGGAAGAAGGAGAATTCAAACAAAATAAAAACAGCTTTCATAGCATTCTCCTTTAAGCAGTGAGTGGAACACTTGAAGGCCAGCAGAGGGGAGGGGACCATGGCCATTGACATTTGTAATGAATAATCATCTCTCTACTCTGAGCATCAGCGCTTTTAAAGCCTCAGCTAGTAAGTTCTGGTTATACGGAATAGATACATGACTTGGGAGGGGACAAGCCACCTTTAGTTGATAATTACACAGGGTTGTCAGCAAAAGATGTAGAAAGTCAATAAGCAAAGCTGATTTTGAGGAGAGAAGAGATAAACTAGATGAAGGAGAAAAGAAATTTCAAGTATTCTAGAACAAATGTGGATTTCTAGATAAGATAAGCAGTGTGACTTTTTTTAAATATGGGTTTTTGATTGTAAATTTTCTATTTTTACTTCATTAGAGAGGAAAGCTGGGCACTCATGCCCTTCTAAGTAGAATGATTTCATCAGAGTTACTGCCCTTTCTACATTTGTCTATCGCCTCTCCTCACCTTACCTTTGCATGATCCTTAAAAATAAAGCCACTGCATCTCCTCACACATTCCATGTATAGACCCAAGGCATCCCCTGTACCTGTGCGAAGGCTGAGTTACCTGCATTTTCCCCAGACAGGAACAGCAACCATGAGCTGCCTGAAACAATTTTAACCAAATATTTTTTCGCCATTTCAATAGATCTACAGTGTTAGATACTTAAAACAGCAAATTAATATTTATAGAAATTTTGTATATGCAGGCAACAGAGTATTGAGATACAGTTGTTTTGTATTTTTCCTACTTTTGAAATTAAAACTAGGCTTCCTGGTGGCCTAGCAGTCTAGTGCACCTGGGAGCAGTCCCATATACACCCCAGGGTCTCAAGTTCAAGACATGGGGACCAGGGAAGCAATCAATGTGAAAAACTAAATAAAAACAGGTAAAGTGCTTCCTCCTCTTCTCTTTAAAGAAAAAATAAATAGCAGCGGAACAAAGTTGAAAGTAAAAACTAATATTTTGCTTTTTCTTGGGAAAACACTTTGACCCTGAGAATCATTATCAGAAACCTCTTTATTTCTCTTTCTCACACACACACACGCACACACATGCACATGCACATATGCACACATGCACGCACGCACGCACAATAACTGCAGAGACATCCCCAGCTTTGAATTCCAAAGCCGAAACAAACTTGCCATGTGACCTTCAGCAAGACCTAAAGAAAACACCTGGCATCACAGCTTCCTCAGCTATAAAGAGGAGATAATATCTTTCTTGCCGGGTTACTTTAAGGATTAGAAATAATCTATGTCATGCAAGTGCCTGGATATAGAATGTGATCAATAAAAGTTACCTATTATGTTAGCCGTTATTCAAATATTCAAACACTATAAGGAAAGGCAGAGGGGGAAAAGTTAAACATTTGCAGCATATGAAATAGTAAATGTACACACCCTGCTAATAAAGTTGTGATTAACCCACACAGAGGGAACCATGCCAGGCAAAGAGGTTAAAGCAAAAACATGGGCATCTGGAAACCCCTAAAAGAGCAGAGCATAGATGGAGAGCAGGTGGACAGAGAACCAGTCTGCCCAGACTGAGGTGTGCAAATGCTCCTGATGGAAGATGCCTACAAGAAAAAAGGAAGTAATATGCACTGAATTGTTAGTAATAAAAATATTTGGAAAAGCAAATTTGGCAAATACCTTAGCATCCAGGTCCTTTTATTTGATACTTCACTCCTATCAGTACAATTAGAAATTCACAGTGCCTTTGTTTATCCAACAAGGCATGTTTACCCATATCCTATGTGTTAGCATCAAAGAAAATGCTCTAGTTTTTTGGGTTTTTTTTTTTTTTTATCAAATCTGCATAGTTTGGGGAATGCTTTGTTTCGCCAGTTTTGCTTGCAGACATTTGAGTGTTATGACATGTAAAGTGTAATAAAAAAAAAACAGGTAAGATCTCACATAAAGCATGATGCATGCATTAACTCTCTTTTTTAAGGAAACGTGTAAGTAGGGTTGAAGTTGAGGAGGCAGGCAGGGAAAGAGAGAGCAAAGGAAGAAGCACTTTATTTTAGTTAGTTCATCTTGGTTGTTCCTGCCAGTTGTTTCATCACCCCCCTCCACTCTGCCTACCCCAGGTCTTGAACCAGGAACCTTGAGATATATGTGGACTACACCTGGTAAACTAAACCACAAGACCATCAGGATGCATCACATTGACTCTTTAATGTTCTTGACAACCATATGAGTTAGATATGATCATTTCTTTTAATAAGGAAATGGAGGTCCATTGAATTTAGGAAAACTGCTTAAGACAGAGGAGCCTCCCTCCTGAGCCCATATGTTTAACACCTGGGCTATGCTACCCCTCTCAAATAAACAGGGAAGGATTAGAATAGATATTACTTGTGATAAGAAGAATTGGCAACATTTTGGCTATAACTTGGTAACAGAACATTGCATAGAAAATTAATTTATGGAAAGATTTAGGCATAAGTCTATGATACATTAGTTTTTTTGTTGGCATTTATTAATTCCTAGTGGTGTTCCTTAAAGTGTGGCCCCTGAACAAGTTTGAACTGTTTGTTGCTGACTTTCTGTGAGACAAGAAACTTGTGCAAGCATGTAAACCAATTACCTCACTAAGCATGCTGCTCGCTTCAGCTGGAATTTTTGTTTTCTCTTGTAGCAGGATGTTTTTGTTGAAACAAGCCATGTAGTGATCATATTCTGGCACGAGGTTCTTAGCTTCTCACAGAAAAGTGCTTTGCAACATTGAGTAGGAGTATCGGTGATGTGGCTAAATATGATGGAAATGTATTTCTCGCTCATACAGCTGTCCAAAAATGGACAGGCCGTTTGAGAGTTACACAGCTCCCCATCATCATCCAGGACCCCAGGTGAGCCAGTCCTTCAACATCTGTAGACACGTCCACATATGAGTCTAAGGGACAAATGAAGACATTCGACAGCTGGCTGTGAGTGGGAAAGGTGAATCCAGAGATGGCGTCATCTTTAAGGAAGACACTTTCCATCATATGGCTCATTTTCCATTGGAATGAAATTATTTATATGAAGAAAGTCAGGTTCAAGAGAAACTGGGAAATGCAGTCTCATATGCTATATAAAACAGGATGGTACATTCATGAAGAAAATAAAGGATAGTTAGTCTTCTCTACTACAGCAAAATCATGGTTTAAGAGTTAAGTTGAAGCAAGACTTGGATAATTTGAATTGAATATTAATTTAAAAGATTGCAAGAAAATAGAGATACCAGTTTAAAAAAATAAAACTTTAGCTTTTGTGTAAAAAAGATAAAAAATGTTGAATTTCTAGGTCTTTCATTCATTCCTCTTATTAGTTTCGATAGAAGTATTCATAGAGAAATCCAAGATGCACAGCCTAAACTTTACCAACGTAAATTCTCAATGAAATTGTCTTTACATATTATTTATCATTTCATATTATACTTCACTCTTGTTCCAGTAGAAGTTGGAGATGGCCACTGCATCTGGACGAAGTGCATCTTTTAATTCCATACAGTGTAAATGTTGATCACCACACTTGGAGCAGAGTCTGTGATAGATATTTAGTTCCCAATGACTTACTGAAGACATGTGCTCAGGGAAATCCTACGAGGGATAAAGAATAGGAAAGAGAAGAGAAAGGGCTGAGCCTGCATGTGGTCTCAAATCAATTCTAGGCTTGACCTGATCTGCAGGGAGAAAACACAGAAAAATCATCTCACCCTGAAACTAGCAAGTCAGTCTTCAACAACCCTATCCCAGTCCGTCTTTAAAAGAGAGTCAACCTGCAGCAGTTGGGAAGGAATGTGCAAAATTTATTTCAGGTAATGCTTATTAACCTAGAGCAGTTCTCAAACTCCCCAGCTGGGGACCATCTGTAGCTGGAAGGCCTGGGATGGAAAGGGGAGAGGGTGTTGTAAATGGCAAAAAAAGGGATCTTTTCAGTGATCACCACTATCTACTCCTTGTACTACTTAGCTATATATGCCTTTCATATTACCTCCACTCCATCCATAGAACTTTTCCAGGATTCCGTGACAACATTTCTGGGGAAATTTATAGGAGGAGAATCACTGGAAGATACAGCACCCCAAACTGTAACCAATACATTCTCCCACCTTTAGCTCCTATCTTGGATTTCTCCCACCCTTGGCTAGCACTTCTGTTGGTAGATGACTATCCTGGGGGGTCACATGCAGCAGCAACGGCCCTGGTTCTTCCCACTAACACTCCGATACGTTCACACAAGAATTATGGCAGAAATGGGCTGTGCCTAGATCAAGATAGCTTAATTTGTGAGACCAGGAGAACACTGGGGGAGGCTCTGATCTGGTCCTCACCCAGCCATGACTGCTATACTTTCCACTGGCATTTAAAACTGGGCATAAAAATAGAAGCTTGTCACCTAGTGGATCATTTGAGAGCCAAAGATATTTCTCTCTGTTCTCCCTACAGTATAGCTGTTCCACCCTCATCATGTCCAGGGTTAGTTATTGCTGTAAGGTAGATAAGCAGGTGGATGACTGTACCTGGAGGGTGAAAGAATTCACCACAAGTGAGCAAGAAATAGAAGGATCTGTAGGCAAGTGACAGATTTATTCAGTCTCCAAGGGAGGAGAGGATCCAGACTTTAGAAGATGAATCCACATTGAGGTGTCAGAGACCGGAATTGATAGAAGGCTTGGTGAGGGGGGCAGGTGGGTGGGATGTAGGGTGTTTTCCAGTTTCTCACACAGTTTTTGGGAGGCAGTGCATTTTTTTGGTTGCTTAGGGTCTCAAGTTCTGGGATTCTGGGAAACCAGATGCTTTTCTAGTTTCTCACCTAGCTGAGGTTCCCAGGTAGCTTGGAGTCTTCCATTGTTCTTCCCAGGCAGTTTAAGGTCTTGCATCTGGGAGAGGGGTTCCAGCTGGCTAGGGGCTGTTGTGGCTGGAATTTTCCATTGACCTAGGGCTCAAGACAAGACATTGGCTAGAAGTGTTTCTAGTTGTCACCCTTACAATTACCCCTATGGCCATGCTCACTCATCCCCATGCCTGCTGGTCCACTGGCATAAGGAGTCCAGAGTGAAACATTGTTTTTCTCTTGCTGCATTTAAGAGTCTCTGTTTTTCATGTTCACCATGTAAATTATAATACACCTTGGTGTGGGTCTCTTTAGGTTTATTTTGTTTGTAATTCTGAGTACTTTTGTATCTAGGTGTCTGATTCCTTCTCTAGGTTAGGGTTGTTATTTGTTTTCAGTCATTATTTCTCCAAATAAGTCTTCTACCTCTTCTTCTCTCCTTCTATTTCTTGTACTCTTATATTGTAGATGTTATTCTTTTTTTATTCTGTTCCATCATTTTCCTCAGTCTTCCTTTTTTTTAATTCTTTTTTCTTTCAGTTGCTCTGCTTGATTGATTTCCACTGCCCTGTCTTTGTAATTGCTGGTTCTGTCCGCTACTTCATCTAGTATGTTTTCTATTCTCTCTATTGTATTTTTTATTTCAGTTACTGTCATCTTCAGTTCTATGACTTTTGGTTGAGACTTTTTCATATTTCCTCTGTCTTTAAGTTCTTGCTTTGGACATTGATTCTTCTCTCAAGTTCAGTGATCATCTTTTTGATCATTGCTTTAGATCTTCATCAGGTTATTTACTTACCTACATTTCAATAAGGTTTTTACTTGTTCTTTTGCCTTGGACCATTTCTCTGCCTTTTCCTTTTTCTTAAATCTCTATTTCTGTTTGTTAGTCTAAATAGCTCTCTCCTGGCCTAGATGCAGTGACCTTGTCTTGGAGATGAACTTTATTATTTAACCTTGACCTAGTTCTTGACCTTTTGTACTTACATAACCAGCTAGTTTTTTTTCTCTATGAGTTCCATCAAGAAACATCTTGACATCTTAAGATATCAAGAGCCGAATTTTTGGTTGTTTGAAAATGGAAAAATGAACAGAAAGAAAAAGGTTGAATTTGGAGACAAATTTGGACTGATAAATATTGGATATACTGGGGTCAGGCATGTCTGTACCATATCTCTATAGCAGTGACATATATGCAATTTAAATATAGGTCTAGACAGGATAGAGATAGTGGATAGAAATGTTGATCTAGAGGCTATCAGTTTAAGAAATGTGAGCAAACTGTGAAAGTAGCTGGATTAGCAGAGAATAGCATATAGTTGAGAAAGGATACAAAAATTTAGACAAGTCTAGAATTCAAGGATGAAATTTCAGCCTCCAAGTGGAAAAAATAAGAAAGATTAGGGCAAAATGTCAATGTACAAGAAACTTTGGTCAAACCAGGATAGTGACCTCAGACAGACATAAAACATAAACCCAGAAACAGAGTGG
This sequence comes from Solenodon paradoxus, assembly GCA_004363575.1. Classification (NCBI taxonomy): domain Eukaryota; kingdom Metazoa; phylum Chordata; class Mammalia; order Eulipotyphla; family Solenodontidae; genus Solenodon; species Solenodon paradoxus. The sequence goes on along the minus strand of RJWH01001520.1, from coordinate 152,467 downwards.
AATTTCAGCAGTTGGAGTCTAACCAAACATCAGAGGAGGGTGATAGGATTAACTTGATCCTGACCTCAAAGGAAAGAAAGATCCCAAACATTTAATATGGAAACAAATAGCAATCAGAAAACCAGAAAGTGTCTATACTCCTAGCTCTAGGGTTTCAGACAAGAATCTGACTGTGTCTTTTGATTAATTTTGATTCAGAGTTGGGAATTCAGTATACAGTAAGATTCTTTATTCTTCCTTTTTATAGAATCCATGTGACGATAAACGACACAAAGACATCTGGTCCAGAGAAAAGACATGTGACCACTTACCAAAATTCCTAGTGATTGGGCCACAAAAAACAGGTAAAACACAACAAAAATGGCCAACTGTGCAGCTGCTTCCATTCTTTCATTTTTCTTCCATGAATATAATATCATATTATATTATTAGAGTAGGTTTTGCTTTGGGAATTATTTGGACACCTTGAAAGTTTATTAATTGAATTGCCTCCATCTCTTTGAATCACCTTTATGCCATGATTCTCCGAATGGACCCACTTCCTTAGTTTGGCAAAAGGACTGAACTTTTAACTACAGATTTTAAAACTGCTCAGCAGATGTTAAAATTTTGACAACTCTGAATTTATGTGTCACAGCTGTGGTAGCTGATTTTCAGTTTCTACTTTTTGAGGCTTTGCCTAATTAACTCCTGAATTAATTGAAAATAAGTGCTTTGGCTTGATTTGAACTATTTTACACTGCACATCAGCCTTGAATTGATTTTTTTTTTTCAGAGTCACTGCCATTATTACTTTCAAGTAATCTGCATCTGTGGTCTGTTTGTTTTGTTAAATAATCATTAGAGAGCAATATGGTTTGCACTTACTTTCTGATACACTTGAGGTTCCCCTACACTTGGTATTTTCTCATGTGCTGAAGGACAAGTGTATAAGAAACAGTAAAAGAGGGTGAAAGTATTTCACCTATGAGATGACACTTTCAATTAGAATATTTTATTCTTTCTTCAGTAGCTGACAGTTTTATACACTTTGCTCATGTCCTGATTAATTAAAGTTTTTATTGGGTTGCTGTATTTTGAATTCACTACTTTGACTAGAAGCATTTTCATCAGTGAGTGCAGAAACCATAGCAGAAAACAAACAGTCACAGTAAATAAGCCTGGCCCAGATGAAGATATTTTCACTACAAGCAAATAGATCATTTTAAAGGTTGTGGGAAAAATTTCCAGACTATTAGAGATTGGCTGCTGAAATCTTTTCTTCTTCCCGGACTATAAATTGTATGCCAACAATTAGTTAAATATTTGCAAGAGGGAGAGGGAACACGTTTTCTTACATCTATCACTTTTGTTGTTGTTGTTTAAAATGTGTATTAATTTTCTAGCAACTCCCTTCCAGCAGTGCTAACTCTGGAATGACTCCTCAAGAAATATGTTAGAAAATGTTACAAATTTAATTTAAGGACATATCACTCTCATTTGTCATGGAATATTATGACTTCTTAGCTATGCTGGAAAATGACAGGTTCGTAAACACAAGTGTATTTTTCCTCCTTGTTGTTCATATTATAAAGACAATAACTTCTACCTTTAGATTGCAATATCTGCCCTCCCTGCCATGGGAACGGGATGGTACTATCGTATATGCGCTGAAAATGCTGTATTCATGTGAAAATGATTGTGATCATCCATCCTGCAAAGCCATTCAATCACAGAACTCACATGTCTTCTTTTGTTCTCCTTTCACATCCCTGGAGGGTGCATTCAAACACCCGCTAAGCACCAGACCTTAAATACAAAGTTGTTTTTAAACAACTTGAACAGTTTACAATACACATGAGATAGAAAAGTGGTCAAACCCCTATTTGCCCAGTTGGGAGATGAGAATGACAGGGCACCATGTCCCCCTTCTCTGCTACTGAATCCTGGAAGGAGTTCCTGGCCACTGCAAGTGGATCTGGGAATGGGTCAAGCAAAGAACAGAACAGAACTACACTTAGAGCAGTGAAATTTTTCATCATAGTCCTCCTGGAGCAGAGAAGCTTCCTGCAGGGCTTCATCTCAAACTCTGATCTGACCTGGGTAGGAGAGGATTTCTAAAAGGGTTGCATTTAGCCTAACAATTCTAAAGACAAGATTCATTGCCATTAAATCTTCCAGAAGTTTCCATTGCTGATGTTCATTTCTCAGGATTTTACTGGCTTGCTCTGATAAACTTTCTCTCTTACAGCCATAAAGAAGATGATTGTATATAAGCAGAATCAAGTTTTTCTTAGAGTATTACAAGGCACGAGGCCTTTACTACTTCCTCCATGAAATATTTGTACTGATGACGTTGGATTCAAATGTATGTCAACAATAAATGAACATACAGGGGATCAAAGTATAGACATTTTGACCAGATTTTATGACTAATACAATATGTAGATAATGTGAACATCTAGCCACATGTCTGCTGTCCCCTGTTGAGAGTAATTTTTTTCCTTCCTTCCTGTTAAATGTCTCCTGGTGTCCCTCCTGCTTCTGCCAGTAGGGACGTCTGTGGATAGAGCATAAAGGCTTTGATTTCTGGAGCTTGGGGAGATCTAGGACATTGTTACCCCTGGCATCACAGAAACATTTTTATATACTGTCGAGTGAAGTTATAAAGTATTTGTTTTGTGACAGCAATAATGTAAAAATTATTCTCTGTATATGTCCTGGATCTGTCTACTATCTATATCTATTCTCTTCTCTCAATATCTCATGAATATTAAACGATCAATATTCCAGCAATCTTGTGTCTCTCAAAACCTGAAACTCCTCTCTCTCTCTCTCCCTCCCTCTCTCTCCTGTTCTTCATTCCTATAATTATTTAAATATTTTTTATTTATACATAAGTGTCATCTTAAAAAGTAGAAAGATCCCTTCTGGATTCCATGTTCTCTTTCCGCTCTTTTTCTATATTACTCATTTCTAAATGTATTTCTTGCCCCTACATCATTCCCTCTCACATTTTCTCTTTTTTTTTCCCATTTGTACTCTTAATTATTTTCAAGAACAAATCAGATACATTCTTCAAGGTACTTATAGCCTGTCTAACTTCTATGCCTGGATTTTGCAGTGTTTGAGATACTTCATCTGCCTTGTCTTCTAATTTAATCCTTAATAATTTCTGATTCCTTTTTTTATAATTGATTTTATATTATTTAATTCTGTATCAGTTACTTTTATTTTTTTAAGTGTGTTTTTGTATTTTTATAGGAAAGGTATAGACAGGAATGAAGGCGAGTAGTCAAGCAGGCAGGAAAAGAGGAGGAAGAAGCACTTTATTTTTCATTTAGCTGTTCACATTAGTTGTTCCCCTGGGCCAGGGTCTTGAACCCGAGACCTTGGAATCTATGTGGGACTGTTCCCAGGATGTACTGCTCCCAGACCACTGGGCCGAGTACACGCCATGTTAGTTACTTAAGCCTTTTTTTAAATTAGTGGTTAAATCCCCTGTGGGGCGTTTGTTAAGTTTTGCTCACCCATTCCACTAGGAGCCATCCATTCTAGATGCCTTAATCCGAGGCTGTTGGTCCCCTTGGATCTGTCTTCCTTTGAACTACTCATGCCTCCGTTCAGTCTCGATGGTCCTATAAAGCTGTAAGCACATGAATAGGTAGCAATCTCACTACTACTTAAAGCAAAGTAACTTTTTCTTCTCTGAACATACTAGAACAAGCTGCCAGTTCTCTGATCTTCTCCACTTTCACATCCCTGAGTGAAGTGATGAAGTATTTGTTCTGCCAGTCTAACTGTATAGCACCTCTCTACCCGCAACCCCAGGGCAGGAAATATAACTGACTCTCCTAGTTTCACAGGTTACAAAGAAATAACCTTTTTCAGAAAGAAATCTGATTGATGAGAGCCTTAAAGACCTGATGACCTCATGATTCTTTTTCCTTTGTCCCTTCATCACTGTCCTCCTCGCTCTAAGGGAAGTAAGATTCAGAGACTGCACGTTATCCTTCTGTGATGTGTGTGCTCAGTGGGGTATGTCAGGTAATCTGCTCAGCCTTGTGCCTCAGTTACCAGACTGGTTTGACCCATCTTGACAGTGTAGGATTTCCAAGTGGCCCTCTTTCTAGAATCCCACTCTTGTCTTTCAACCTTTGGAGGAGCATTTAATGTTTCAAGGTACAGCCTTAGAGCTTCACTTCTCCCAGAGCTTCACTGACTTTCCAAGTCTAGATCATCAATTTTCTCCTGTTTTGGAAAACCACTCTGGTCTTCTCTCATGATGTAAACTGTCTCATTATGTCACCACTAGCCATTTCCTTGACCCAAGTCCAGATGTAGATTTTAAGCTCATCGAAGGCAGCATGTGTGTTATCACTAGTCAACATATGTTGACGAATGATTCAAATTAATTGATCTGACTATAAATATTAGTTGAGCATCCCACAGGTTCAGATACTGTGCTGCATGTCCTTGATGCTTTAGACACTCACTTGACTTGAGGAGGGACATTGAACCTCCAGATTTCTGAAGTTCTCCCCTAGCTCTGTGTCTGCTTTTCCTTGGCTTTGTGCTAATATCAAACCATGTGTTTAAGTAAGCAGAGTTATCAACTCTAATAAAAGAACACTGAGATTGTTGTCATATCAAATGCACCCAGTTGATTTTAAGAAAATCATTTGACACTAGAATTGGTCTTTTGTATATTAATCTTTGAACAAAAATAATAAAATAATGTTTGCCTCTTCCTTTATTGTCACATAACATTTTGCCTTCTTTTTTGTGATAGGAACCACTGCACTGTATTTATTTCTTCTCATGCATCCTTCTATCATCAGCAATCTCCCCAGTCCAAAAACATTTGAAGAAGTTCAATTTTTTAATGGGAACAACTATCACAAGGGAATTGACTGGTAAGAATAATAACAGAAAATAAAGTCCATTGCTAACACATGCTCAATCATGGCAGAGCAATTATAGATATATGCATGGCATCTACATAATTACAGAATAAATTTGTTATGCTCAATTCTACCACAGTGAATTAGGAATTAATTTATAATGATGATATGTTTAATCAGTGTTGCCTATAATTTGATTTGGACAGTGCAATAATGATAATATTTTTCTGGTAAATTACTATGATTGAATAAAGAGGATTATGGAATATTTTTCATCAGAATTATTCATAAGGATATTTAAAATTCTCCTTAAGCATATTACTATTTTACTATGCCTCATTTTTTTAACTAAAGACATAATTTATCTCCACAATGATGCTTGAGGAAACAAATAAATCAGTAGGTTGTTGTATTTTATACTCTGTGACATGTATCTTTATTAACCACATCGACTGTGTGTGTTGTATTATAATATAGGCTGATATTTGTCATACAGATGGTAACAGAGCATGTCCCAAACCCTATTCATTCTAGTCCTGAACATGCATAAAAGGAGTATTAATTTGCATGTGACGGATTAGGAAAATTTTAAGAATCACAATATTTTCCGTAAACTGAAATAGAATAAACTTGATATGGGAGCTGATCTTCACTGTGGTGTTTTTTCCTAATACTAGCCTCTTTTTCTGAGAAAATATGGCCTTGGTTTCCATTTCCCTTGAATGTAAGGTAAATGGCCCCCAAGGAAATGTTACCTCATGCATACCTCTGTAGCGTGCTTCCCACATGAACCTAACCTCAAAGAGTCATTCTTTTTAGAAGCAGCTAAGATTACAAGGTAAGGGTAGGAGATATGCCGGTGAGCTGTGGCTGTCCACTCTGCCCCTCGGAATTACTATTCTACCTTCTTTTAAAAATGAGCTGAATTTCAGAATTGCATGCAAGTTATTAGAAGCAGCAATTTCCTCTTATCTGTGAGCTCAAATGGAACACAAATTGTTAAAGCAGGAATATAGATGAGACGTTTCATCGCTTCACATTTGAGAAACATAATAACAAATGTCAAAGAGGAAAATAAGTGTCTTCTATGAATTCTTAATTGCTCTCATTATTTATTTCTAGAACATTTGAGGGTTAGGGAAGTGATGAGCTGTAAGGAGGGTTACACGCATAATTAAAGCCTTGCATTGAACTAACTTCAGAACATATTGATTCCATATCTCCACACAGAGGAATGTACCCACAGCATATGGAGGGTGAGCCCACCAGGACACGCAGGATCAACTGGCAGGAAATAGCCCTTAATTACTCTAGATAGACTGTGAGGCATTCACATTGCTGCGTATACTTACAAATTACGCACAAGTTAAAAAGGAAAACAGCTATGCCTTAATCTGTTTAGTGTGTTATAGCTTTTCTCATTTATGCATCTTCCTCTCTTGTGCACTTTCAGCTCAAGTTAAGAATTTGGCTTTCAAGTTTGCAAACATAAATTTACTATTTTAAGGTACTTACTAGGCATTGTGGTGTAATTGGGTGTTTACCAAGGGTAAACTTAATTTTTCCAGATTTGGCTTTTGAAAGCACAGAACATCATCCCAAATCTACAGCACATTCCCTCTGTCCCTGATCAACACACATATTTCCATTTTGGTCCTTCCCCTGCCTTTATGGTTGTTAGAAGAAGGGACAATACATTGGTTGTTTCACTTTCAAACTACATAGAATAGCTGCGGTTTCATCACTTATAACATCAATAATTAGAAATGGATATAAGAAAGTATAAATATGCCTAACTTATTTAATATCTAGACAATAGCAGGAAAGATATTACATTAATTATATTTCTTTGTCTTCAGGTACATGGACTTTTTCCCAACACCATCCAACATTACGAGTGACTTTCTATTTGAAAAGAGTGCAAATTATTTCCATTCAGAAGATGCTCCGAAGAGAGCTGCCTCTCTGGTCCCCAAAGCCAAGATCATCACCATCCTCATTGACCCCTCGGACAGGGCATACTCTTGGTATCAGGTATGAACCTGTGAAAAATACTATTAAAAGCATTTGATCAAAGCTTGAATGTGAGCGATGGTGCATTACCAAAACAATGTCAGATGTATGGAACAGTCAAAGGTTAAAAGAATAAACAAAACAAAAGATTTGAGACATGAGACTTGAAGGTTTCATTCATTTCAAGTAGTGCAAGGAATTTCAAACATTAAATTAGAGAAATAGTGCACAGAAAATAATTCATAGATTGACTAAACCATTTCACCACATCAGATGTTGATCTGCCTCAATAAGTAAAGTTAAAAGTAAATAAATAAAACATCTTAAACAAATGCATCATAAATGACTTAGACTTCGTTTGATAAAATGTACTTCCTGAAATTGGTATAAATAAATAAAATCTCAGTGAAAATTGAACAAGATACGCAAAAGGCATAGGTAGACAATGCACATACACATAAATGCAACTTCTCAATAGCGTATGTGAAAAGTGATCAACCCAATTAAGGATCATCAAAATATAAATCAAAACAGTCCTGTTTTTAAATATCATTTTGACAAAATTTTAATGTTTATTTTCCCTGATACCACAGACATGATGATAAAGATACTTAAATATTCCGGTAGAAGGATATATGTAGGGATATTTTCAAAAAAATTATTTGGAGATAGGTATCAAAATGTTTGTAACATTGGATATATGCATGTATGTGTGTGTGTATATGCACGAGCGTGTGTGCGTGTGTGTGTGACATGCAATTCCTCTTCTAGAATCGACCATAAAAACTTCAAAAGGATGGACAAATATTGATCTTTTTATTTATATATCACAGTACTGCATGATAATAACAACAGGAAATTTAAGTGTCCAAAAATATAGACTTGTGTCACAGTGAAATGGAATATTTTACAGCTATATTTAATTAAAATTTTAATCAATAGAATGCTGATCAAAGCATCCTAATGTGTCGGTAATCAAATAGTCATAAAATATGTAATTTGAAATTGTGAACATGCTGTGAGGAGGTATGTAAGTTGTCCTGAGAGCATTCTCCAGAGGAATAAATTTTAGTTGTAAAAATGAAGGTTGCATAGTTATTGACTGAGTGAGAAAAGAGGGGAAAGTATGTGTAAAGGCCCCTAGGTTCAAAGAGCCAAAGCACATTTAGAGAACTGAAATCTGCCCACGTGGCTAGCGGGCAGAACTCCAGATGGAGCCCTAGAGGAGGAAAACGAAGTGGGAGAACCACATGGCTGCTGTTGTCTGAGCAACTGAAAGCCTTTGAAAATGTTAATCCAGTGAGTAGCTACCAGGTTTCCTGGAGAGAACATACTACTGCCTTGTAAGAGTGACTTGGAAATAGACAAATGATGACTCAGAGATATCGAATTAGAGGCTGTTGCTCTAGCTCTCCTGAGAAACTGAGGCAGCAGAGACAAAGATGGTAAGTTGAAACAGTGAAGTATAAAGTATTAAGAGATGTTTAGGGTGAAAAATCAACAGGACTTAGAGTGTCAAGAGTAAATTAAATTTCTCTTCATGGCAGTTGGATGGTGGCCATGCATTCTCATGAAAAAAGAAGCAGTGACTAAGGGTATCAGGGATGCGTGTGGGATGGGGAAGGCTAAAGATGAGAGACAGTTGTCCTGAGGCATGGAGTCAGCATACACTTCAAGGAACAGTAGTTTTAAGTGGTAATCTGGTGAGGTTGAGGCTGGGGACAGAAAGTTTTGAATCCTAGATATAAAACTTTCTAGATATAAAGTCATAAAATAGTAAAAAGTGCTTAAGAAGAAATGTTAGAGAAGAAAAATATAAAGAGGCAAGAGAGAGGAGAGTACAGCCAGAGAGAGAAAATTCCAGGAGTGGTGCAACACCAAGTAACAGGGATGTGAGTGCTGAAAACAGAAAAGGTGGAAAGCGCTAAGAGGTGCCTAAGAAGTTAGACGCTTTGGTGAAACAAGACTTGAATTATTTTCACTGAGCTGAAAGATGTGGAGGGAAGTGGAGCCCTCAACAACAGAATGAAAAGGGCAAAAGCAGACGAACTTGGTGGAGGAATCATTCAATGGGAATGAAGAAATGGAGGTAGCAAGAAATGTCATTGGCAAAACATGACACATGCATGTCACATAGAAGTTAACAGGGAATCAAGGAAAATGTTTTCTTTGGAGGTGGTCATCTGAATCGTGAGAAGTTTCCATCTAATTTTTCCAAGAAGATTTTATTAGTGATAAAATCAAGGTACAATAAATCATAAAAAATTCATTTAGAGGTAACTGAACATAAGAGGCTTTTTTTAGGATACAAGTATATAGACTTCTGAAATCTATCAACAGCCTCTGGTTAGGAGCCTGTGCACTGAAACTTGAGGGACAGAAGGATTGAATGTACCTACTGGCACATTCAAAGGTCTGAGTTAGAGAAATTGAGGTGACAATGATCTCGCTTTCCTTTGAGAAGTGAAGAATGAGTTAACCTGATCAAAGAGAAAAGTAGAAAATTTAGAAGCAACAGTTTGAGGAGAGAAAAAAACAGGTAAGATCCTTGTACAGGGATAAGCAAAGTTAATGAGAGAAATATACAGCTGATGATCTTGAATTTAAAGTGATTAGAAGGTGTATGCAATGGCATTTGCATTTTAATCCATATAGAAATTAATGCCCAAGTAAGGAAGACAAGGAATTTAAGAGCGAAGTAAGATAGTTTTTACTTTTTATCCATGCTTTTTCTTTTCTTTTCAAAATGTCTTCAAAAAAATATTATTACCAAAAACAATTGACAGAAAAATTGCAAGCTGAGATTGCAAATGATTGGGGATCGAAGAGGAATTTGAATTGGGAGTAAGTTCAGAAACAACCATTAAAATCTCAGGTCAGTGTCTCCCTCAAGATATAAAAAAAAGTGTCTCTCTTTTTTTATGGGGAGCTTTTTTCTTTACAAATTTACGCAAAAGAAGGTCAGATGTAGTCTTGTTTATCAAAATTCATATTATAAAACAAAATAAACATGTTTTTTCTGAGTGTGCCAAAAGAAGATTCTCAGCCTTAATTAAAAATGTTGAGAGCAAGAATCAGGGACACATTTTCCTAGCAGAAAGCATGGTTACTAGTGAGAGCAGATTTATATGAATCTTTTTCTTCACATGTATTAAACCATTTAAATAAAAGAGAATCTATGATTGCTTCTTCAAGTAAATTCTTTGAACATATACATTTGAAAGGAATTATTTTTTCTGATAATACTTTTTATGGCCATATTGCTAAAAGTCAGAGGTCTCCAAACGACTCCACATTTCAAAATAATGTAGCCTATTACTTAGCTAATTCTGTCTATTCAGTAAATATCATAAGTCAGAAGCTCAGCAGGTGTGATTCAGAAACTCCTACACATGTCACTTGCTTCTGTAATTTCTACTCCACATTTTTATAATGGGTCTCATTGAGGAGCTAGAGTGCTATTTTTCCCATCAAATATGTCCCTTTGTGACTTTCTGGTTATATTTTTATGTTAATCTTCTTAGCTGAAGGAAAATAAAGCTAAGTTGTTGGTAAACTGGTGTAAGTCAATGTGGAGCAGATTAAGTACAATTCTGTAGTATCACTGCTTCAAGTAGAAATTTTAGCGTAACTACTAATATGCACACAGCATCTTTCTTTATTCAAGTTATGTAATCTCTACACATAGTAATTGAATGTACTATGTAGTTCCTGTCTACTCAGCATAATACATGTACATATAAGAATGTCAATAGCCATACAATAATAGAGGCCTTCAAAGTTGTTGTAGTTCAACCTATCACTCACTCGTTCCACTTCAACACTCACCCCTTCCTAATCATCTTTACTTTTTTAGTCATTTTTACTTGTAACTTTCACATAAGTCTGCTATTACACAGTTGTTCCAAGTCCTACTATGTAGCCATTCTTCTCCTATAGTCAATTTTCATCATGTTCACTTTTGGATACCTTAAGAAATCTGTTCATTCCCACACATCTCATCTACCTTCGCTCAAACTTAATTTATATGATAAAGTTCTCTTCGTTTCCATGTTTATTTTCTCTGCTTGTCAGAATCCTTCTCATTATATTTTAGCTCAAAAGCTTCAGTCATTGAAAAATAATCCCTTCAGCTTTCATTCATAACTCATCACTAATTGGTCTGGCAATCACAGCAAATAACTTATACCTCTAGTCAAATAGATGACTTGATTACAGTATGTTCATCTGTTGTCTCCCACGAAAGATGATGCTTTCTTTCACACTAGTGATTGTGTCTCACCCTGCAACTTTTTCATCTCCAGAATCTATATATTTCTTGATTCTAGTAAGGAGCTTATTAAATGCTTAAGAAATTGTATTGACTTTTAAATTCATCTCCAGTGTATTAATCTCTCCTGTTTGACCCATGATGTTGGATGTGAAGTATTCGGAGGACCTAGTGCTGCAGTAGAAGTGAAGCAGTTGTTGAAATGATGAGAGTTAGGTGGAAACCCTCGAGAGAGCAAAGTGGAAGACTCTCAGGCCAGGTCAATTAGTATAAGACACCTAAATAAGCATTAGAGATAGACAGCCACTCTCTCTGCACCCATAGAAACTGCCCCCCAGAGACACTGGGGAAGTGTCAGACCCAAGGAGAAGTTGTCATGAAACCATGAGCAGAGTACTATGTAAGCCTCCCTTTGACAGTTTAATTCTCTCTTCATCAGATCTGATTTGTTTGTTCTCTGACAACTTTTCATATCGAATGAAACCCATGACAAAAATCCTTATACTCACTCTCTTGCCTGGCACTTAACATGGACACATGAAAGACCCCCAGAAGCTTATCTGCATACTACATGATATACATGGAAGACATGTGCTTTCAACTACTTTAAATAAGCCATTGCCTGTGTTTCAATATATGTATTTTTCACCTTATGTTTCATTCTAAAATCAATCATTTGTCATTTTGGGGAATCAAGGAGACACCTATACACACATAAAACACACATGTGCGTCCACGTGTGCAGCCACAAAGGAAATCCATTTTATCATTGACTTTCTGATTATAGCATCAACGATCTCATGAAGACCCAGCTGCCCTGAGGTTTAATTTCTATGAAGTTATTACAACAGGACACTGGGCCCCATCGGACCTAAAAACTTTGCAAAGGAGATGCCTGGTCCCTGGATGGTATGCGGTCCACATCGAAAGATGGCTCACATACTTTGCTACTTCTCAGGTACTGTCCTGGCCTTGGTTTCCTCTGCTTTTTTCACATCATGATTATACTGCCCTGACAAATAGAAAATTAGAATGGACCAGATAGAGATTTGTAATCAGAGGCGATCATACCTGAGAAATAAATATGCATTTTTACATTTCAAATCTCTTATAAAGATGTTAAATGACTGTGAAACACATGCATGGGATCTTTTTTTGATTCGTAACTGGTCTCATAGTGATACATCCTCACACAAGAGACACCATGATTCACAGGCAACAGCTCTCAACTCCTAGAACAGCCAGTTTGACAAAACCTTATGAAATTCTGCGTCCAGATACCTGTGTGTTTTCTGTCCTTTGGGGCTCTTTGAAAGGAGGTCAAGTGATACATTATCAAAATGGGAAGTTCTGTTAAGAACTCTGGGAACATGGGCTTGAACAAGAAATAAGGACTTGAGGAAAGCAGTCTAGCCTTTGCAGTCTTCGTTCAATACCAGATCACAGCTAGAACCTAAGTTCTCTGGCATGGCTTATTAGGAGAATAGATGGGTGATTTTCCACTGGATGGCCACCCTTTCTAAATTCTCAGCTCCAAAATTAACTCATGGTATTTTGTAGCCTAGATAATCATCTGATTACCTTACAGATGGAAAACCCTATTTCTGCTATTATATCCAGAGATTATCTGTGCTTATTTCTGATTTACATTAAAATTAATTAAAGGTTAGAATCCCACAACTCACAAGAAATGATTCCTATGGCAAACTAAAATTGTTGCTCATTTGGGAGAACAGAATAGTAAACATTAGAATACATGCTAAGTAGCACTTAATTTTCTTCCGATTCATGCTGACCTCATTTATTAATGTCACACCTGGTCCAGGGAGGCAGCTCAGTCTATTTCATTAGGTTTTCTCTCCATGAAGTGTCTATTTTTGACATTACAGTTGCTAATTATTGATGGACAGCAGCTGAGATCTGACCCAGCTACTGTGATGGATGGAGTCCAGAAGTTTCTGGGAGTTACACCTCATTATAATTACTCTGAAGCACTAACGTGAGTCTATTCTCATGCTTGATTTCATTTCCATTATTTGCCATCATAAATTATCACTGGTAGGTGTGTATATAGCATCATTAATAATAGCTATGAATTTATCCCATCATTATGCTACTCAAGAATAGTCAAAGGCACATCCTTATTATTCCTGTAGTGTGTGTCTCTCTTGCATATTACAAGCACTTTGTCTTGTAAGGTATTATGAACATTTTATTTCTCACAAACTCCCTTTTGTAAACTTTTTCCTAATAGAGGCTTGATTAAGTAAACTGCTTACATCCCCACTCTCCAAAACGTCTCCTAGGAATTAAGAAAACAAAGGTAAAAAAAGATACAAAGCTTTTTTGTAACTCCCAAGTAATTTACAGGCTAGAAACGAAATGTCCATGATCATCATGAGTTCTATTACAATGAGTAGAATTCGGGGTAGAAGTGGGAAAGGGATACATTTATGTTTCACTCTGTACTTACCAGATATGATTAACCGAATAAAAGCATGTGTAATGTTCCAGTTATGTTATGGGACGACAGACCATTCCAAACCAACCACAGTCCTTTCGCGATGCTCATGGATTCTGTGGTTGGGAATTCAGACAGGACAGCTCGTCTCTGCTGCTAATATTCAGAGCTGTAACTGGAATGGTGTGACTATCTGGGTATAACTCAAATGACTGGGTAATGGAATCTCCTCAAGGATTCTTCCCTCTCTGACTCTTGGACTGGGTTGGCTCCAAGGGCAAGTTCAACAGGCCAAAACCCTCCACACGGCCTTCCCTGTGACTTGTCTTCCTCATGGTTTAGTAACTATGTTCTGAGGGTGAGTGATTTATCAAAAGAGCATGTGGTTCGAAAGAACCATGGCCTTCTTTGACAGCTTTCCAAATCAGTGTTACACCACATTCTGTTGACTTCAACCAAGTCACTAAATACAGTCCAGATCCAAGGGGAGGGAGAGCCTGTCCTCTGGAGAGGACAGACAGGGTCATTTGGCACAAGAAAATATGGACAAGGAGATATTGTAGTCATCTCAGGAAAATAAAACCATCAACCTGGGTAATTAAAAGTAGGGAAAATATAAAGACGCCAAACAACAAATACACAAAAGCAAAACCTCTCAGTACCAAAACATATTTTAAAAGGGCATGTGCTTGACTCCCCCACAAGGCCTGATAGAACCTATTACATTTTAGACAAAATTCTAATAAGCCTGATTACATAATGTCCCAGTTCACAGCAGATTAGAATCAGCAGTTAGGCAATTAGTGAGGGTAATGGCAGGACAGGAAAAGCAATAATAAGATCGAGTTGTTTCTTAGCCACTAAAATAACCCTGATGAAGTTTTTACCTACACATGAAATAACCACACAAGGCACGCCCCGGTGATTAAGAAGGCAAAGCCTCCTATAGTAGTTGTTACTGTTGGCCTGTCTTCCCTGCCTCTCTGCAGTAGTTTGCAGTATATCTGTTTATTTGTTCACAGGAGATAGTTGCTCATGGCTGCATAAGCTTGTACAATCATGCTTTTAAAGAAGAGCTTACAAACAAGGACCAAATATATGGTTTTTAATATGTCTCACACATCACAAAAATTAATAGCTACGATGTTGGGAGTAATAAAAGACCTCAGGTGGAACCAGTTCATGTCCTGAAAGTTGTCAACAGTCATTGGAGAAAGGATTTGCATCTTAATTTCACAATTTCATGACCACTAAAATAAAACCCAAAGACAATTTATTGATATCACTTGGAAAGAATAAATGCCCTTTGTGAGATGCAGGGTATGTAAAGCTGGCAATGCAATAAGTGAAACCGGGACAAGACAACCATGTGGATTCAAGGTTATGAAACCCTGTCGAAAAGAGTGACTCAGGATTCCAGAAGGTTTGCCCCCCTCAGGTTGCATTCAGCTGGGCTTCACCATAGCCCGTGGGCAGTAGCCCATCCTGAGAGGCACACCTGAGGGCAAAGAAGACGCTCTCTGTTCATGGATGAATGTCTTGGTTTGGGGACCTCTGCTGTATTTTGCCTTAATGCAGTTAAATATTCTCATCCCGAGGCAGAAAATGCTGTTTAGGGGCACCGTTCTGCCATCTTCTCCATCTCATTTTGCACAGTGTGCTGAATTGTTTTTCCTCCTGGGAAATTAATGAAAAGTAGAAAAAGGACTGTGATAGGCAAGGAACACATTGAAAAGTCCAGGTTGGAAATGACTCTGCCTTCCTTTTCTCCATTTAACCGGTGATGTATTTAATTTTAATTGATGACATGTATGGGCACAGCCTGGACAGCCAGGATCAGGTCTCTAATAATAGGCTGGGCAGGGAACTGTGAAGAAAATTTCCCTCTTCCCCCTCAATGCGTTCACATATGTGTAGAGGAAATCTGCAGGTGCTCAGGTATTATAGGAATGGGCCCAGGGCAACAAAATATTCTGCAACTAATTAACTTTACATCCCAGTCAATTATGCTTCATCCTTCTAAAACATCTGCTGAGCAACAAAAATGCATACCTCTCTGATGTTTTATGCATGCAAGTCCCACAGCAATAAATTTGAAATTTCCCTTCTTATTTGAATCATTCTTTCATTTTTCCTCTTTTCAGTCCTCACCAAAAATTCCTCTCTATCTGAGCTTAAACACAGTAATTAGGCCCCTCCATCCCCTTTTCTGTAACTTCATGCAGCCACAGGAGCAAAACGACATTCGAATTTTCTTAAGAATATAGAGACCTGAATTATCTAATAGTATCACCTGCCTTCCACAAAAGAACTGAAGCCTGGCCTGATCTCCCTCACCATTTGCATAACTCATTGCATGTTGTTTGCAAAACATAGATCTGTAAATTTTTAATCTCCTCCTTGAAAAGTATCAACATGAGAACTCCAAAAAATAGTGTTTTTCCACATTACTCCTTGACCTTTTATGGATAAATAGGGAAAATATGGAACTTAATCATTCAACCTGATTGGATTAAGGTGTATAGATCTTTTTAATTAGAGTGGAAATATTAAAAATAAATGCAAATATATAGTTTTATTTCAGTTAAACTCTCTCAAATCATTCAATAAGTATTTATAGATCTGACAGGTTAATTGGAACCAATGGAAATACATCTTGTATCCAATTGGTGATGATCTCCCACTGAAAATTCTGTATTCAATTTACAATCACAACATGTAAAAAAAAAAAAATTATTTTATTTGGTTATTTATCTTGGCTGTTCTCCCTGGCCCAGCCTCAAAACTGAGTCCTTGGGATGTATGTGGACTAGATTCAGTGAACTTATCCCTAGGCCACCATGCCATAGAGCATGCCTACAATAACATTAGTTTTAAAAAAAAATAATTTATATGTTTAATATTTTATAGGTTTGATCCCCAGAAGGGCTTTTGGTGTCAACTACTAGAAGGAGGAAAGACCAAATGCCTCGGAAAAAGCAAAGGCCGCAAATACCCACCCATGGATCCAGAGGTAGTATTGTCCCCAAATTTGAAGCACTAGTAAAACAAATGATAATAAATTTAAATCTTTTTTCTGCTCTTTTTTTTTTTTTTCTGTCAAAAATTTTCTATATTTAAGACAATTGGTAGACAGAAAGCATCGATAGATATCCAAAGAAATTATTTGCCACTGGGAAGCAATTCAAACATCTATGCCAGCGATAAGTTTCTCTCCTAAGACAAGATGGGAAAAGGAAGAGGAAGTGATGCAGGTATTATTACGGAAATCAAAGTAGGAGAAAAGTCTTTAAATTATACCTTTGAACTCAATTCCAAAGAGGTTTTTAGAAATCGCTTTAATCTGCCAAAAAATCAATATGTTGTTCCCACTACTTCTATAAATACCTTGTCCAAAATTCAAAGAGGTTAGTCTGGTTTAAGAGAAGAAATGTAATGAAATATCCAGTGAATGGTACAACATGAAATGTAGTTGTCTTTAGTCCATTTCCACAGTATACACAACAGTTGCTAAGGGAGTTTTATGAAGAAAGACTCATTTGTGCTCAAGTATTGGGAAGGGCTTAAGAGAGAGAGTGAGACTGATGAGATGAAGAACCATGTCTAATCATTACTATTTTATCAATGAGTCACGGAACCATGTTCACATGTGATAATTCAAGGTAAGTGACAGAGAGGAAACCTCTTTATACTTCTCTATTTTCTAGAAATTAAAAAAATATATAGACTGAAACTATCAATATATTTTTAAGCACTCATCTAGTAAGGACCTAGCTCTCTAGCTCGAATAAAATATAAACCTCACAAAAAAGATTATTATGATGATCTTTATAATGAAACCTTATTAGATTGTTAAATAAAAAGTTCTTGACTAAGAAAATCCTTTTGGTCATGAATTTCTGCTGTTTATGATTGCTTATGGTCACTTTTAGTTTTCACTCTATGGCCTATTTTATAGAAAGTGACCAGATTCAAAGGAAATACGTACTCTTTTTCTAACCTACTTCTTTAGATTTAATACATATTTGGTCCCTACCTCTTGGTGTAACTCTCACGTAGACTTAATTAATCTGCAATAAATGCATGTCGTAATGGTAGGAAGAAAAAAACATTTCCACAGTATACACAACAGTTGCTAAGGGAGTTTTATGAAGAAAGACTCATTTGTGCTCAAGTATTGGGAAGGGCTTAAGATACCTCTGCACCTATTTTTATATTATAGCTACATTTTGGTCAAGTCTTTTTGAATGTCAGAAATGAGTGATCTCTAAGAAAAATAGAACTAAGTATTTTATAGACACCTCAATCATAAGAGAATTTCTTCAAAAATACAGATTATTGGACAATTCTGTTATTTTCCATTTTATGAACTAAGAACTTCCTTCACATCTTTACATCAGTTTTGTTTTGTTTTTGTTTTTGTTTTCATTTCCAGTCCAGGACTTTCCTCTCTAATTACTACCGTGATCACAATGTAGAACTGTCCAAGCTGCTGCATAGACTGGGCCAGCCTCTGCCATCATGGCTGAGACAGGAGCTGCAGAAGGTGAGATAGCACCGGAGACAGGAACCAAGGCTCACAGTCAGGAGAACAACAAACTCCACAACTTTTATTCTCTTAATGCACTTGTGATCATTAGCAGAGGACTGTGTGAATCCATTTCCTTCTCTCTTTATCATAAAATGAAAACTGTTATATATGTATGCACTCCTTGGCAATTACTAGCACCAATCCCTGTGTGATCTTTTGGGAAATAATATAGGGTCTTGTGGTTTTGTCCAGTTTCCAGGGAGGGGCTCATAAACATAATTCTCTTCCTCTATTCACCAGAAGACTTTAGAAACTCTGATTCAGCAACCTAATTATAGGTCAGTGACAAATTAGGATCTTGAGGAAAAGGACTGAGAGATGGATAAATGAGGTTTGTAGTTAACCCAGTAACTGAATGAAGGGCTTACATTTCCTTTTACTAATGTAAAAATCATTTTTGCTTTTGTTATGAAAAGAAATTCTGTAATTCCATACTCTTGTTTGAGCAGCTATTGTTTATTTTCTTTCACTTATATGTATTTTCCTCTGTTGTGAACTTGTCAATGAATTTCCTTGACTTGTTAAAGATGTTGTGAAATTGTAGTTGCCCATGGTTTTTGTCTGTTTTCCTTTCCCAGGAGATAACTAAATGAAAGGTTCCAGATCCTTTGATGTTACTATTTTATCCAACACAGTAAACCATTCTCAATAAATTTTGCATTATAATTACAACAAAATCTGTCAGGAAAAGGAATCAAAATGCGTGATCTGTATACCATCAACTAGAGTGTGTAACATATCTTCGCATAGGTCAAAAATCTTACCATACTCTTCATCTAGGTATTTCCACTTTGATGATCATGTACTTTTTTCACTCTTCATGGAAGAAAAGCTTTATTGATAAGATGTGCTATGAAAATACCAGTATGTGTCTACAGGTGTACCAAGGTACCTGCACCTTCTGTGTGCAATTATCTCAATCTTTTTAAAGCATGAGTTTTTCATATATGCCTATATATATATATAGATATAGATATAGATATATAGATATATATATATATACAGAAGACTGTTTTTAATGTCTGCTTAAAGACAAAATATGATCCAACATTTACCTCTGCAAGTATCACTAATTTCCATCTTCCCTCCCAAAATTTAATTTCTAGAGAATTGTTTCACTTTCTGTCTTAGAATTATAGATCCCTCTCTGACATGGAGGCTATTGTCATGTGCGTTGGTCTTTTGCCCCATTTGTCTATGAAGATATAGTATGGCTTTGTTAATCTTTTCAGTGATACATGAAGGCAAAATTTCAGCAGAACAGTAAATCAAATTGACTCTGGTACCATCACCCATCAGCGCATCCTTTCTCCAGTCATTTTTCTATAGGTAAAGAATATAACTTTCTAACATTGAAAAGGTATGCCTGACCTAATTCAATAGGAACTTATGGACCTTGTTTTTGTTTGTTTGTTCTTTTTTGCTGTTTTAAGCCAGCAAAGCAAATCTAACACAGAATCCAGATTTTTACATGTTTTATTTCAGAATTCAACTTTGTATTTATCCTGATGATTTTATTTCTGTCATTCTCATCTAGAAGCTCTTGTTTTTGTTTTTTCCAGAAAATATAATTTTTTTATGGGCATGAGTTACTCAAAGCACAAGCTATTACTTAGGTTGTTCCTCGGTTAACTGTGGGACTCAAATTTTCAGCCTAGGTGAGTATGTGTTTCATAGCATTCTCTAAGCACACTAAAGTCACATTAATCATGTATTTAGGGCTCTAACATTTGTTCAAAACTTTTCTCTAGTTTCTTTTCAAATATTTTTATTTCTTAAAATGCATAAACTTTTTCCCCAAGTGGGATAAAAGAGATATTTATTAATGAGAAGGGAGGTATTTGTCATATCGAGTAAACTCATATAATTCAGTTTCCAGTTCATCAAAAATTTTAAATGTAACTTGTTTTCTGCATTTAATCAGGTTTTTTCTAAATAATGCATACAGTATCATCCACTTTTTGAAAGATATCTGAGAGCAAAATTTCCCCAAACTCGTCTAGTCTTACCTCCTCTGGTTCATTTCAATGTGTACGTTTTTCTTATTAAGACTGATAGTGAAGACAACAAATAAATTTTAATTATATAGTTCATCTCCCTCTTATAGTAAACTGCTAACAGAGGTTCTGAGCTCTAAAATTATAATCAAGAAAATTTTCAATTTTAAGAAAATCTTGATTTCCCCAACTTTTGCCCACCGGCCACTTCAGTTTTATTGACTCAAGATTTACAATATGCATTGACTTAAACTTTTAAATAAATTCTCTCTCATAGTCTTGAAGGACATACTTTATATTTTTTAAATCGTACTAAAACCCTTAAGCAATCTGATTCCTTCTTCTCTTCTCTTTTTCTTATTTCAATTGCCTAACTCACAAATAGAATACTTTATTACTTCACATTGATAAAGACAGGAACAATATTTGTCTATAAATCTATAACAAAATGTAGTATTTGTTGGTTGAATACCAATCTCTAAACCTTATATTTCAAATCTCAACCTAAACCAAATTTGTTCATATTTAGCAATGACCCATAGAGAATTAAATAAGCAACAAGGAAGAATGCTAGTGGGAAAAAAAGTAGACTCTTTCAACAGCTTTATATGTTTTCTAAAGGAATAGCTTTTAGTCCAGTATGAGATTTGCCTCAGTTTTAACAAGCTCATCTACATTACCTTATTTGTTTTTGTTCTTCTATCTTATTGTTTTAATATGATATAAAGTTTCCTATTTAAATGAATCTTGGTTTATTTTTAATTATATGAACAATTTATAGTAAAATAATATCTGGAAGGCCCTGCTTTTGGTGATTAGATAAAATATTAGCCATTTGCTTGATGGCTTTAACTCGAAAACAGCATTGACCAACAATTTCAGAAAGAAAGAAATCTAGGATTTTACCTTAACTAAGGAGCACAGCTTAGCCATGGGTTCATATATATGTATGTATTTGTATATATGTATATGTATTTATACATATATATGCAAATGAAAAGTTTCTTGTGTGAGCCAGTGGGGTGGGTGGGAAATAAATGAGAACTCCGCATTATTGAAATTATTAAACAACTGATGTAGACATGTAAAACATATCACTAACGTTGTTTATCCTCTAAAAGTCCAGGCTTTAATCGATAATATGATGATTTTCTTTCCTTTATCTTTATTCACCATATATTCACACTCCAAGAATTCACATATATAACAAATATAACCAGGAAGGTCTGAGAGTGGACTTTAGATCATGTGGTTCTCTGAATTCCACCTCTGTTTGTCACTATTAATATGGCCCTTGGACAATTTGTGGAACTTATCCTGAATCACAGTTTCCTTTTCTGTAAAATAGACAATAAAGTATTATTCATTAGGTTATTGTAATCATTAAATGAGAATTTGTTTTAAAAACAGCACAATGCCTGATGTAGTTATGCTGGAAAATGTCTGTTACAAATATTATGTATGATATTCAAATTGCTCTCTTCTTTCATCAAACTAGAATATGTTTTTTTAAGTCCCTTTAATAATAAAACAGATATATCTTAAACATAGAAGTGATCTTACTGGTCAAAGTGGAAAACTGTCACCCCTGTGATCATCTAAAGTTTGCGCTGGTCCCTGCTACAGTCTGACCAACATTTGAACAAGGTAGTTCCATCTCAATCCATTCTACTGAGTCTCTTTATTCTTTTCCTCCTCTTTATGTCTTTATAAATGTATTCAGTAGAATAGCTCCCTTTTAAAGTCTGTGTATATCTCTCCAATTTCTTCGTAAACCAACAGATATTCTATCAGTAAGATTAGATCTAGAGGCAGGATTTCCTCAAACCAAAAGGAAGTTACAAACTTGAATAAAGGCACACACACACACACACACACACACACACACACACACACGCATATAATGAATCAATACTTAAAAAATCTGAATGCTTGAAAATTGATCAGAATTCTCCAGTTTTATCTGTAATTTTACTTTGTTCTAATAAGTTCTCCTTTCCACAGAAATGAACTGTACCTAGTTCACTTGATAAAGATGATAAAAATGAAACCTTTTATTATATTTCAATATATTATTTTCTAATGTATTTATTAATATTCAACATTTCATTGCAAATATACACTATTTCAGGCCTGAAAGACATTTTATATAAATAATTTCTTTCCATTAAAATGTGTTACTCTTTTTTATACAACCAACATTTGTCAGTTATCAGTACTCAATAAAAACTCATTGAAATGTGCTGTGCAGTACCAATTAACTGAATTATTTGCCCAGCTTTAATATATCTCACCAACTTTCTTCTCAGCTTCCTCTCCACCCCACCTCCAGAAGTTGTGTTTAGTTAGATGCCAGAATTGGCTCTATCTCCAACCTCAGATTTACTCATGAATTTCAGACCTAATACCCGTCATCCTCTGTCTGTCCCCATTTCAATATCTGACAACTAAAGCGAGCACATCCTAAATGGAACTCTTCCCTTTCTGGTAATATTTCTGCTTTCCCTCAGTCCCCTTTTCTTTTTGAAAATTACACTCAACCCAATCAAACTTTTAGTGCTTCTAGGAATTCTTGTCTTCCACATATTCAAGTTACATTGACATTTTTCTAATCTTGCTCACTAAGCAATAGTTGCCCAACAGAAATATAATGTGAATCACAGATATAACCCACCTATGTAATTTTAAGTTATCTAGTAGTCACTTTAGAGAACCATAAAAAGATAAAATCAATTTTGATATTTTAAATACACTATATCCAAAATGCTATTTCAGCATGCAGTGAATAAAAATATTATTAATGAGATCTTCACATCTTGACCATACTGCATCTTCAAAATCTAGCTTGTGTTGTACCCTCAGAGGACACAACTCGACCGGCCACGTCGGGTGATTAATAGCCATGTATGTAGAGAGCACAGCTCCAACCTCTGCGGTCCACATCCACTCATTTTTCATGCCCTCTTCTCATGCCATCAGTGAGAGAGGGACTTCTGCCCGAGGATTATGAGACAACCAGACACCCAACATGAGGCAGATGAGATGGACAGCAGTTTGTGGTCACGTGCACTGGACCAGGATACCACCCAGCTAGATGCTCACAAAAGGCACTGCTCTTGGCATGAGTGAAAAGCCAGAGGTGCTGAGAGGCAGGCTGTGTGGCACCCCGAGGGGGAGGGGGCCCTGGTTCCTCTGGGAACATGTGCTGGACATATGAGTAACTCTACAGGCTGCTGGGAACTGAACCCCACTATTCAGGGAGGAGTAGAAACACTGCCTGGATGCTTGGTAAGGACGATTTCTAAAGAAGGAACTTGCCACAGGAGCAGAGTGCTGAAGGAGTCTGTGATCAGACCATTGCAGACCCTCAAATTTTACCAGGTGTCAAGGCAGAACGCCATCTTTAATTTTGACTTTAGGTCGAGTCCCCTGCACCTCTCAGACTTTACTACAAACTCAGGTCATCCGTCTTGTGGAAAATTGTCACAAACTCTGTAGTGGCACTTTCACTCCTCTCTAATCACACACCACAGTACTGATGGAACTTGAAATTATGACCGTACTATTTATTCCTCACCTCAAAACCTTCCAAGATCCCCAAAGCTGAAGGACGATATGCAAACCCCATAATGTGACCCATGAATTTCCCTTATGCACTGAGTTTCTACTTTACTATTCTTTTTCACCATCTTTTAAAAATAATTTAACTTCTGGTAGCAATCAACACTTTGTAATTCTCTGTTCACCTCATGATTTTCACTTTCTAGGCCTTTGTCCTTGTTGCCTACAATTCTTTCTTGTCTCTTTTTCAACTGATGGCCTGTGTGAATGGCGTTTCCAAGTTACTAACACAGTAACACTGTGAAACTTCAGCAACTTATATTTGGAATTGTACTCTCTTTTACTCCCCAACTCCTTTATGACTAAATAATAGAAGTATCAGTGTTCTCAGCTTCGTAAGATCTGGCAATGATGGTTGGATTTACGTTTAACCGAAATCTTTCAGTTCCCTTGGCATTAGGCACTCAACATCCAGGTAATAATGATAGAATATTTAGGGCTATAATCCTGGAAGCGGGTTTAATAGTCTTTGATTACACCATTGTTATCACTCCTACATTGCACTATAAGATTTTATATCAGTTTATATAAAAACTTTCAATTATCAAACTAAAATCTCTTTCATTTTTTGTCTCTTATTACATTCTAGATACTGTACATAGCACAGTATCTAGAACAAAGGAAGGAAAGCTATTGTTAAATTCATGTGCGCATTATCACAAACCTTTACACTGTAGGAAATTGGACTTCCAAACGCAAAATTTTTCTTCCATTCATTGCACCAAGATGCACATTTACAAGGCTATTTCAGTTTACAGGTGTTGTCTGTTCTCTAGAAATCTATGCTTTGACACCTAGGCCTTTGTCCATGGTGTTGCTTACAATACTTTCTGGTCCCTTTTTCAACTGATCTCCTCTGTGAATCGGTGTCCCTGAGTTCTGCTTTAATAAAATCAACCTAATAGGCCAAATTAAGCATCCTTAGAGATAGCAAGAATTAAACTACATTCACTGTTGTCCTCTGATATTAAGAATTCACATTATTTCTTCCTACTAATAAGTTTGTTTATAATCAGAACAAAGCAAGGAACTGGCTGTTCACCATGGACTCCATGTAGTGAAAGTACTAGGCTTAGAATTTGTAAAAGTTCAGCATATTCATGGGGATAAGAGCTCTTTGATGCTCTTTTAACCATTGAGACCCTGGAGTGTTAAAGATTTAGTTTCTACTGAAGAAGAGAATGATGCTAATTATTTAATGACAGATTTTAAATGTGTGTGTAAATATTGCCAAGAAAAAGGATAGATGGAATTATGTGAAAAATGCTGGCCCTTTTTTAATTAGGCTGACCATATGTCCCTGAGACAAAAACAGGATGGGGCTTTGGGGCCCCCTTAGCCAACTGGATCAGGGGCAATTCAACTGCTCCTTTTACCCGCCATTAAAGACATTCCTGGTTTATTAAAAACAGGACAGCATTGGCGGTGGATAATATGAAGACAAGTAGTGTTGTCTTGTTTAAAACAGGATGTATGGTCAGCCTGTTTTTAATTCCAGGGAATTAAAATAGCTCCATCTCGTCCAATACGTTCATGTAAACAGTTATTTCTAGGATGGTCTCATTTCCTTAAATCATGCAAGTCTTTTCAGAAATATAAAGGGTATAGTAGGAATAAAACTCAGAATATACAGCAGAAAAGAGAAACCGAGAAGCAATTGGCTTAGGGACATTCTGAGTGCATCTCTGGTGATACCGATAACCAATTCTTGATCATGCAGGTGGGTGTCAGCAAGAAACACCAGGCTACAACTGAGTAACTGTCAAGAGTACTCAGAAAAGCAGAAAGAATCTCCAACTCCTTCTGATCTGAAGAAAGAAATGACATTGTGGTAGATGGACTAAGCCACACAGATGTGCAAATGAGGATGTGTCAGGAGAAAAATTTTGCATTGAGTATATTTTTTCTTCTCTTCTAGTTACTGATAAAGATGGATCATAAGTCCAAAGGAGGGTAGCATGTGGTACAAAGTATTAGTGGTGGTGAACTAACAGTTTGACATTCAAAACCAACAGACTTTGGTTTGCTAAGGTATAAAAATAAGTACTCATTACTCTAAACTCCATAGAGTGAATCTATAAATATGTTTTCTTCTCTGTACCTCCAGGTAACAGTTTATATACTAAACTCTCACATGTTCAGATCAATTTTCATTTGCCCCCACTTGTTCCCAGGACATTGCCTGGAAATCACAGGGTCTTATCCAGAAACCTTTAACTTCTTGAAAAATGCAAGTATTTTGGCATGCCCAGGTGCAGCAGCAGTTAGGTCCACCACCTCTGCCCTAGTGTGGTCCAAATTCATCCCAGGGACCTGGGTTCAGTTCAAGGGCCAGGGGCTATAACCAGAACAAATAACTAAATAAAAATGAGTAACAAATGTTTCTTCCTCCTCTCTCTTCCTGCCTGTCTGTTCACCTTCATTCCTTCCTGCACCTTTCCTTTAAAAAATAACATTTCAGTTAGACACATGGAAATCTGTAAGTATGTGTTGAAAAGATAAAAACTATTCCCTACAGGTCAGATCCTGAACACATTAGATTAAATTTCAGTAGCATGGAAAAGCTTTAAAAACCTATCAAGAACTAATGCCTTTGTCACAAATACAACATAGACAGACTCCAACCACCTCCTCCCTCAGCCATCTGCAATCAATATAAAGCATTTAGCAGTGTGTGTGTGTGTGTGTGTGTGTGTGTGTGTGTGTGTTATTCTTTGAAATAAACCCACTGTGTCAATCCCTCCTGACTTCCAGGACAAGGTCTAGCGAACTATTGAAAACTCTTTCTATATGAAGAAGTACAATGCATAGCGTACTTCATGGACCTATGGACCCAGTCACAACTCCATCCTGACAGGAACATCTACTCATTGCGTGACGTTCCTCAGACACGTTACATATACCCACCATGTGACAATGTCCTCCTCTTTGCATTGCAAAGACGAACATCAGACTTGGATTATGGTAAGGGTTGTCTGATTGTAATTATACCAGAGCCTAGAATAGTAGCTGGCCCCTCACAGCCACCATAAGAGTATTAGTTACTTTGTACATATCTACTCATAATGCAAAAAGCACATGAAAAATGTTTTCAAAAGGTTGGTTGCCTATAAAACTAATTGTAATAAAAGTAAGCATGCCTGTTGATACAAGACTACAGCACCAGAGTTAGAGGTAATATCAAAGCCACAAGAAGGTAATTCTGGGAAACACACACATTTTTAAATTCTAGCTCTGGCTTATATGTGTTTCACCAAATTATGGAATTGTAGAAATTCTCATTTTTCTCCTGTATAAAGAACTGAGAATAGGAACCTCAAGGTAGATCACGAATAAATAAAGTCTGGGATTGATGTGTAAAGAAATTATAATAGAAAACTGAAATATTCTCATTAACTTCGAGTCCCAAGAATGGAGGGATTGATTCAGAACCCTGAGAGAAGGGCAAAATAGGCCATTATAGTCATCAAAAATAACACAAAATTGTTTATTTAGTTTAGTTATTGAGAAGAAATAGAAAAGAGACAGTGGGCCAAAAGGACAGGAGACTAGAAAGTATCAACTTAGTCTATTGATTCAGTAAAGAAAAGCATATTCTGTAACTCACAGGCCTTTATACTACATATTCATGGGAGATGTATATACACACACACACACACACACACACACACGCACATATATAGTCTATGGTAGCACGTTGGACACTGTAGTTACCAAGAGTATTCAGACAGGAAACTGTCAGGATAGATATTGGGATAGAATGTCCAAATTTCTTATGTGATTCCAATACCAATGGTCTTAGAGAACACATTTTGAGGTTTAGAACTCATATATTTCAGGTATTTGAGTCCTTAAGCATATGGATAAAGCATTTTTCTAGCTTTCATCAGTCATACGGGCAACCTTTCTTTTGATATCAAGCAAGAGAAATATGAATATTACTGCAAGCTAATGAACTTCTTAATAAATATGCAAGCAATTTAAACAGTACAAAGAATATCACTAATGAATTAACAGCACTTACATACACACACAAAGGCATATCTATTTAAAGGAAGGTGCAGGCAGGAATGAAAACGAGTAGGCAGCCCTGGCAGGTGGGAACAAAAGGGAGGAGGAAGCATCTTTATTTTTATTTGGTGGTTCACACAGTTTGTTTACCCTCCTCCCTGAGCCTGGAACTGCAACGCATGTGATTTGCTCCTTCAGAAGTGACTGACCTAACTGCTTCTCCATCAGGGCACCTATTTCAGGCATTCTGTTCTAACCTATTTCAAGGCATTCAAGAATGAACTAATTTTTTTTTTTTAAAGGAATGTTTTAAGCCTAAAACTCCAGCCTTATGTTCTTTTCCACTTCTTAATAGGATGTTCAACAGTAAACTAAAATAGAGGACATACCATTTTATACAGATTGATAGCTAATGTTTGACTGTCTATTTGTGTAAAATGTTTTCTATTTTTCTTTAATTGCTATTGCAACAAGTCTCAATCTTATATAGAGAGTAGAAAAGAACCATATCAACAAGAGACATACATCCAACCTAAACTTATAAAAGAAGATTAACTATCCTCATTTCCAAATCTTCTGCCATAGTCATAAAGAACACATATTATAAATATATGTATATATTATGTATAAGTAATATTTGTACATAAATACATACATTGCGTGTGTAAGGTTGGGGGTGTCCAGAAGTGTATGTATAGTGACACATAGAAATCTTGTCTCTTCTACAGCAAACTCAACTCTGCCAAACCCTTGTAAAGTTTGGAAAACTAAAATTTATCATCAGTGGGAATGCAGTTGTGTCGTTTTTCAAGTTGTTTCACTTCCAAAAGCAATGAATAAATACTTTTATTTTGTCGGTAGCATTTTATTCTTCACATTATGACACATAGACCACTTATCACCAAATTCTTTCTCTCTGGTTGACTTTATGATTCCGCGTCTCCAATAAAAGTTTTATGGCAGGAATCTAATGAATTAGACCCTACAGAAAGGAAAGGAAATTGATCTGTTTCAAGGCTCACAGCTACAACCGTGAGTTCTATGGATTTATTGCCGCCTCCCCTGCTCCCGAGAGGGAGCTGCCTGCATTGTTTCCCAGACTCCTTTACGATTTTGTTCTTTAAAGGCAGATCTGCTAAGATCTGTTCTACCGGAATCACAGGTAGCTAGGGATTCACAAAGCAGCGCCTTGACAAGAAAACCGTGGGTTTCAATACGAGAAGCATCCCCATGAAGCGAATTACGTGGATCGTGCATTTAGGGGGTCTCAAAAAGCGTGCATTGAAATGAAGCAAAGGAAAACAAGGAAGATTACAAAAACGAACCTAATTGCTTTGGACAATGTCCGAAGAGTTGTAGCGAGACTGCTCAGGTCAGAGGGAGGGTTATCCGGCTCAGGTATCCTTGCTGAGAGGCAGGGCGCGGAAAGACGTGGTCGCTTTCCAATTGGTAGCGCCTTTCAAGGCAAGAAAATTAGATAGTTTATCTTTTCTGCTGTTACATTTTCTAAGGTGATGGTTTCTGTTGTCTTTGCTGTTTACTTCTCTTCAAAAGATGTCAAAAGAATTGGAAAGTTGACCAGTTACTTATGATCAGACACATTGATGAATCCATTTTCCCAAAGGCTATGTAGGACGTGGTCTCAGATTTAGACAAAGAAGGAAAAAGAACTCAACTCATTCACTTCACTGGTAAAATCAGGTTAAAAAAAAGTAGTATAAAGTTTAAACACTGCATTTACATGATTAAGCAAATGATATTCATTTTAGTTGGTATAGGTGATAGTTATTTCCTATACATAATTTATCAAGTCATAATTTAGCAACTGATAATTTAAAAGAATTTTGAATGTAAATGAAATGAATGGAAAATATAAATGAGAAGTTGCTAAAAATTCACTGTTTTCCTTCTTTATATGCTTGAGTCATTCTTAAACACAGGAAAATAAAATTAGTTTGGCCAGTTTAGCATAGTATTTTTGAGGGGAATGATCATTATAGAACTCTACAAATGAACAAGGAATTAGGTGACTGTAAGTAATAGACAAGTGTAACGACATTATATTGGTAATGTTGTGTGAAGGATCATTTTTCTAGTACTTACAAAGTTAAAATATATATCAAAAAGTCTATTTGCTCATGACAGTCAAGCATCTATAAAAATAATGAGTTTGTCCCTATACTCTGTATTATGGGCTGGTCCATATAGAATTAGAAATGCATTTTCAATTTCATCTACAGTTGTAATAGTGACATTATTCTGCAACTCTCTGGTTATAGAAAATACCCTTTTCGTTAAAAAAAAAATTCCTTTCCATTAAATATTAATAAATTGTTACAAGTATACTATATAGTAACTCTATATTAGAATTGCTTTGTTTCAGAAAGAGACCCTACAAATAGCAACTGGCCTTGGACTACTGGTTCCTGATGGAGAGGTAATGGTACCCTCAAATCACAAGAGAGCCAGCGTCCAAATTTCTCTCCTTTATCCCCTACAGCTTACGGTGCCATTCTTATCAAATATTAATTGATGAAAACTAGGTTATCTACTCACTTTTATTGAATGAATACTGGACCAATATCAAATTTTGTGGGTGACTACAGTTTTGAGTTTATAAACTCAAAAGATTTTTTTTTTTTGCTTTTCAAAAGTGCTGTCTCCTATTGTTTGCTTATTCTCCAACACAAATTTAATATCATCTCCTCAACTGTGTCAACATGTTTATCCCATTAAAGTTTTCAAACGAACTTCATTATTAATAACATATTATTTAAAATATCATGTCATTATTCAGCAGTTCTACAAAATTTTATGTATTTGTCCTTTTTGGTATCAGATTATTGTGTACATAACATTCTAAGGATGTCTGAATATTGGCACCCAACTTTTCTCCATGCATTTTGTAATTTAGCTTATATTGGGGATTGGGGAATTATTTCCCAGTGTAATTTCTAAACTGTTCATTTTCATTACGTGAAACTTTTGTTCCCCCAAGACGGCTATATAAATCTTTTTATTATTTTGTGTTGGTAATTTGAATAGTTCTTCAAAATTGTTTTGCAGTTGGTTATCTTGCATAGCCATTTTTGAAATAGAGAAATCAAGATAATTTTATTTATTTCTCATATAGCCCTATATTTTATTGTACCATTAAGCTTCATAAATGTTGAATAGTCTTTAAAATTAATAAAATATGCAAATATAGATAAGTTAGGTTCGGATGAGTTCATTTCTTTATACTCACGGGGAATATGAACTTAAGTTCTCTGTAACAGAGTCAAATTCATTTAATCACTTCATGATTTTTAAGTTTAATGTAGTTCAAATTGGTTAAGTATTTCATTATATGTGGCTAACTTTATCACGGTTTAGTGACTAGAGAGAAAATCTAGGATCTTCCAAACGTAAGTGTGAAAAAAAAAAAAAACAATTCCAGAAGTTTTGTAGAGTGTAAGTGAATTCATAAGGTCCTCCTAGAGGAATGTTGTAGATATCCCTCTACTATTTACCTGAAATTTTTATAATAATTCTATATTAAACTGTACTTATGAACTTCCTAAAAA
This sequence comes from Solenodon paradoxus, assembly GCA_004363575.1. NCBI lineage: Eukaryota > Metazoa > Chordata > Mammalia > Eulipotyphla > Solenodontidae > Solenodon > Solenodon paradoxus. The sequence goes on along the minus strand of RJWH01001520.1, from coordinate 121,054 downwards.
AACTGGACTTGGGCAAAAAATCATAGGTATTAACATGTTTTATATTTATTTATAATGCCCAGAACTATAGGTATCCATCTGATTATACTCAGGCAGGTTATTAATTTAAATATGTAATGATACCAAATATTCTCAAATACTATCTCATTTTAATAAATTTTAATATTTCTTATATATAAGATCCTCCCAGTGTCTAAGTCAGAAGTGCTTGAAATGGAGCACTTTCAGATGGATTAACACTTCAGCTGTAACGTCACATATGTCAGTGTTACTCAGTTAACAGATATTTATAAATCTTTAAATATTTGGGGATTACTACATGTTAATGAAAATGATACAGCATCTACCTTTGAGCTGCTTACAATCAGGCAGGAAGAAAGACAAATGCCTAGTCCATTTCAATTCAGAATGCTAATACTCCTATAAAACTACACACATTTTTCTATGAAGGAACTTGACCAAGACATTAGCATTTTGGAATACTTCCTAGAGAAAAATACACATCTAAATTTGTGAACACAAGTGAAATGGTTAAGAAAAGAGAAAGCAATAATACCAGAGAAGGCAATAGTGGAGAAAATTCAGAGAGGAAATCTGATGTAATGAAATAGATGATTATTTTGTAAGTTCAGTTTGGTTTCATTCCAGCCAGAACATGTGTTTTTATACACAGAAGACAGGAAGGAAGTTTGAGGGTCTATCGATATAATTTTCAGTCCAAAAATTCCTCTAGCCATATAAGGAAAGTGGTTAGTTCAAGAACTAATTATCTTTCAGGCTAGAGTGATACTGAAAATATGTTTTATCATTACCGGATTTTTTGTAAATGTCTAATGAATCTGCAGTGAGGGGTAACACTGGTGGATTCTGATTAAACACACCTACTATTCTGATGTCTAACAGAAATGATCCAAGCATACACAGAACTGACACATTCAACAATCTGCTTTTGCACAATTTAAGAAATTGGGTATTCTGTGTAATTTTTAGCTAGATACAAATCATATATTTTCTTTTAACACATTTTTATTGAAGAAACATTGTTTCATAAAACGACCTAAGTTTTACAGGTGCAGTTCAGTCTTCATCAAATACATGATAGCAAACCACATTCACCATCAAATTTCTCACAGTCCTCCACCACTGTCTGTTGACTCTCCGCCACCCTTTGCTCCCATTTTCCATCTCCTCCTCCTCTGGAAACCTCAGTTCTGATGTCAAAATCTAAGGGTTAGTTATTGTTTTGTTTTTGTCTGTTGCTTTGATAGGGTTCCTCGATTCCACATATGAGTGAGACCATCCACTATTCGTCTTTCTCCTTCTGACTTTGAAGTATTATATATTTCAGACTCTGACACTATAACTATAGTTTAATATTTTATCAGTCACTTTCACCAGAATAGCATTGCTGTAATGATAGTATATAAAAAGAGTCACCAGGAAGTTAGTTACAGATGGAAAATAGCGTACCTGATTCTGTGCTGTGTGGGGAATATTAAATTGTTAGAATGGAAAGGTCACTCCAAATTTTTCCAAAATGCAAAAGTTTGAAAATTTATATTTAAAAAGTCAATAACCAAAATATCTCAAGTCAGCTGTAATTTTTTCCTCAATATAGCAACAGCAGTCTCCTTTAAATATGTATGCTCAGCACCAAAGGATTGAAGGGAAGTGGTGATTTTAACTTATCGTGAGCAAAGACACATACAGAAATGAAGACCTTGTGACAGAAATGATGCAAACCTTTAGAGCAATGTTTGCCTGTACACTGGACGAACTCTATCTGCTTATTATTTGAAACAAAAAAAATTTTTTTTTGAAGTATAAGCAAATAAGTTACCTTGAGATGCATCAAGGAATGTGAGCACAATGTCATAACCAGTCTTTGGAAAAAAGCCCTCTGTAATGGTCTACAGCTCATTGAATGTGGTTTCCTCTGAAGTTAAGGGCACTTTTGAAATTTAGCTTCACAATTGATTCACTTAAGTAACAGTAAGTGCATTTTAGATTGATACATTTGTAATCCGTCTAGACAGTAAAATCTGCTGTGATTTTTTTTATAAACTCACTACTTTCCAGATGCTTATATGTTCAGGGGTGACATTATATTTTTTAAGATTTCTTTGTAGCATCTAAAGGATGAAACACATTTTCAAAGAGGGAATTAAAACGTGCTCATATGTACTGAGTTCCAGGTGTATACTTTAAAGGAATCTACTAAAATGATTAAAACTTGGGCTAACAGATGAAAATGTTTTAAAAAAAAAAAGTGTTACATTTTGTAGACTCTTCATAAACTATGCATGCATCATTCTAAATGTTTCCATCATTATAAATACATTATAGGCACTTCTACATTTATTGAGAAGAATTCAATTACGAAGTCTAAACACTGAGTTGGGTAAATTAACAATATGTTCTCTATTGAGTGGATTTGATGAAAACATAAAACTATGTTTCAGAATATTCAATTTTGCATTTTGAAAATTCAAAATGTTACAGACCCTTAAAAAATTTCCTGAATATGAGTTAACTGTTTTATATTTTATGGTAAGACTATGTATAAAGAAATATCATAAATGTATATGATCTTTGACAAAAGGCTTAAGATATAAATTTTTAATCCCTTCCTTACTATAAAAAATTGTGTATTTTTAGAGCTCACACTTACTATTTTTGTATGCCTTTTGGAGTAACTTTGAAAATCAGCTATCCTATAGTCCAACAGTAACAAATGTTAGATTGTTTTTGAAGTACCTAGTATCCTAAACATTGTAATACTGACGCATTAGACCAAGGAAGTGAAATATTTCTTCACATCATCATTCAAGATAAGCAGAATGACAACTTAAAAACAGCAAAGACAATGAAGGAAAAAATATGTTACTTAGTAATTTTCCCAAATAATGCATGAAGAACTCATTAAATTATAATAAGCCCTGTTCTATAAATGCCTCTGGAACAGACAATTGAAAACAGAAATGTGTAGTACAGATTCATTTTGTATTGCATGATTTTCCCATTTCAGGAAATCTACAAGACTTCACAATTACTCCTGACAATTCGTAGTCTCTTTAATGGATATTTATATAAATAATATTGTATGTAACAAGATAACGTGACATATGATTTCAAATGGTGTGTTTGGGACTTGTAAGAGTCAGTCCTGCTTCTGAATTTTTCCTTTCCTTTTGACTAGCCACAAAAGTTATCAGTCATATGACAACAAAATCTTACACTTCCTTCTTGATGCCTTGATACAAAAATAGCAATACAATGATATGTGTGAATATGTATGTTTGTGTACAGAAATACAAATAGATTATAGCTATCAGTAGTATAGGTATAGATACAGCTCTCACATTAAATACTGGAATCCAGAATAATCTGTGATTATATTGATCATCTTGGATCCCTCCCTCCCTTATCCATCTGGTACCCATAATTTGTCAGCTAGAAAAGGAGAAAGGTAAGCAGGCAAATGACTTCACCAAGTAATTCAACTTGGAAATTATATAAAATTTTATGTAAGTATATATATATATATATATATATATATATATATATTATACTTGATTTTTTTTTCAAAATAATCTTACATTCAAGGATCAAAATCTCAGCTGCACCCCGTACACATCTGTTCTTTCCTCAGACCCAGGTGCGGGCTTCCTTCTCTGGGAAGTGCATTAACTTACATCACCATCACCCTGTGTCCACTCCATGTGGACACATTGGTATGCACCTGGGGCCTGGCTCCTTGTCATTTTTCTTAAAGGAATAGTGTTCCAATTTATCTTACAAAGCACATTACCAACCTTACCTTAAGTGAAACACCTCCTGTGACACACCGCAGATAACTGTTTCTTCAGTCTTACAGTGTGTCCAAGTTTTGTCATGTCAGCCTGTCACAGGAAAACTGGCCATTCAGTTGGACTATTTCACTGACCATGCCTTTACCCACCACATCAGCCACAGATATAATTTATTGGGTGGCAAATGCATTGTAGAATGGTGATTTGATTTTAAAACTGGGCTTTTCCCTGCACACATCAAGTTCATGAAAAGAAATCTTATTCATAACATAAACGTGTTTAATCTATCACTTCACTATTTTTCGCATAGACATTCATTATCTTGCAAGCTACTTTCAGGTCAGCTAGATTGCTGTGACCTTGAACTTTGGGTTTCTTCCTATCCCTGTCCTCTTGTGACCTCTCGTATTTTCAGTTTCCATCTATATCACTAAACTAAACAGTTTGGTTAAGAAACCCTTATTCCACTTAGTATTTAGGAAGGAGAAACCTGTAACTTGAAGGGAGACGTGTTGACATGCACCTCAGATTTCCTTTCTGGAAAACTTCCTGGCCTCAGCTACTTTGCCTGGGCAGGAGAGCCTCACAGAGACCCGCCTGGCCTGAGGCCCTCCCTCCTTCTTTCCTGTTTCTCACTTGGTGGCTGGCTGATGTGGTGTAAAGGCAGGTCTCTCAGCTCCCCTAGTGTGAGTGATGGAGTGCACCCAGCTAGGTCACTTCCTGCAGGACAGGCTGGTTTTTCTGGGATCTGTGTCACAGCTTAATTTCTCTCTGTCCACTCTTGCCTCGTTTGCTCCCTTCCACAGGTTTTGTTTTCTTTGTTGTTTTTGTTTTGTTTTTAAGGAAAGATGCAGGCAGGAAAAGAGAGGAAGCAGAAGCATTTTATCTTGTTTAATTGTTCATCTTGGTTGTTTGCCAAGCCCCCGGGTCTCAAATGTGGGTCCTTGTTAAGTATGTGGACTAGGTCTGGTGACTTTATCCTGTAAACCACAGGGCGCACCCACAGGTGTTCATCTTAAAACCACAAAGAATCCTTTCACAAACCAAATTCCATCTCAGAATACCCTTCCTGGGGGAACCCAAGGACAGTCATCCTGCAAACCTGTCCTGCACTTTCACCTGCACTGGACTTTAATAGGACAAAGGAGTGTTGCCCTGGAGTCAGACAGAATGACTGCATCCAATTCACATCATTGACTCCCCACTCATTCCTTAGACATTCTGATCCTCAGTTTAGTCATCAGTAAAATGGGAATAATAACTCACAGATTTTTCTTTTGAGTGGTGATTAAATAAGATAAACTTATCCGAGAGGTATATCAATTAAAAATTAGCATTTCATAAATATTAACCTCTTATGCACCCTTTTCCTCCATTATTCATCATTTATATTCTGTGCATATGCTAATGATGATGCCATTAGAATTTTTTCTTTCTTTCTGCAAAGCTCTGCACTTAGTCTTAGGAAAAATGGGTTAGGGGGAAAAAAGCCAAGTTATACTTCCAAGTTATTCATTAATTGCAGTACCACTCAGCTTTTTCAGATAAAATGTTATGTAGCTGTGACCCAGTTTACAATAATGCTTAGTAGCATTACTTCCTTGTTTCTATATTAGACAACAGATGCCATGTTTTGTTAGTCACACGGCTATTGAGAAGTTCCAGCTGCCTGAGGAAAAATCTAGAAAGTAAATAAGCTGCTGTTCATTAAGTTTTAAGGGCAATATTGTCCTATTTTCTATGTATTGTAATTAGAGTCTGATAGTTAAGATCATCGACTACATTAAGGGACGAACTGTTTACTCTTATGAAGTCTCATTCAAAGTAATTTTAATAGAAACCAGTCACAAACTGCCTTCCTAAAGCAAAAAAATAAATGTGTAGAAATAAACCAGTCTTCAACCATCGACCTCAAAAACTTAAAGACATTAAAATAATATTAATGCATAGTTATCTTTTGAAATTAAGCATATATCAAACATCAGAAATCTACTAGAAAGTAAATGATTGTATGTATTTCATTCAGTTCATTCATAATTTCTAGCTATTTACTTAAAAGGACTTTTCTTTATTTTTATGGTAAGGATCCTAAGAATCTACGTTTAGTGCAAGTCTCAAAATTTCATCATCATTACCAAATTCATGTTGAAAATGTCTCCTTGACTCCAGTGTGCATTTGTAAATGGAAAATTCTGCTATAAACTATCTATAAAGAGTAGTGGTGAATACTTATTGAAAGGTTTTTTCTGAGCTCCGCGAGGAAAGAAAGTCAATTAGACAAAAAGTCGAATAGCCAGGGCTTTATTGGGGTTTGCGCACCCGGGCGAGGTTCTCCGGTCCGCAGAACGAGGGCCGGGGAAGTCGCGCCCCAACAAAGGGAAGCGCGATCTTTATGCAAAAGAATTTCGCAGGCTTCATACGTGGCGATTGGGGATTGGTCCTGTGATTCCAGGTGTGGTTTCGTCAGCTTCCTTTTTCCCGGGTATGGCCGCCATTTTCTCCTTCTGGGCGGCCATTTTGTCCTTCTGGGCCGCCATTTTGTCCTTCTGGGCCAGCCTAACACTTATTAAAGCCATAATCACATTCCATTATAGAGTTATCCTTTGCTTGACAGTATTAACATTAGCTACTTCACAGTTCAAATACCAATCCTATTCTAGAGAGGAGAGACCCTAAAATTCCCTCTTGCAGCTCAGGAGGGATTTCAGAGGAATTTCCCATACACTCTTCACCACCACAGAGCCAGGGCAGAGGTGAAGTCACTTCTTCTTAAGAACTGCATTTTCCCATTTGGGATGTAATAATCAAATGTGAAAAGACAGGTCAGGCATCTGAATAAAGTTGGGTTACAAAAATGTTAGGTTTTTCCTTCTCCTCTTCCTGGTTCTTTGTATTCATAACTGACGGGAAATGAGAGGTTAGTGTGATAGTGCTCGGGCTCGAGCAGGAATATTAGAAAAGGGAGGACATTTTTTGTACTCATATGCAGTAAAATATAGCCATATGCATTGATAGAGACGTACTGACTTGTCACCCTGGACTTTAAATGGATTGATAATATTTTATTGTGTGAAAACATCTAACTCCCACTAACCAACAGTAATATTTTTACTCTTGATTCATATGATTTTCTGCAAGTCTGAACTATATCTGAATCAGGGATGTGAAATTCCTTGCATAATGATCTTAAATGTGATATGAACTGTGAGCTGGAAAAAGTCTTGACATTTCTGGAGCTATCTGGAAAATATTTCTTCTTTTTTAATATGAATGTAGAGTCTGTCTCTGAGAAAGCCAAGTGTGTTGCTCATGTTATGTTTCCATGAGTGTCTCTACTTTCCAAGCTTTAATAAGACAAAAATCTGGAGTGGAGGTTGTGGAGAATTTTGATCGGCCAGGACTCAAAAGTTTAGGGTCATTCCTCACTGTTCTGCAGAAGTTCGCCCACCTCCATGATGTTCTTCTAGCCAGAAAAGATCTCATGTTTCTGAAAACAGAACATGGATCATTTTAATCATCTATTTCCCTGGTAAGAGGAAACAGGAGAGGAGGAACTAATTACTGGTTTAAAAAAACTTTATAAACGTGAAATGAAGTTTTCCCAAAGTGATTGAACTCTCCCACGACCAGAATAATCAAGTGGCTCATTGTGAGAAATGTGGATGCAGACTCAGGGCTGCAAGACTGGGAACAAGAATGTACTCATTAAGAGAATCATGTAAAAGCTACAAATTATACTTCTCTTCCCTGTTCTGGAAACAGACATATTTAATATATAAATTCATTATTCCCCTGTAATATACTTATTTCTGATTATCCTCAAGGCTTCCAAGTCAGTTACACATAATTGTTATGAATTATACAACTGTGGGAAGTATTATAATGCTGATACCTAGAAAAATCTATGGGTTTAGAATTATCCTGGTCTGGGAGACAGTTAAGGGCTGATTTCCCAGGTTCCAGGGAATCCAGTGACTATCCAAGGACTGATTAAGAAGACAGAACTCAAGGGAGAGCGAGAACAGATCTTACCAGGCTGGCTTTGGTGGGTGGGAGACCACCTTCTCCAGCTCTTTAAACTCTAATAGGAGATGAGGCTTCGGCAAAAAGGAAGGTATAGAGAGAGAACGTCAGTTTTCTCCTCATGTATTTCTACATTTTCCCAAATATTTGTGTAGAGTCACTAAGTGGAGAAGCCTCCAGGACTCAGGGGTAAAAGGTTAAGAAAATGATGGGAAAGTTGAACGTCCCTGCCAATATTTTCTATATGGATTTCTATCTAAGGGTTCACCCCTGAAGCGAATCTTGTGACGTAGACAAGAAGTGAATAACAGATCTATTGTTATTAAGTGAGAACACCTCTACAGCACAGACAAAGATAAATAAAATGTATTTTATGTAATGGCAGGATACGAAGATAAAGTAATCAAGGTAATTGCTCTGGTAGACTGACATTTTAAAGATTTACTTAATACCATCAAATAGGTTACTTTTTAACTTTAAATTTTCTGTCTTTGTAGGATTAAGCTAATCAATTCCTTAATGCTTACAAGCAGAGGTCTTAACAGAATGAAAGGAAGAAAAGAGTTCGCATTGTACTGAATTTAAGTGTCTTCTAACTTTAATCCTGTATGGAAGACTGTTACCACAGAGGTCATTTCTGATCTTTCAGACACCTACTTAGTGAGTAATTAAAATAGGTCAATTGGTCAAAATGAGGAGAACTGAACCCTTGAGTCTTCTCTATCCCTTTCAGGGAACGTCTGTTCTTTCTAGTCCACCATTCCAAAATTGAATTATCCGTCCTTCCTCTTTTATTTTCCAGCTAGTTCAGAGATGCTCTTTGGAAACCTTTCATATACTGTAAATTATTGGGTCCTCTTGCTAATGACAAATAATGAATACTTACAGTCATTTCTTTCATGTTCCTAGCCAATCCTCTGATACATATGTGGTAAGAAGAAAAAGAAATGAATTAGGAGTGTGACCTTATTTCTATGCCTCCCTCCATGGCTAACTGCATCGATCATCACCAAATCTCTTTCAGATTGTGTTTCCTTACTTGTAAAGTAAGAAAAGGTATTCTGTAGCCACCTATATTCTTCAGTTGTTAATAGACTTTCAGAAAAATATTAACGTAAAATAGCCTCACCATAGCATGACTTTTCAGGAATTTTACTGTGCAAATGTTCACTGTAAATCTTCAAAATGGGCCTATGGTGAACAAAATTTCCAAGCGTTATTTGATCATGAAACTCTGTGTTTTCAGAACATCTTTAAAAAGTAGTATTATCGGCAGCAAATGTAGGAATGTGCCTCTTGACGTCTCTTTATTTCAAGAGTCTGCCTTACATCTTTTTTAATGTAAGAGAAGTAAATGTAAAAGTTTCCAATAAGAGCAAGTTTTGGGTTTTCTCAGACATGCTTAATCAGAATAGCTAGGGCAAGGGAAACCAGGAAACTAAATGCCATCAGAGGTAATAAGACATGGTGATTTAATAATGGAACCAGATTTTGCTCTGAACCTTTGCCTAGATTAAGAAAAGTCGCAGAATTGAAGTATTAGAAATAAGTCAGAAGAAGAAGCAGAGTGATGTGACCCTGAAAAAAATGTACTCAGAGAAAGAAATGTGAAGATACCTGTCAGTCTTCACCTTTATAATTCTTAACCACAAGTCCAAAAGGGTTTGGTGCTAGAATTCACACTAGTTCTATGTCTCCAACATCCCAAGCGGGACAGGGGATCCATTTATGGCAAACCTTCTTTAATAAGTACAGAGTAATAGATTTTTCTGAAAGCTCATCTGTATATATTCTTTTGCATAATTATATTAGATCTCTCATGATGAAAATATTTTTAAAGGGTTTTTTAAAGGAAAGCTGCAGGCAGGAATGAAGGCAATAGTAGGCAGGCAGGCAGTTCAACCAGTTCCTCACACTGGTTGTTCCCTCTGGGCCCATGACTCCAACTCAGGGATATGTGGCCTGCATCCTGCGGAGGCAAAAGACCCAACCTCTCCTCCACCAGGGTGCACCATGATGAAAAACATTTGAATATCAACATCCTATATAATTGTAATTCATAGTCATACTTAGTAACCACTGCTTTACATGACTGAGTCAGAAGTAAATGCAAATATATTGAGTGAAACAATCTAAAAATTACTTTTCTTTAGAAATTCTCGAGTTTAAAAAATGGACTATAAAATAGCATAATATTTCTCATTATCCGTTACAGCTAATCTTAGAATGTAATATCAATAATTCACATAGATATATAAGTTCTTGCTTTCATTTAGGGTTTTTTTGTTCTTTTTTAATACCAGCTTTACTGAGATCATTCACATTCCACAACATTCACCTTTATAGTCCAGTGTTTTTCATTATGTTCACAGAGATGAGCCCCTATCTGCATTATCTAATTTTAGAACTCAGGCTCCTAATTCCACCACCCTCAAAAGAAGTTCTGTACCCAATCAGATTTAGTTCTCATTCCCCGCAACCCACAACCCCTGGCAACCACTGATCTACTTTCTCTTTATGGATTTACCTCTTCTAGATCAATCAAATCAAAGTAATCATTCAGTCTGTGACCTTTGTGTCTGAATTCCTTCTCTTAGCACAATTTTTCAAGAGTCATTCATTTTGCAGTGGCAGTAATTCACTCATTTTATGGTGGGATAATATTCAGTTAAACAGCTACATGACATTTTGCTTATCCATTCATCAGTTGATTGGGTGATTTCTACAATTTGGCTATGATAAATAATGTTTGTAGGAAGACTTGCCTATAAATGTTTATGCAGAATTTGTTTCAGTTCCCTTCAGTGTATACCAAAGAGTGGTAACTTCATGTTTTAACATTTTGAGGAACTCCCTAAATATTTTCTTAGGTATCTGCATCATGCAATCCCATCAGCTATGAGCCAATTTGGCCACGTTCTCACCAGCACTGGCCATTATTACTGTCTTTTTTATTTTAGCTAACTGATTATTAAGCACTAACTTTTGATTTACATTTTTCTAATGACAAATGACTGTGAACATCTTTTTGTCTGCTTATTGGATTATCCTCTGGAGAAAAGTCTATTCAAATTTATTATCCATTTTAACTAGATAATTTGCCTTTTTGTTGCTAATTATAAAAAGAATCAATATATTATAGAGACAAATCCCACATGATATGAAAGTATTCTCTCTTTCTATGAGGTTTTTTTTTTTAACTTTGTTGTTAGAAACACAAAGTTATTCATTTTGATGAAATCCAGCTTTAGTTTTTATTTGTCTCTTGTGCTTTTAGTGTCATATCTAAGAAACCACAAAGATGTACTCCTCTGTCTTTTATTAATGGTCATAGTTACACATGGGTCTATGTTAGTTTTGTATATGGTATAAGACAGTCTGTCCCCATGCAGATTTTTGCCTGTGGACTTTCAGCTTTCACAATACTGTCTGTTCACAACTTCCTTAGGTTTTACTAAATGAGAATATCTAAAGAGAATGTCATGGGATCACAAACTTCCTCACAAAGCAGTATGCTCAAAAGAATTCTTTTATTTGTTTTCATATATTTATTTATTCATTAAAGTGAAGGGTCTGCCATGTGCCAGGCACTGCCAGGGAAGAAGAAGAAGAAGTATGTAAAAACAGATATAATCTTGGTCTCATGGAACTTTAAGGCCAATAATGAAGATCCAGATTAATCAAATAAACCAGACAACGAATACATAATCAACTATGATAGCTTCTACAAAAGAGAGATTCACAACATTGCAAAAGTCTATAATAGAAATTTGACCTTGACAGAAATCAGGGAAGACAATCTCATGAAAATATCACTTTCTGAAAGCTGAAGGATTAGTCAGTATTAACTAGCAAAAGAATAAGATTAACTTTCCCAGTCAAGAAAAAATTATACACCAAGTCCCGAAGAGGAAGGTGACATTTAGGGAGCGATAAAGATAAGAAATTGTGTGTCTGTATGTGTATATGTATATGCACATGTGTATGTATGTACATGTGTATATGTACATGTGTATATGTGTGCACATGCATGTGTTTAGATGTATGTCTACACATTGTGTTTACATGTGTGTGCATGTATGTGTTTGTGTGTGCGTATCTGTGTGTGTATATATGTGAATTTGCATGTGTGTATATTAGTGTGTGTATGTTTATGTGTCTGTGTTGTGTGTGTGTATTCACAATAGAGTGGTACTGAAGAGATTTATCACACACTGAGAAGAGAGACTGATTTCTCAAGTAATGAGTGTAACTAGCTGACCTCCTTGCATAATGGATAAGGCACAGGAAGTACAAAGGAAGTTAAGTGTGCTACACAGAAGTTAAGTGTGCTAATATGTTTGCTTTTAAATCAAAGATGCTTGCATGCTTCTGCCTGAATTTAGTGAATGATACTCAGGTGTTTTATTTTAAATTTCCACTTTGCGTGAGCCTTGACACAATTCTCTTTGTTTCATCAGTCCGCTTTGACACTCTTTCTCTAACAAACTGCCATTTAGAGTTGGGTTAGCTTCTAGACTGTTCTCTAACACTGTAGAACAGTCTTCCACCCTAAACCAGTCCATATTCCTTCACAAGGCTGTCAAAGCCCTCGGAGGTCTGCTCTGTAAAGATCACAGACCTGGAGCCACGATTTCTGTCTTTGAGTTATAAGCCCTTGAACAAATATCTTTATCTTAGTTGACTTCAGTTGTCTCATTAGATAACAATCCCATTTACAGATTCTATCTCCAGCAGCTTTCTACATTTCCTCTGCATTTGAATCTGGCCACCCCCTTCTGCCATTTCCAAAGTTAGTCAGTCTAGCCTAGCAGAATCTTTTTACATAAATTAGCCCATGCAAAGCTGTGATTCATTCCCCACCCTGAAAAACTCTGTTATCATTTAAAGCAGAATTCTAAGCCTACCCTTTCCAGGAATTTCTGAAACACTAAAGCCAGAGTTAAGAAAGCAGAGAAGAAGGATGTTCAAATGAATCACAAGCATTGACTTTCCTCACATTGCAAATTGCTATTCACCTCCTGTGAGTGGGCAAAGGAGTATTTACAAAGCTATTACAGGTCTCATTAATTGTCATTATTATTCACAGATATATCTGCAATTACCAGAGTGCCTCTGTGCACTTTCCCTTGGAGTTCTCTTTTTAATTAGTCACATTGACTGTAACTAGCTGACCTCCTTGCATAATGGATAAGGCACAGGAAGTACAAAGGAAGGTGATTAAAAACAGGATCTCTGTTGTAAGGCGGGGCCAGGAGTGACTCCATAAGGATCAATCAGCCACACTTCACACCATGTGCCAAATGCAACTTTACCTGCACAGAAACCAAGAGAAATGACATCACTTCACATGCAGAATAATGACAATGACGTTTGATGGACTTGCCCTCCTCCAAGGAGGGAGAGGAGAAACTATCTTCCAGAGCCTGCAACGCGGGAATCAGATTGCCAGCAAGGCTCCTCTCATTGGTTATTTAAACATTTAACCCAGTGCCCTGGTGATGCCTGATCTGATTCATATGAAATCGCTCTTGGTACCAGTTTACAGTGACAGACCCCACTGTAAATGGCAGAAGCGCCTTGCAGATTTTGAATTTATTGTTTAGGACCTGGCCCTCGTGCTTCACTTAAATGTAAAGATTGGTCAAGGCATCTACATCTCGTAATTTCAACAGAAAAAAATATTGGGGTTTGTTCACCTAATGCAATTGTTTCATTGATCCTTTTGCAAATGATATTAATCAGAAATTATTTCAAAGGCTTCCTCTGAGCTCTGTTTGCTATATACAATGCTTGCTATTTAGATCAGACAATCGAAACTCTTCTTAAACAACGACCATGCTTTCCACATGTGGGAATTGCCCACATGAAAGTAGAATCGTAATCAGCAAGGCTAGAACTGTATGGTAATAATTGTAACAAGCTATATGTGATCAAGAGATAGAGATAATGACTAAGGCTGCAGGAAAAATTTCAGAGAACATAAAGATTAAACTGGACCTAATAATATATCTTGACAGGTGTATATAAAAGAGAATGATCACCCAGACATAAGGAAACACCAAAACAATAAAAAAAAATAAAAAAAGTATAAAGGTAGGAAGACCTTCATTATATTTTTTAGATCCATGAAAACTTTACCCTAAAGGGTTCATTTTGAGAAGCAGTGAAGAACTATGGAATACAAAGCGTAGAAAAACTATGATAGTGTGTGTAGTAGGATAAGAGATATATACACTTAAGAAGTGATCAAAAATAATGTATTAGCTCAGTTCTTACTTAGATATTTCTCTTTCCCTAAGGTTGGTGTAGCAGGCTTTCATAAAATGATGTCCTGATGATTAAAATCTTCCAACTCCTTTAAATTTTATCTGATTTCATGTTTTTAGATTATAATTTAAATTTTTGTCTACATGTGAGTACAGAGAAAGAACAAGCACATTGTCGAATTCAAATATTTGCCTGTCCTGAGTGACCCAAAGTATTGGTAGACATTCATAAACTGTCATCCTGCTTTTTAAACTTTATTTTGCTGTGCTCTTGGCTAGTTGTTCAGCTAGACTAGTGACTCTGCATACATTAGCAATTATCTTTCCACGGCAGCAAATCTGAGAACGAAATCTGGAAATGGGGTCATCAATCACTTTGTTTGGAGAACGACACCCTTTCAGGTGGCACTATTCCTTCTCATGGCAAAAATGAAACAAGGACAAAAAACAATGTCATTTTAGACTTTATAATAACTGAGAAAATGAAGACATGTATCCTGGAAGGCAGAAACCCAAATATTTAGGAGCCAGATAGTATTGATCTCATGATATGAGATTCTGTCATTGAAGGTGCCTGAGGGGTTCTCAGAAATACAATTTTTATTTTTTGATCATAAATGATCCTTTTGAGGGAGATAGAAGAAGATGCCTAAAGATTTCCAGAAAAGTACATACAGTGTGCTCTGCTGAGTTCATCTTTAAAAATACATTAAAAATGGTGGGAAGGTGCATAAAGATCAATAAGATGAACAATAAGATACCAATACTATCAATGTATTTGCATCTAGGGCTTTTAATGAGTTTAGGCTTTAAAAGTTGCCCTGAACAATGATGGCCATTCTTTGGGTGAATTTTCAAATGAAGAAAGATGAAGAAGTACAAAGGCTTGTTTTCAGCAGCCTATGATATAGTCTGCCTGGCTTATAAAACAGCATGAGGCACATTTCTCTGTTATCCTGGGACTGTCTTCCCTGTCAAGGAGAATGATCTTCAGCACGGTAAGAAGGAAATAAAACCTAATATGAATGAGAAGATTCTAAAAGAATACCTGGGCTGTTGTAAATGAATTAAATTCTCATGGTGGGAGGACAATTATATCTCAGGATATAGAAAAATGTGTAAATGAGATTAATGAACTACCGTTGGAAACCTTTGAAGAGTTTGAAGAATAAGAATGATGCCAAAAGTCTGTGGAGAAATAAATATACCACTACTAATTTAAAAAGTGCAAAGACATATCTGTTTCTTTCATCTATTTATTAGTTATACATTTATTTATTTTTGTCCTAATAATTGTGGATAGGTTGTGAGGGGACTGACTCAAACATATTGCAAAAACAATAGTGAAATAATTGCAGTACAGCATTTAAAAAAAAAACAAAACATTAAATGGGGTAGGGGCATGGGAATTCTGGTGTAAAGTGCATTTCAGAGAATTCTCATGTTGACTCCACATTGGACTCGCACTGCCCATAGTAACTGGTAGGACAGATCACCTTTGGACCAATCAGTTTATGATTTCCAGTGAATGGACACTCACAATGAAACAGCATGGAGCTGGCAGTTGTTAGCGCAAGATTACATGGCATTCTAAGAGCAAGAGAGATTTGGTGACCAGAAGGGTTGGCTGGGGCAGAGAATGATCAGGTTCTTCCTCCAGGGCACACGACTGCATGATTTGCTCATGTGATTCTGACTCTTCCTGAATCAAACTGTAAAATCGTTTTTTCTAATCTGCTCACTGGCTTAATTCTGAACACAGTGGGAAGGATCAAGTCACAAGATGGAAGAAGACAGGAGACTTCTCTGACATTCTCTTCCCATGCCAGCAGCCAAGGCTTTCCTCCCCTCTATTCCCTTGAGTGTTTTGGTACTTATCTGTTCTATTTTAATTCTATTATATGAGACATGTCCAATACTTAGAAAAGATCATTCAAATGTCATGTAGTCATTACATGCCGCTCACATTCTCAGAAAGCTGGCTGCCAAGTCTCCATCAGACCCCAGGTCCTCTGTGTAAACTAGTAAGTAGATTTAGGGTGTTTGTAACCAAGAATGTTACCTAATAAACAATAACTGATGTAGACTTTTGAGACAGGATCCAGATTTCAAGCTGGATCCTGAAATAAATTAGAGGATTCTTTTTTGTTGATTTGTTTACTACTAATGGACTCTTAACTTCAAAGATTCTGACTTAATTTATCTGGATTGGGATGTTGACATTTTTTTTTTTTAATTAAGGAAAGGTACAAGTGGAATGAAGGTGAATGCAAGCAGGTAGACAGGAAGAGGGATGAAGAAGCCTTATCTCATTCATTTTACTTACTTGTTCATTTTGCTTGTTTCCATGGTCTTGGAACCCAGGAAGGTCAGATGTATGTGAACTGCATTCAACCGCTGCTCCACCAGGGTGCGCCATCATCTGATTTTGTAAGTATCCTCCAGGTGAGTGTAATGCGCATCCTTCCACTAACAGGAAGTTGAAAAGGCAGCAACTGCATCTGTACGTAAACACTTATACAAAATAAACAGAACCAAGAGATTAAGAAGAAAATAGGAGGAATCTACTGGTATTCTGACCCATGTCCATCCTTATGTGACTAATGAGCTTTATTTATAGCCAACGTATGGGTACTAATCTTTATTACCAGGATTGCATATCAGAATCACTTTTAAATGTTACCCAAAAAAATTTGAATTCTGACTTGAATAAAAATCAGCACAGAGTCTGGAGACTACAATTGCCTGAGGTAGAGAGAAAAAGAATCTGGTGTTTAAAAGAATGCTCTTTAGTGTTTTGCCTAAGAATTAAATCTGTATCTGGTAGGGTATGTTATCTCAAAATGCCCCTGGGCTTTTTCTCCTTTAAAAAAAAAAAAGCTTCTTTTTGACTTTAAAAATAGCTTCACATGAAAGAAAAATGTAGTCAAAAATTTACCACGTGTCTTGTTGGATATTTTAGATATTTGTTTTCATGTCTCCTGCCTACAGGTGAGTCTTTTATCTTGTTAAACTTGTTCCTCCTGTATCCTCCCCAAATCTACTCTATCCAGGTGAAACTGACACCCTGCCTGATTCAGCAGGAGGAGGGTTTGGCAGAAAAACCCAGGAGGCCATTTGTATTTGAGGTTTAACACAAAATCCAGGAGCTCATATTAACAAGTTTTCTGATCAGTTTTTTCTTCAGTGTTGTTATAGGATACGAATAGAATTTATAGTCTCACTTTTTAAGTCACTTCAGGATTTAAGCCAACTTTCAGAGGTTATTGAATCAAGACTTTCAGAAACAGAAATGATGGAAGGGGAAAAGCAGGAAAAATACATTCTCTTAAACAATGAGTCAGATTTGGAAGAGTTTGACAAAAGTAGAGTTTATTTGCTGCATCCAACTCAAAAGGGGTAAGTTTTGTGATGAATGGGTGGACTACTAATTTACCCAGAAGGAACTGTCCAGTTTACAACTGTTTGTGTGTGTGTGTGTGTGTGTGTGTGTGTGTACATAATGTAAATGAACAAACAGAAATCCTATCTTTAGACCTATACAAAGATACTACATGCAAAAAAAAAAAAAAGCAGTTTATCTAGTCATGGAAAACAAGACAATGGAGTATTTTATTATCATATCCAGTTGTTAAATGAAATAAGATTTTAATAATTTTTTAATAATTGCATGTATAGCAATGTATCAAATGAGCTATCGATAACCAGAAAGGCATCAATATAACAAAACATGTTTATTATTGACCTCCAACTTAGATTCAATCTATGACTTCTCTCCATCTGTATATTTAGAACTAGGCATAACAGAAAAAATAAAAAGCCGTTGGTTGTTGTCTAATATTGATTAGCTGTAAATAAGGTCATTTTGGAATGTTTTGTCTCCAATGTCTTCTACTTATTTATCTAAATCACAGGCATATGGATGGATTAAAATTGAACCACTTTTGATGACTATAGATTTGACATTTATAAAGGCATAGTTTAGAGATTGTTTCAGGCTAATTGGTCAAGTATGATATGACATTATTTCCAACTACTTAGTATATTTCCATTTTATCATCATTTTATTTTTAATTTTCTGCCTGTCATTCTCTTTTAACGTCACTTATTCTTTAAAAACAAACTAATTGCAGTTCTTTGGAAAAGTAGCTCAAAATTTCAACATTAAAGACAGCTTCTGAATCTTCAGCTTGACTCCAAATAAGGCTAAGCCCACACCAGGCACTTAGAGAAAAGAGTGCATGCAACAATAAAAATGAGAGATTAGTGTAGCATAAACACCTCCCTAAACTCTTTGCTCTGCTTTTAGTAATTTTAAATAATATGAAAGCTGCTACTGCATTGCATGTCTGTGTTTATGGAAAATAGTTTAGGTGCTTTGGTAAACTGCCTGATTTCACCTTGTGGTGATGTGAACTTTCAAAGTCTGTTTGCATTGAGCCTCCATCATCAAAAGAGGCTGTGGGTAAATACAACATAGGGCTTTTCAGGACCTGCTTGGATGAATCTTCTTGCTAAAAGAAATACGTTTTGTTTGAAAATATAATAAGTTTTAAGAATCCTTAGACTTGTTTGTCATGCAGAGATAAAATGCTTTGTCATCATGACATAAAAATATTAAAAGAACCAGCATATTAAGTGTGAGGGCAGCTAGTGATTTTTAGACATCGTAATGAATCTAGTGTATAGAGTGTAGAAAAAATAGTCACTATGATGTGAAAAATAAAGACAGGGTTTTAGTTTTTACCTTACGAGATACAGTGAAAGGTTGAATTAAGTTTTTTCATGTTTTGTGACCCAATTGAAGAACTGTATTTTTCACATGATATAAAGTGACACTTTCTTGTAAAGCAGATTAAAATTGAACCTACTAAATTCCATGTCTCTAAATCATACACAACTCTAACAATTGAAAATGTCATTTAGTAATCCCTCTTCTCCTGGTGACATACCCCAAATCCATTCTTACGGAGCACAGAAAATTGAAAAAGAATTTATAGGTGAAAGATTTCTTTAAGACTCATGAAGTACTACACTATTCGTCTAATGATTCCATTAGAGAGAAGAAAGTGTGAAGAACAAAGAACAATTGAAATCAGATATTCTACTTCCTGAAAAAAGTCTCTTAATTAAAAGTAAAGAAATATTTTTTACAAAGAATTGCTTCTATCAGTGACATTTTATGTTCTTTTTGCTTAAAGTTAATACATGCATGTAACATAACAACACTTTCAGGTAAAAACTGAATCAAGAGAATAAGTCATTTTGTGGATGTAGTTTAAACACAGAGATTTTTAGGTTAAACATTTTGTGTATACAGTTGTTGTGGGGGGAAAAGGCCAGCTCACTGCTTCCAGCAGCCATAAAGCAAAGCCATAAAAACATCCTGTGTGACCTGAACGTGCTAGAACATTACCAGCAGACAAAGAACTTCCTGTGCTTGAAACCCTAATTTACATCCCTCTCTTCCGGTATCTGCTCTGGCCTATATAAGTGCGCTCTAACCAGAAGCCTGTGCTCAGCTCTTCGTGGGAAAAGGACCCCTGCTGAGCCCGCACATAATAAATCTGCCTGAAATACTTCCAAAGAGTGCCCGCTTGGTTTATCCTGAAGAGTCGTAACATAACATTGTGACTAGCAGTTCGGTATATATTTCCAAAAAGAAAACTTGGACCTGGGCTTTAGTTTTCCCGAGCTTCAGGTCATCATTTTGTGTTTTTCTTTCCTTTCTTTTAGATGGACACTTGTTTTGGATCATTAATTGAATTCTTAAATATCCTGACTACTAATAAAGTTATATGGAACAGTCAGAGTTAAATTTCCTCAGAAACAGGAACAGATAAGCACAAACTAGAGTTCTTTTCAATTTAAAAATCCCCTTTCTTCCAATGTTTCCTTTCTATTTCCCCTTTCCCCCAAGGAAGGCAAGAGATCATTATTCCCTCAACATAGACATATAAAATGCGCCCGAAGGACTGAAAGAAAGAGGAGGAATGTAGGGAGGGAAGGAAGGAAAGGGCTATGAGTAATATTTCCTTCAGGTTTTCCCCAAGCTTTCTATGCATTAGAATTACAGAATTTTCCAAACATATGTTCTTAATTTAGAAACTGTACTGAAATGAATTTAAGTCAACAACAACAAAAAAAACATAGATTAAATCCTGTTTAGAAAATTCTACATTTTTCCTTGAATCTGCCATTATTATATGTTCCAGATATAGGTTCATACTAAAATCAATCATTTATTGAGCCCAATATACAAAGCACTATAGTAATTCAGCCATATTAATTCAGCCTTCACAGCAACATTATCAGGGAGATTTTCTAAGTTCACAGATGAAAATATCAAGACTCAAGAAATGTTGTTTACTCTCTTTCCAAGTACTAATACCAGGAAATTAACCCTCTGTCCTTCTGACTGTTGCAAGTATTGAAATCTGCATTTAACTGACTGCAAGAGGTAGATTAGGAGTTTCAGGGCTTATACCAGCTTGGATGATGGCTGAGGCCAACCCACAGCACCAGACTTAGTCCTTCCAGTTATGATGCTCGGTAGGTCACACTAACAGGCCTTCATTTGCTTTCTTAATGTCCTCTGAACAGTAGTCATTCCACTGCTAAGTGTTTGATGTCCTTACTTATCTCTACAAATCTCCAGGGGCTCTGCATATTGTATTCAGAGCAGTCACTTCCACACTTGGCATTCATTGGGGGTTCAGGAAATGCTTGTTGAAATAATTGGTCATAAATTATTATAATTTGTTATGATTTCAATGTACTTGGGGAAAAGAGAATTCTAGGCAATTCTCTAATAGCAGCTGCTGAAGTGATTCACTGCAGACATACGGTCTCCTGATGGGGTTTCACCTCTCAGGTTAGAGACGTTTGAGGTGATGATTCAACACAGAGGAAATGGTATGGCTTCTCTTATGCTAACGCTTGATTCCATCCCCTTAGAAAGTCAAACCCCGTCTATCCAAGGTTTGAAGTAGCAGCACTGGACCTCCTCTCTACTTCCATGAAGATGAAAGTATAACTTCATTCAGAGAAACTGGTTTTACTAAAGTTTGCAGGAATAAGACTGAACATGTTCTTTAAAATCGGAGGGTAGAGAAAATGGTTCCTTTCATCCATTTTGCCTGGTAGTATATAAAATTTATGCTCTTCAAAATGCAAAAAAAGCCAATTGCCTTACTCTGACTTGGCCAAGTAAACCTTCCATTTGCATCCACTATCCCCTTGGCTAACTATCTCAGGTCATTTTATTGCTCTGGCACAATAACTGGCCAGCTGAGAAATATAACTGTTATAGCAGAGAAAACCGTTGAATCTTAGAGTGTGGCTGGTCTAAGCAAAAACATGGCAAATTTATAATTAAAGTGAATTAAACAATTTTGCTAAAATGGATAAAGGCAATTGATATCCACGGACATATGTATTTAGACAAACATAAGAAGCAAATTGAGCATGCCGTTATTTCAAATCAGAGCTTAAAAAAATAATAGATGACTCATAAAGCTATCCAGGAACACAGAAAAATTGGTCATGGTGGAAATTTCAACTGTGAAAAGTGATGCAATTAAATATAATTGGACATTTGCTCAGAACAGCAAGATGATACTCAGGGTAATAGGAAGGGATTCAGAATTGGAAAGAAAAAAAATTGAAGAAAGCACCATCAACAGTCAGAGTTTTAAAAATGTAGTCAGGCAGTGTGCATTATGGCTTTCAAGTAAAATTACTCTAACAGTTTCATTTGTCCTATAAATGAAATCCTTTGTTCACCAAATGTCCCTAGGACCTCAGGACTTCTGAAAGTCATCCATGCTCCTTAGTACAAAGGGCTGGTAAACTCAAGCTGAAATCACATGCTAGTATTCTGAAATACATCATTTTTGGTTTCCATTTATTCGAGAACTCAAAAATCTCTAATACATTCTTACTATGCATCAGACGATGGGGAGCATGAGTGTATGACCCTCGGGATATGATTGCCCAAAGTGACGAGTCAGAGTTTTTAGATAACCCCAGCAAGAGGACTACTAACTCCTGGAATTACTAAAGAATTCCCTCTGACCTCAGTCATGCAAAACAAGTAGAAGCTTGCTATGTGGAGGAGGGAAAAGGAAATCCAGGTGTGAAAGATTATGTCAAGAAAAAAGTGGGAGTGGGGGGGGCACTGTCTCATCAGTATTTTGTGCTAAAACATGCAACAAGCAACATGAAGGATCTCAAGAGAAATATTATTTAACTAAATGCACATATGGTAATTTCGATGCCTCCACGTTCTATGACCTGAGAGGACAAGGGAGAACTAGCTTCCCTTCAGATAACCAGATTCCACAGGCTGCGTCTACATTAATTAAAGAAGTTGTGATAGCCCACAATTTTCCATTTCTGTAAGTGTTCTATCACCATGATAGGAAGAAGTTGGAGGTGAAAGCAAATCCGGAGTTTGGAATTTTTGCAAGAAGCTAGGCAACTTGCTCGAAACCATCATAAAGCTTGAGTGTAAAGAGTGTTTTTGGTTAAGGGCTCCGACTATTTAGATGCAAATCCTGACTTTACTGTTGACCAGTTTCGGGACGTTGAGCAGATGTCTCATTCTTTCTGAGCTCTACTGCCCTTCTCTGTAAATTGGGAATAAATAAAATTGCAGCTTTCTTTCAAGTTTGCTGTGAAGAGGAAATTCAAGAAAGTGTATTAAAGCTCCTGGTCCTGAGTGAGGCAATAGTTGAGCTGTGGTCCTAATAACCTTAGAGCATTATCAAGGGTCACACCCATGTTTACATGCACACACGAAAGGGAAGAGAATCTTCTTTTATCTTGAAAAACAAAAATAACCAGAATTGGACAAGATGCAACCAAGTTGTCTGTTCTCATACCAAGATTTTATCTTCACCTTTATCATTCTTTATCAAACTTGGTGAATTTTTATTGAAACTAAAGGTCAAAATAGCTTCAGTGAGCTTCCCCAATTTCGATGGCGCAGCTTCACTAAGGCATCCATTAGACTACTTACTATGTGAACAGCTAAGAGAAATAAGGCAGTTCCCACAATATGACCTGCTGAGTAGGTGACTTATCTTTTCTTTTTTTTTTTCTTTGTGCCTCTAAATCACCTCTCCTGCCACCAGTTTTTCACTATAATATTTTATGCTCTTTTCTGTTATATATACTCCCAACATTTATTCGTCATCATGAGGAATCCTGAATCCTTACCTGCAAATCTAGATCTCAATCCTAAAATAAGCTATTGGGAAGTCCCTTTGATGTCTTCTTTTCCAAATTATCTCTTTCTTCCATTTCCACTGCTGCCAGTTGAGCCCAAGCCTCAGTCTTGGTCTCTTAAAAAATTTCTGATCCTCCAGACTGTAATCCCACCAGTCTAACCCACAGCTCAAGTCCAAACACTGCTTTGCTCAATAGTCTCCAGTGATAACATTAGCTATAAGATATAGTTTAAATTGCTTTGATTAAGTGTTCAAAATGAAAAATTCAAACAAGAAAAAAATTGCAATAAGGCTTTTGTTTTTTGTTTTTTTCCCTCGCCTAAATATACAACAGTTTAAAAACAGGCACAGGAGAAGAAAGAAGAAAGGAGCTCTTGAACTTTCTAGATCAAAGTCAAGTTTACATGCATACACTAACCCCGCATTCCTCTTTTTGTGTGCAAAATGAGTGAAACTGCACATCATATCATATCGACTGGTGACCATTGAAAGATCTATACTTTCAGATACACTAGCTTAAAATACTGATTTTCCTTTCAAATGGTCAAAATTAGCCATGTATGTAGAAACAAAAGGAAGAGTATCTCAAGTGTATTGTAACTTCCAGTCATAACTCTGTTGTAGATAAGATGACTTATTATAAGGGAGCAGTTTTTCCTGTTATGGCCTTACTTTTTGTACTTTCACTGATTGCTAAGGAGAAATAGAGCTCTCCTCTGGCCAGCTGTCCTACAATGTGTCTTCATTAAAACAGCACACTGTCCATCTTTTTGCAGGGAACTCCTCTCACGATGTCCAAAACACAAGAGTTTTTCATGCTATGATCTACCCCCAAAGACTCTGTCATGCTGTTTTTCTGCTGCTGATGGTAATTTCCCAGATATTTTTAAGCTTCTTTGTCCCGAAAATGCATCAAGATTTGAGCACGCTGAAACCAAAAGGAGCTTCGGCGCAAATGAAAGGTAAATCAATGATGCATTCAAGTGTTGATTTGTTTGTTTTTTAATCACATTTTCCGTGTGAAGCTAGAGACGCTCCAGTTTAAAAATGTGGGTGTTGGGAGTTCAGTGGAGTCTGCTGTGTTTGTTAGAGGTTACAAGTTGTTCCAGGTCCGGTTTCTTTTACTAGAAAACATCAAAGGTTTCCACAATTTCCAACAGAGGCTCCAGAACCAGTGCCCTCTGGGCCTCTCACTCATTTCTGTCTGAACAAAATTTATCTGAAATGCATTGAATCATAGAGCCTTCCACCATGCCTATTATATATACATACATGTATCTACATACATGTACTGATGTAACAACCTTGTTGACAGGATTCATCTTGGTCCCCAGATGTTCTGTGATTATCAAAGCCACCCATTCCCAGGAACCACCACCCATTTTATGGATTCCCCTGAAACCTTTAAAATGGAGCCCCTGTGGCCGAAGTAACTTAAAGGCTGCAGCTTGTCACCTTGAAGTGGGTATTTTGGCAAAATGTCCTTAAGAAATGAAAATGTATATTTTTTTCTTATTTTATCAGAAAACTACCTTAGGTCTCCATGTTTCTTTCACAGGAGGTCAGTTCCCCTTGGCTTTACTATTATGAAGATTTTTTTTTCTGGAAAAAATCCCTTTATCACTTTGATAGTTGTGTTGGCTGTTTAAAATAATAATATTTAATAACTGCTGTGAGAAATACTGCTATAGAAAACGTATACATGTACAAAGTAATAATAGATTAGTTCTGCCATTTCCCTTTTAGGTGATTTGGCAAAATGATAGCAGACTTGTCATTTATCCCATCAAGAGAGCCGTTCTTTCTTTACCCTGGTTTCTAGTGAGATTATAAATGTTTTAAAAACAAAACAAATCTTTGGGCCAAAGAAATTGATGTAAAATGTAAAAATGAATACTTAAATAGTAAGCAATCCGGAGTAACTAAGTTTGCCTTAGAATCTATTTTCAGTTTCTCCTCTTGGGCACAATTAAATTGACAGGTGCAGAAACAACCGCGACAACTTTAGAATCTAAAGAATCCCCAGCAGCCTGCCCTTAACCATTCCCTAAGGTTCTAACTAGATCTTCTCCTGGCCACACTGGGAGACATCATAAAAAGGCCCTGCTCCATGCTCATCACCAACTGTAATTGTCTTCAAAATAAAAGCTGCATTTCCTTGTCAAGCACTATGTGATAAAGTTCCTCTGGAGTTGACTCTCTTACCATCGACCCATTAATGTGATCTCCACGAACACTGAAAATAAAATCAAAGCTCTCATTTCCCAAACACACAATCATGGATTTTACAAAAAAAAAAAAAATCTCCTTTCTAATTCTGCTCTTCCTGATTTATGACAACTTCTCATTTAGGAATCAACTCAAATATTAATTTTTCTGAGAACCTTCCTTTGACCATTCACCCCTTGTTAACCAAGGTGGAGTCACCATGAAATCCTAGGACAATGTCCTTACATTCAGTACTACCTCTCTACCTGTTTATCTTCTTTTCCTTTTTTTTTTGAGAAAATGTGCAGGCAGGAATGAAGGCAAGTAGGCAGGCAGGCAGAGAGAAGAGGAGGAGGATTTTATTTTATTTAGTTGTTCATCCTGACTGTTCTCCCCAAACAGGGATCTTGAACCTGGGTCCTTGGGATATATGTGGACTATGCCCAGCGGCCATATTCGCTAGGCCATCAGCACACCTCTTGCCTGTTTATCTTCTTCATCAGACAGTAAGTTCTAGAAGATTCTAATGAATCTTCCTCATGCTGTTGTCCCAGTGAAGGGCCTGGTGACAGCATGTATTGGTCAAATTTGTTATTCCTCAATAGTTTATGGAACAAGCAGAATGATTGTCCTAAAGGGGAACAAAAAAACACAGAAAGGTTTCTTTTGTCACAAAACACTGAGATAGAATGAACATTTAATGTATTTGAATGGGTATACTCTTTTAATACAGGCTCTCCAGATGAAAGGGCATGAGTTTTAGAAGAAAATTATAAGCCTCTCAAGTCTAAAGCATATTAATGCGTAGAGTTACCTAATGGTATTCAGTAAGGTCTAGAGGCCAATTGATAGATTTTATGTGTGTAAGTGACTAGTTACTTCTTTTTTTCCATCTGTTTGCTGTTTGTCAGTAAAACTATTACTGTCAATTACTGAAGGTTTTCAAGGTTTGGGATGATGCCTAATAATGAGTAAACCACTTTAAAGGGCACTTTCATGTATGTAGCCCCACAACATCCTGTACTTAGGAAAATACGATTACTATTTTACAGATAAAGAACTTGAGGCTGATACAGATAAAATCTCTTAGTTTATGCGGCTAGTGAAAAAAAAGTTGAGATGTGAACCCTGTGTGATAAACTGCTTGACGATAGGCTACCCATAGTCCTATTGTATTACTACCTAAATTACCAGTATTGACTATAATAATAATAATAAGTGAAGTATCAACCTCTTTCACCCCCTGAAATCATATAAGAAATAATATTCAATATCGTCTTTCAAGTGAAAATTTACCATATAATACTGATCAAGGTGGGTAATTTGGAAAGCATGTGAATTTGCAATAAATGTTCAGAATTTTGAATGAGTGAGATGCCTTTAATAGTTACAGGAGGCCATGCAGTTTGCATCATTCACTTTCTTCAACCACTGCTGCTTAGTCCTCAGTTATACAGCCTTTCCTCATCATGCAAGCGGCTTTAAAAAAATATATTACATTGTGAAGCTTGAACTACTGGCTGGTTGAAACAGAATATCCAGCAGGGCTCTCTTTGTATATGTTTCAGAGTTTAATCATGTGCTGCTGGGTACATGTTTGGCCTGTGAAGGTTACACAGTGGTTTCTTAAAGTAGACTATAAAAGTGCTCATACCGGGGGAAGAATCTGACCGACTGATGAAGCTTCCAACCTGGGCAATTATTTCATCAAATCTGCATACAGAGGACTTCTTAAACCACATGACCCTTTTTATATCCCTGTGTCTATTAATTGGAAACAATGTCACATAGGAAAAAAAAAAAAAACTTCCATTTTCTTCCTCCTCTGATCTGAGCTGAAAGTAAAGTTGCTAGAAGCTTCTGACCTTTCATAGGAACTAAAATTCAAGCAGATTTCTGTATTTCGGACACACATACACAAAATATTTGATTCTATAAAGTTGAGGAGAATTAGAAATTTTATTCTAATTGCCTGCCTTGAAACCATCTGGTTTTGCCTCTCATTTTTGGAATCTGCGAACTATTCAAGAGCCAAGAAGCTCTGTGGATGCCCCAGCTAGGCAGGTGAGTTGTAACATTGATTTCTCCTTGGAACATGTCCCCACGGGAAGTGCTGGTGGGTGACTTGATGCCAGTGTCCCCGTGAAGCGCTTAATAATACCCTTGAAAAATCGACCTTGCCCAGATGACTAGCTCGGGATTAAAGATCATTCTGAGGTTGTCATCATGTTCATTTGTGGTCTGACTGTGACTAAGCAGAAATTCAAGACGGACCCCGAGAATAAAGCCAGCTCTGTGGCATTTGTCAACCGAGCTATATTATTGTTTTGATCTAGATGACTCTCTAGATAAAAGAGAAATGACTACAAATCATACAATGGCTGTAATTTAAGAAGTAGTGAGCGAAAGTGACCCTGCACAGCAGAGAATACTTTGATTCTTTTTGTTTGTTTGTTTTGTGGATTGTTAGTGTCCCATCCTTCACCATTCTGCTTCACTCATTCTCCCAGCTGGGAAAACACCTGGAGCTCTGAGGGGAGAGGAAAAGCGTGTCTAGCAACGCCAGGTGCCTGCTGGGAGAAGAGTGATGATCTAGGCCGCAGTTTCTCCCCGTGAGACCTCATACAATCTTCCAGTCCACTTCAAAAGATAGAATTACCGGACCTTATTTGGTAATGAAAACATGCATTTATAATGAGAATTTTTATCTTAAAAAAAAAATCAGAACACTTTCTTTTTAATGAGAAGGAGATAGGTTTTATTACCGTGCCTGTTCCTCTACATCTTATTTTTCCCTTATGTTGTATTTATGGTTTTATTTTTATTCACCTCAGCACTGCCCTGGGAATCGGTCTATTGCTCTGTTCTTTCTGTGATAAAGCACTGACCCCTTACACAAGGAATATATGCTGAAAGGCGCTGACAGATTAGATTCAAAAATTAGTTGTGAATTTGTGTACCTGTTACTATTAAAAGGAGAATAAGGGGATATTTCTAGGTATTCAATATTGTTAACTGGTGATTTCTATCTTCATTAATTTGCTTTATAAATATCCTGCTTTTAGCACGCATGTCCATTTTTCTAATCCAAGTAAGTGATTCCAAAATAGATGAATCTCTGATAACAAGTTTTCAAATATTGCACTTTTTTCAAAGTGTCTCTCACTGTAGTCTGTGAGATGTAGGATGTGAGAACAGCGCTAATGAAGAAAATGGGGGGTCTTTTGTTATTTCACCTGGTCTCTGTTAATGTGTGTTTTATTAGGAATACATGAATCTTTATTTTCTTAAAAACACACATTACGTTAAGTTCTTCAATGAAAAGAAATTTTTATAGTTTTTTCATTATTGTTTTCAAACAAAGGATTCTCTTTACAAAGACTTAAAATCCGTTTTTAGTGAACAAGCATTATCTAAATAGCATTTAGTTCATGGAGACAGAGCATAAAATAGTTACAATCATTTTGCTTTGGATTCAGGCAAACTTAAGTTCACATTTGCTATGTAACTTGAGGGAAGTTACTTTCAGATTCATTATTCCCTTATCCTAATAAACTGATACCAATACCTGCCTTATAAGATGGTTAAGAAATTCAAAATACTGATAGGAAAGTTTCTAACCTATTATCTCACCTAATAAATTCGAAGAAAAAGCAGAGTTACTATTTTGTTATTTTTTAAAGGAAAGGTGCAGGCAGGAATGAAAGAAGAGGCAGGCAGGAAGAGAGAGGAGGAAGAAGATTTATTTATTTAGTTTTTCTCTTGGCTGTTTCCTCCCGCCCCAGGACGCAAACCTAGGTCCTTGCGATGGTTGTGGACTGCTTCCAGTGGTCTTATACTCTAGGCCACCAGGGGGTGCCAAGAGGCAATATTTTTAAAAATACTGAAATGACTTGGTTCCTTTGTATTCAATTCCAATCAGCGTGTGTGTGTGTGTGTGTGTGTGTGTGTGTGTGTGTGTGTTCCTCTCAATGACTTAATAGCACTTTGTTGTTGTTTTACCCTAGGCCAGGTCATTCATAAGTCTTCTAACGGCTGCCTCTTAGAGTTCCAGATACATCTTCCTGACCACTATCCTGTATTTCTTTTTCTTTCTCCAAGTCTTACCATACTCCTTTGTGATTTCAACATGAAAAATAAGTTCATTCCTTTCTGCTTATGTTCATTCTGTTTTTAAACAACTATCACTGTGCTTGAAAATTTGAGATATTACAGCAAACAGCACTTATTTTTCTGCCTTTATGGACCCCACTGTCTGTTACTGAGCCAAGTGGGGTAGAGATTATATAATAGACAAAAATACACCTGCAGGGGCAATATGAGAGGTGAGGTGTTTGCGGATGTCTGCAGCCATTGCTGATGGCTAGTTCTACGGGCTAATCTGGCCAATCACAGGCCTTCCTGCCCCAGTGGAAGAAAATACTCTTAGACAGTATTAAAAAATAATCTCCCTCCATGACATTCTAAAGTGGGAGACTCACTCTCTGACTCGCCCATAACAAGCTTGGGTACCCAGCCCTCTGGTTTGGATTACTCCTTATTTACTATAAATCTTGGATAGCCATTCTCTCCTGTTAGTCATACATTGCCCGCTACCCTAAATTAGTATTAGTATCAGGGAGCTGAGTCATTTAGGGGAGTATTAGCACCCTTATATGTAGGGGCAAGAATTACTCTCATTATCTTAGCAATTTCTGGGTTCACCCTACTTTATTTTCATCTTCACCTGCCTAAAGTTTTCCATGTGTGGCCTCGACATTATAAAACATGACCTTGCTTTGTAAAAACCATTATCTATTGATCATTTACAAAGTGCCAGGTACGCTTCAAAGTGCTTTGCTGATGAAATGTGGGTGACTAAAATGGGACCCTCAAATCAGGTAAATGAAAGAAGATCAAGATCGAAAGAGAAGGAGGAAGAAGAGGGAAATATTCTCCATTTAACAAGACTGCATTTGCCTATGAGATTCTTTTCCTATGTGACAGTCTTGCTATTTGCATTCATAGTCATTTATGGATCAAAACACACATTTAGGTGAATATCTCACGCAATTTATGTGTTAATCTCTTGGCCATTGCTTATAGCTTCCTCTCTGATCCTCTTCCAGTTCTCGAAAATTGTTCCTTCTTACTCCACCTGTTCTGATTTTCCGGTTTCCCAGCTCTCTTGTGCCAGGAGTTGCAGCAGCAAGAACAGACTGGAAATATCACTCATGGATGGGTCACATTGGCCTAATTATAGGGAGCACATCGTTTCTTCAGTTTCATCTGGTGCATGTACCTTCTAGTCTTTCTCAGCATGGATGGCTTCTGAGGTTGGCATTTGTTGGATGGCCATGAAAATGACCTTCAGATAATCATATGGGTCCTCTTGCCACTTACTGGCTCAGAAAAATCTCTAGAAGTTTGAAGCCTCCCTTTCTCCTCCCCATTGGGTGACTTACCCCACATGGCCATGGTGTAGTCATGGGGCATGATGAGCTGATTTTGTGTGTTTTACTCCCATTCTAGCCTGTCGAAACACATTAAAAGAAAGAATCTAAAAATAAATGTGCTATTTCTCACAGCTTTGTGTAATGTGCCAATATGATCAGCAGGTTTTATTAATTGAAATAAAGTTATTAATTGAAAATGTTGAGTATTACTGTGAGGAGAATAGAGTGCGGAGACTTCACATGAGGGATCTTTCTATGTTAACAACTCATTAAATTTTCAGCCTTTGCATCCAATTAATCAACTACTTACATTTTTACCTCATTATCCTACCGTTCATTCCTCATTCTCATCCACAGGATATTGTTCAAAGTTATTATCAGTGTCTTGAAGGAAATCAGGTTCTGCATGCTAGAGATTTCTCTGGTAATCTTAATAAGCCAGGAAGCAAGGAAAGAGAAAGAAGATTAAAAATAAGAAAGGAACAAAGGAAAGAAGGAGGGAAGGGAGAGGGAAAAGGGAGGGAAGAGAGATGTGGAGGAAGAAAAGAATAAGAACTAAAAAAAGTGAAAGGAAAGGAAGAATTATGTTTTTAATCCTTCCTTAACTCACTGAGTAATACTGCTAAGTGCGATCCTCATCAAGTATTAATAAACCAGAGGTTAGTAGTTTGGTGTATATTGTAGGTTGTTGTTGTTTTCACCGTGATTAAACACACACACACACACACACACACACACACACACTTGTGTAAAAACCAGAGCACTTATGTAGTTGGGGTCACCATGCAAATCCTCATACTCTCACACTTCTCCTTCTAGCCCTTTCTCGCACTGCTTTCCTTACAATTTCTGTTTAGAAGCCTGGACCTAGAGAACCCCAGGGTCCAGACAATCAAAGTTTGCAAAGCTGCTATTCTATAGGTCTTTTTCTGGAATTGCTTCAAGTTTACCAATCTGCTGCAAAGGTAATCTACTCTGTCTTCTCTTTATTGGAAAGCAGGATGTTATTTCCTATTTCCAATTTTCTCACATTCCCTCTGTTTCTCACAAGTCTTCAAAACATATTAGCAGCAGACAGGTAGACATCGCTTCCCCAAGTTCCCTTGGAAACTAGGATACAATTTGTCTGGCTCATTTGGAGCACCAGACCCTTTCTATAAATTATCTCACCTCTCTTGCAGGTCAATTCCCGCAGGAGAAGATGTATGCTACCCTCTCCAGCTAAAGGATCATTTCTTCTGACAAAGTAACTAAACTTTGCAAAGTGAAGGCATTGAGGTTTTCCCCTGTTGTCTGTTAACATTCTACCACCTGTCCCAAGCAGCAGGCTTGGGCTTCCTTTTGTCTTTTCTTTGCTGCTAACATGCCTGAAAAAGCCCTTTGGTTCAGTTGACATTTTTCTGAAAGCCACATTTTATTCCAGGTTATGGATTTTATGATGTGATTGTACAAGTTTACAGCACTTTTCCTGTTAGTTCTTCTTCTTGTTACCTACTTTCCATGTTCTGTGCATGACAAATTCTATTCTAAATCAACAGAATCTAAGTGCTAGCTGATGCTCTCTATTATAAGCTTGAGCTCTTCAGAATGTTCTAGAAACAGCACTGTCACTCTATGCTCCCCGCAGCATACACCCACCAATATTGAAATTCTTCAATTGTTCCTTGGTTTTCGTTTTTTTGTTGTGCTGTAAACCCCTGTTGAACTACTTTCGGTTTTAAAGTCTCAGAATGTGGTCCCACAAATTTCTTTACTCTTTGGTAACTTTCTTGAGCTTCCTCTGACATATGACACATTCTTTAATTACAACCGTGTGTATCCAACATCTCCTCATATCCATTTGTCATTCTTTAATGGTCACCATTAAGTCAAGAGTAGTAGTCTCAACTAGTACTTGTTCCGTGTCCTAAAAACTAAACATATCTTCAAGACTATCGTTATATGTTGAATTATGTCTCTGCGAAAACATATTTATTGAAATCCAAACCCCGAGAACCTCAGAATGACTTTATTGGGTAACAGTGTCACTGCAGATGCAATTAATTAGAATGAAGTCATACCAGACTAGAGTGAATCCCTTATCCTACATGGCTGGTGTCCTTAAAAAAAGGAACATTTGGACAAAGACATACACACTGACACATACTTGGAGAATCCTGTGTGAACATTAAGGCAGATATTGTGGAGATTTGATTGAAAGCCAAAAAAGGTGAAAGGTTGCCCATAAACTGCCAAAAGTTAGGGAATATATGAGGCAGGTATTAATTCCCACCCAGCTCTTAGAAAGAACGAACCCTGCCAACTCCTTGATCTTGAATTTCTAGCCTCCAGAACTATGAGACAATACATTTCTATTGTTTACATCACCGCATTTGCAGTACTTTGTTATTCAGTCCTAGAAAGTTAATAAAACCAATAATAAACCCATCAAATAGTAATCATTTAGAAGAATTTACCTTCTAGATGAATCAACCTAATTGGAAAAATCTCATCATTATAGTAATGTGTATATTTCCATTGTCACATTTTTTTCCCCCGAAAGTTCATCATCCATTTTCTCCATCTGGCTAGAAAGTCTTACCTCAGTTTACATTTGCCTTCACTTTTTATTTCATTGTCACCTTAGATGGATGATAAATAAGTTTCCTGACACTCTGAATGTTTTCTTTACTGAGCTACTTGGCATTTTCCGTTATTGATTCTCTAGTCTTGATCTATATCAAGAAGACAGAATAGCATTTAAGTACATGAATTCAGGAGTTGGACTACTGATTTTAAATATTTACTAACAATATGCACTTTTTGAAGTTTCTTAATTTCTTCAGGTCCTGTTTTCTCATCTAAGATGAGGGGTTAAAAAAAACAATGAAAAGGGAAAAAGAAAACTGTCCAATAAGTTAGTGGAGATTATAAAACAAGCTAATTCAGGGAAGAACACTGACAGTCTATATAAAATATTCAATAAAATTTAGTTCTCATAATCTATGTATGCAGGCTTTTTGTTTACAAATTAATCAAAGAATTTTTTTCTCTCTCCTTATCCCTTCTTCACCTTTAGATGAAAATTCTGATAACATTGGCAAGTGGGGAATCTTTTCAAAGACTTCTGTCGAAATCAAGGACACATTTTTATATATTAAATCATGTCAGGGGAAATAGGTTCTATTTGTCTATAGAGTAGCCATTTTTTCCTGTCAATTTGATTTCGTCCCTAAGGTTATTATTATTCAACTACAAGAAGGGGTAACGTTAGATGTACCTTCAAGTCTTTCATTTGCTACCTCAAAGTTCATAGTTCTTGAAAGGTACCTTATCAGTTGACTCTGAAAATGATATTTGTCCCCATGTGGAACAACAGGATGGTCATTTCAAAAGTTTCATTAGAAACTCCACCACAAAAATGATAATTAAGATGGGAAGACAAGACACTATTTCCGCCTTGTAATAGCCTGTCTGCATCATCCTGTACACTTAAGTGTTCTGTGAAACAAAGTCTTGATTTTTCATTAGATAGCTTGATTCTGGTCGAATGAAAAGAAATTTACTCATCACATAGTGCTGTTGGCTCAAAGTTCCTTCCTTCCTTTCTCCTCAGCTTTTTGAATCACCCCATATAGGCTTACTGATTTTGATTGCCTTTAATTTTCTAACCTTTTCATTTCTTTACTTTCATTCTGGTTACTCATTATGTGCTATCTATGAGTATTTCTACCCCTATAAAGAAGTCTTCCTTAAATACACCTTCTCTCTACTCTCACCTCTTTTGCTTTTAAAATACAGAAGTCTATAATAATTTTCCCAGTGACTCTGGTTCCCTAGTTATTTTTCAGTCATATAATACAAACACAGTGCAATTAACTACATCACAGACAGAACTCTAAATTTTTAAGACATTTCTGTTTTCTCAACCTTTTTATCTGCTTCTCTCCCCTCTTTAGCAAGCCTTTAACTATTTCTAGATTTTTTTTTTTAAATAAATCATGTACCGAGGGCAAGGAATTAAATCAGGAAAAGGCTTTGCTAAATTTGTCATCCAGCATTGTCAATCAAAGACAGTCCTGACCCGAAACCCGCTCCCACTTTTCTTTCTTTAAAGACTATCAAATGTATGGTGATTTAATAACCCCTTTCCCAGCTTGGAAAAGGTGTACAAATGGACATTTGGATGAGACTAGCAAACTCATTATTCACATTGACCTAAAAAATGATCCCTTAAATTCTAGTGGTGAAAGGTTAATGGTATAATTCACTAGACTTCATTGAATTTTAATTAAAATTAAAAAAAATAATTTGAATTTCAATATGAACTGGAACTTTCTATATTGACCATCAAATATGTAATCAAAGTTAAATCTCCCATGTGCAGTAAATGAAGAACTCTGACAATACTTCTCATTTTTATTTATGAAGTTCATTCTGTGAACACATCTGGCAATGCATTTCAAATTATCTTATACTTTTTTAGCAGACAATGCTACCTACTATTTGTCAATGAACTACATGCTTTCCAAGAGTCAGACTCTGAATGAGTTTGAGAGGTAGTTTCTAAATATGTAATGTGGGGCAAACTTATATTTTCAGCCCATAGAACATTCTTTATACGTTTATGTTGCATGTTTCTTTTTTACTATGTTGTGATTAAATGTTTTTTGATCCTAAAGGGGTGAAATTCAATCTATATGTAGAAAAAGCTCTAGGAAATTAACTATTTTCTTTGGTTGTTAATGTCAAAGTGGAAATCACATTACACAGTATCATACTAATAATGTTGATAATAACAAATATTTAGGTAATAGCATGTAATCATACTGCAGGGACTCTATGCCAGGCACTATTTAAAGTGCTTTGCACATATTAACTCAATTTGTTCTCACATCAGTCTTGTAAGTAGGTACTATTATTAACCCAGTCTTTCAAGGGACTCTTCTAAGGCCCTGTGAGAATAAATTAGGAAGAGACAGCTCTAGGATTCGAAGTTGGGTATCCAGAACTAGAAGCCAGTTTTGGGGGTTTTGTTTAAAAGTGAAACCAATGATTGTCTATGTCATTTACATAAATGGGATTGTCTTCCCATTTAAGTAAAACTTTATGATACGTATGGTCTGGGGAGCAGACCTTGGTCTGATGGCGAGCATTGCAATGTTGAGTTTTCACCATTATGTGTAAAAAGGGAAGGAGAAAGAAAGATTGATTTCACAGTCCAAAAGTGATTTAGTAGGTGCTCAGGAAAACAAGCAATAGGGTAAAAGCAGTGGCCCAGGGCAGCTGAGAAGTTGCAATAGCCAAGTGGGTTCCACCTTTCGGGACGTGTATTATTGATTATATTCTCCAAAGTGCCATGTGTAGCGGAGCCAAATGCCATGTCACATCTTTCTAGAGTTTTCAGATATGTGTGTGCTTGTGTGTGCTTGTGTGTGCTGTCATGCAGTCACATGATGGATAAGCGCATCCTGGTTAC
The DNA here is from genome assembly GCA_004363575.1 of Solenodon paradoxus. Classification (NCBI taxonomy): domain Eukaryota; kingdom Metazoa; phylum Chordata; class Mammalia; order Eulipotyphla; family Solenodontidae; genus Solenodon; species Solenodon paradoxus. The sequence goes on along the minus strand of RJWH01001520.1, from coordinate 84,616 downwards.
TTCTCAGAGACAGGAATAATGACTCATTTTACAACAATGTTCTTATAACCCACTTTGTGAGATAAGATTGATTCCATGCAATTAGGTATGCTTGCATTCATAATTATAAACTCAAAATTTGCAGTATGATTCTCAATCAAGCTTTGCTACATTGTTGATACTAAAGATTTAACTTATGTAGAGGGGAGGTAATGCATACATTCTGTGTACTCTAGGATATGACCGCACTGTCTCTACTTTTCTTTTAACAGCATCGTTGAACATTGTCAGTGAGCAAACAAATGTAGAAACAATTAACAGCAGAAAAGAACAAACAGAATCTGAATTCAAAGACTTAAACCAGCAGGTAGGAAAGATTCATGGTTTACCAAGACTAGACCTGTAGTTTGGAATAGCAGGTAGAGAGAAGGCATGATTCGGGAGACAGAGACATTTTTATTTGAAAGATATGGTCAATTAAACAGTAGTATCTTTGAGAACAAAATTCAAAACAAAATACAAAATTCACTTATATAGGAAACTTGGCTGGCATGATTTTAGTCTCTACTTTGCTTCCCTTTTCTCCCTTCTTAGAAGCATGAAAATCCAATTCTTTTTTACCCTGCTGATTTTTTGACATTTTCCATTTGGCAAAAAGGAACTTCTCTCTCTTTGGTGTTTCTAATGGGCCTGCAACCCATGTGATTAACATGGCCTCCTTTCTCATGCTAGGTTTGGCATCAATAGCACTCTCAGAAATAATGTGTACATCTCCTGAGATCAAGTGCTAATTTCTCTGAGAGCTAGCTAGCAAACTGTTATACATGGCCTCTCCTATTGGGCAGGAGATCTAAGAGGATAAGAAAATACTTGGGGTGCTTGGGCTTTTTGCCTTTACTTTATTCAGAAAGATTTAAAATTATATTATCGGGACAGCAAGATCAAGTTATGAACCTCTTCCCCTTTGATGTAGCACAGCAAAAGGTGTCTCAGGGTTTCTATCCCTGGGGAATTTGGTTTTCACCTGGGAAACTTTTTCTTTTTTAAGATGTTCTTCAACGTATTCCTTTAATTTGTGGTCACAATTTAGAAGTGTTGTCAATGAGGATATAAGCTGGTTGGCAGTAAAAGACACTATCAACAACATAGTGAAAATACAAATAGAAATAAAGATGGAAATATTTTTGAAGTATTTTAGTATAAATATTTTAGTATCTCCTTGAAAAACGTTTAACCGCATGGGTCTGAGACTGTAACTGACAATATCTGCGCAATACTCATAAACACCCTCAGGTAACTCACAAACACAATTTTCTTTAAACTCTGGCCTTAGACCTATTCTTAAATGTAAAGCTCCAAGGAATACCAACCACCTTTCCCCGAACATGGAGACACAAACCATCATGAATTAGGGTCAGTAAGACAATAAACTACAGAAACAGACTCACAAAGATGGGGGATATTGGAATTATCAGCTACAAATGAAGTTAAAATAGAAGAATGTGAAAAGGAATGAAAATATAAAAGAGAAATCTAGAGATACTGAGCATGAGGTGAGATACAATATACCCAGATTCCTAGAAAAAATTACAAGGACGTTGAACAGATTTTAAGGGGAGCTTTTAAACTGAAAATACCAGCACCCAGATAATCAGCTTGAGAGTGTCTCTGAAAACTGTTCAGGACAGTCAACTGACCCCTACTAGATGTTTTTTTATTTCTGCAGGTGATGCTAGTGTATAGCCAGGACTTAAATTGTAAGCTCACTTTACCCACAAATATATGGAACTGAAATGTTAGAAAGAAAATCATCTAAAATCAGTGATTTAGGGGTTGCTAAGTCACATGAAACATTCCCATTTAAGTAAAAATTCGTTACCAAGGTAAGGAAGTTATGCCGATTTAAGATCTCATGCTTACCAAAAAATCAATTTAATCACAAGGCTTAACATCAGTTCTGGTAATATTTCTTTGTGCTAATTCCCATAACCAATTAATCAGTAAATCAAAATTATGCCCAGACCTGATCACTACAACTGTTCTTGTCCAAACTATGGTTCTCTCTTGCATGGAAAACTCCAAGGCTCATTTTGCCACTACTGCTCCCCTGGAGAATGATTCTTTAACACCGTAGGTAGCTCGTGTCATCGGCAAATCAGGGTAACTTGTCAAGACTTTAAAACTTTCCAAGTTAGCACACCCTGGTGACCTCGTGGTTTAGTCCACCGGGCATGGTCCATATTCAGCCCAAGGTCCCCGGTTCAGGACTGAGTCCCGAGGAAACCAAGATGGACAACTAAATAAAGTGAAGTGCTTCTTCCTCTTCTCGCCTCCTGCCGGCCTGCTCCGGTTCACCTTCATTCTTATCTATACTTTTCCTTTAAAAAAAATCCTTCTAAGTTGATTTTTTCTGTATGCTCCACCTGATTCTAAAGAATCTGAGAATGTTAACAACCTCAGACACAAATAAGGGCTACCTCTTTTCTCCTTCCTACTGATAAATGTGACTCTTCTGTTGGGGGGTTTAAGTATGACTCTCATTGGGGGTTCATTTGTCTCATTTGCCATTTCATTAATTCAACAAATAATTTTCAGTGCCAGTCACCATTCCAGTCAGTTGTTTAATAAATCAGTGACTGTATCAAAGCTCCCCTTCCATGTAGTACTCACATTCTCACCTTGAACTGAGTATCCTACTGAACTGTTGTTTTCATCTGAGGGCCTAAGAAGTCCTCTTTCATTCATCTCTTGGTTGGATGCGTTATTAGAGCTATATGAACACATTTTAAAGGCTAGAACGTAGGTCCTTCTACAATGAACCGTCTTGCGGACGGGAATGAGACTGTCCTGAGGTTGCTGAGTGGGTCTGTGTGAGAGGCACTGCACCGGGGCATGCATCTCCACTCGGTCATCTCTGGCTACGTGGCAGAGGAACCTTGCTGCAATCCAGGCTCTCACGTGTCTGTATCCACACAGTGGGAAATCACACACTGGTATTCAAATCCTGTAATCCTCTGCAACACGGTTAATCAATAGCAGGTATTTACCAAATAGTGGTTACTATCTAGTTATGTGTTCATGCCTACCTAGTCTTTCCCCTCCCCCACACCCACCACACTCCCAGTTCCATGATCCACACCTGTCTCCACCACATCACTGTGAGTCACAGGAGAACAGATGAGTGTCAGCACGCACAGTTCTGTGTCCCTCTGAATGCCCAGCACATCGCACAGGGCTGGGACACAGGGGTACAAAGCAGATTTCCTTGTTTAATTGTAATGCAAACCACAAAACACTTCTAATCTCCCTTCCAGAAGTTCTGTTGATGTTTTTCCATTCCTTATCCCTTCTTTACTCTTCTTTCTCTAAAATAACTAGTAGGAACCATGGAGGGAACAACACAAGAAACAGGGGTAAAATTACCAGTCTGGCCCAAGTCATCTTTAGGAAATTAGGTGAAACTATACTAGAAAACAGGACGGACTGTTTATAACAGCTTTTCTTTCTTCCAGAAAAGTTTTCCCTCTGTTTTGATTGGTGTTGGGTTGGCTTACTTTCACTTTATTTCTCAGGGAATGGCATCCATAGAAACTATGATGTCCAGGAATAACAAAGATCAGTCCACATTGGTGGAGAAAAATGAAATGGGCATTCTAGAAATGGAAAACCAGGTATGGTCATGGTGAAAGGGGAAATAGGTTGAAGGAGGAGGATGCAGCCTTTCGGTGCCTGTGTGTGAGGGTCTTGGAACAGTCCTTCATGACTTACATTACTTCAATACTTCATTCATTACTCTACCAGTGACCCTGTGATGGGCTTTCTGTTGTTGACTCCATTTTGTCAGGGAGGAAGCCTGTCTCAGAAAGGCAATGTTAAGAAGTCTCAGGGGCACATACTGACAGGAAGTGACGAGGTTTCCAGTCTAGGACTCCCTGACCCCAAACGGTGAGCTCTCGACAACTCTCTGCTCTCAGGCATGTCCTTTGTGACCCTGACCATAACAGAATTAAGTTACAGTTACCGCATTCAAAACCTAGACCCAATGATGACCAAAATCCAAACAACAGTTGTATTTTTTATTTTCAAATGCATTTGTCTGAAACAATACAGAACCGTTTCATAACTATGACCTCATCCAGAGAGCAATTTTGTTTGTTAAAGTAGTAATGTTGGAGAGCTACTATCTTTATAGCTAAAAAGAATATATGTTTATATGTATATACATATATGTGTGAATATATATTTCCTTTAATATTACAAAGCAATATTTGATAGTGAGCTTTGTTTTGGACTTCCTGAAACAGAATGAAATACACTGGCATTAATAAAAATCACTGTTGGCAGTAGATATCTGGGAAATACTATCTTACTGTCTATAATGTCCTTCTGTCATGTACACATTCAAAGAATTGATCTGTATTAAAATAAGTTAATTCAGATTTTCAGTGTGGTAACTGATACACGAATAAAATGCTAGATTAGGTTCAAAGCAGTGAAAACTTTTTGTTATAGAGTTATGAAAAGTGTTAGAAAAAGTGGGCTATTTAACTTTATACAGTCTCCGAGTTCACAATTTTCAAGTGATAAATTCAGATATTATCAGCTCTTAAGCCTAGGGCAGAGTGCGATCACCTTAGATGAGTCCTAATGAACCTGGGAAATAAATTGAAACACAAACAAGTGACTTACCCAAAATGATTCCATTTACCAGCCATGATTGGGAAGGAGGCCATGCTTTGTGAAATGTCCCCAGCATACTAGCACTGAAAATTTTGTGTCTCGCCACTAAAGATGAGGAGTTGTTGGAAAAGTGGGGATAAATGGCATTATCAAAAAACAAAAAGGTATTATCTTGCAATTTTGGTGATAGTGTTAAGGTGACATCAGTTAAAAAAAAAAGAAAAACTAGGGCAAATAGTGAAAGAATGGAAGAAAGAGGAGATTATGTTTTAAATGGTGCTATGGTCATTCTCCAGAGTAACTTTTCTTATTTAAATCCTTTGGACTGTCCTCTAATTTCCTCGGAAATCATAGCCTCCAACATGAGGATGACTGAGCCACACCATAGTGCTACCACTAAGTGCTAAAAATCAATTTTATGTAGCGATAGTAACAAGCATCATAAATACACAGTATTCTCTAGCTGTACTTTCTAGTTCAGCTTTTCTCTATTACTAGTGGCTTGAATTTCCCTCATGAAACATTTTGTCAATCAACTGGGTGCATTTGAGAGATGTGTGTATGCACACATGCACTTTTCCAGGGCTGCCCAGCGCTAACTCTGGTAGTTCTAACGTTCCTCGACTTAGAGGTACTATGGATTCAGACAACTGCAAAACACAAATGTGGATTGTCAGCAAAGGTGACCTCTCCTTGATATTAGATCACAACCTTGGAGCTGTAAAATGAAAGTTCCTTTCAGCATTGCTGGCCTAAACCATGGGTAGAAGAACTAGAGGCTTCCTGAGCTTATGACTTGTCAAGACTTAACATTTAATTAGACCCTTATGGACATGGATTCAAGAGCCTCTCTCTTCCTTGTGCTGCTATGCTTCTAATTTCCACTGAAGAAAGCAAAATACCAACAAAATTATCAGTCGTGGGTATGCATGGAGAAGGTCATTCTAGACAGACAAGGAAGATTCTCTTTTGCCAGATCATGGGGTCTGGCTGACTATTTTTAGAATCAGGTGGATTCAGCCCTGGATTTCTTAGAGAACTCAAAGCAGGGTGTTTGCTAGATTGGAACTGCTGACAGCAACTCCAGCCGGGTTACGACTCACAGCCTCCCCTGCCAGCCGCGTGCTCTCTCTCCGCTGCTGCCTCCTGGCACTACCAGCTGCTATAAGACAGCCCCTGCCACTCACACGCCAGGGCCCTGCCAGCCCCACAGCAGTCCCTGGCCGCCACATGGCAGCCCCTGCACCGGAGTCAGCCTTGCTGTCACGTGCAGAAAAATCACTCACCAGTTTGCCTAAAATTAACCTTCCCCCAGAGTCTCTTTCCCTGAAGCTTCAAGTCTGTATGAGAGGAAGTTTCATTTTTTCCCTTTTAGACAGTTTGCATATTTTCATCAAAGGTATTCTTTTGCTGGTAAAATGATAAGATTTTCTCACACACTAAAGCTGGCTTCTCACACTTTTGACCACAATTTCCTTGCACATTAATTTCCTTGAGTTGGAACCACTAAAATGTAATCCATTTGGCAATCCAGATTCTAACAAAGTTCAGGAACGTTAATAGCCTCTCTCTCCAAAAGGCACATGTCAGCAAGAGAGAGATTAAGCTTCCTAGCGCCCATACTTTTCAAATTTCCAGAATCAATTCGTGCAAGCAGAGTCTCAAAGTCTTGGACAATCAACTGTGACACCCCAAATCAACAAAATGTTACAAATAGTCATCAAATGCCTACTGTGTACTGGGACAGTATGATGAAGGAGGGACAGAGAAAGCCTTAGAACTTGGGCTCTGTTTATCAGCAGTTTTCATTTTACTTCGAGATTAAATGGACGCATTTGAAGAAACAGTTTACAGAGTTTTGCAACACCGGCAAAGAGGCTCTCGTGTAATTATACTTAGCACACGAGTCTGTGTGTGCATACAGAGCTTAGAAGCTAGAGAAAGAAAATAATTGCTATTGCACTGAGCAGTGACGACTTCTCAAGGAAGTGAGTCGAACTGAGCCGCTTTGGGTGAGGCAGTCAATGTCAGAAAATCTTGTGCCCAGATTGTGGGATCTCTTGAATATCCAGGTGACAGCGCCAACATTTTCTGTTGTCAGCAGCAGGAAACAATGGGAAAGAGGCTTGAGGAGAGGAGAGACATGATGAACTTGGTGAAGGCTGAGTCATTTGAATTTGCCTGTTTTGTATGTCAAAAGTGTTCAATAGTGATACTTTCTTAAGGTTAAAAGACCAGATAAAGAGAAAAAAAAACAGTTTTTCTTTTCTTACCAACCTCCTGCATTATCAATGGAGTTGCCAAATTAGCCCCTCTTCCAGGGTCTCCTTTCTTAAATGAAGAACTGAGGAGACAGAACAAAAGAAGGAAACACAAAAGGCAGGAAATCAGGGAGATGTGTCGAATATCTTAAGATTTCTGTAACAAAGAAAAAAATAGCTTTCTTCTTGGAGAGCTCGCAAGTAAATCTATGTGAACACTTCAGCTGAATCACTAGGAATAGAGCAATTCTGACTACTTCACACATGGGCCAATTTTGAGTTTAACAAAATATAACTTGACTCTTACTTTTTTTCCTTTCCTCCCTAATTAATGGCTATTTACATTTTCTAAAAGGAAATGGATTCACATTTCCAGGTTCTGGCAATTTGTACCTTAATCCATTGCTTGAATTTGTGCAGTTTAGAAATAGCAGAAGACATCCACTTACTTGCATTACATTTGACGGAGGAATCATATTTTCTGCTAACTTTCAGATGGTACCATTGAAATGCCAACCATTTGGCTTCACAAGATATAAGCACAGTGTCCTGATGCTCTGTACTCTTCAAGCTGGGATCTCTGAACTCTCAGTCCACATTCTGGGACCTCTCTGCCTCCACACAAGAGCATTTAAGGAGCCCAGCTCGGTCATGGAATCAGTAAATTGTTATTCTTTTTGCTGATTATGTATATTGCTATATAGAACCTCCTACCATGATTAAACCCATATGTGGACTTCTAACATTTGTAACATCCATTCATTTGGTCCAGTATCTTTCTGCTTCTTTCTTCCCTGCAACCATTCTGCTCCCACATGGACACTTTCTCCAGTTCCATTACAGAAAGGAATGCTATTTCCTTGTCCCTTCTTTACTCTTCTTTCTCGAAAACAACTGGTAGAAAACATGGAGGGAACAATACAAGAAATAGTGGTGAAATTACCAAGACAATACTCCTTATGAGAACTGTTCATTTATATGAAAATGGGTTCTAGACATGTTCTTGCCTACTTTTTCCATTGTTCTTTTATTGGCATAATTTCCTAATCCATAATTTAAGGTCCAATAAAATATCTATCTTATTTTCATCTCTAGGAAGCAAGTGAGTTTCCTTTGTTCTTAAGCAAGAAACTCCAAGCTTGGTCTCTGTAATTCTCTGACAGATAAAAATTTGATGACGGTTCAACTTTGTTAAACTATACAAAAGGTTTTATTTGCCATTGCAAAGACCTCTGCCAACAGCCTGTATTTTAATCTTTGAACTTCTATTGATTACCTGTATTAACCCATATTTGCTTAGAAAGACACGCTTCATCTGAGGTTCACTTTCCAGGCATCAAAACTCAAAGACTTAGAAAATCTAGAAAGGTCATATAAATGAGTGACAAGGAATCAAGCATAAGAAAAAGCAAGAGTGACAGGGACTTCATCTAGAGAACTTCTGTCCCATCTTCAGGGGACTGTGCAAATAAGCACTGATCAATACTTGTCCCATAAAGACATGAACTGGTGTTCTCAGAACTTTTTACATTTCTTTGCAAATATTTTTAAGTTGTGAAACTCATTCAAAAATATTCTAAATAGAGTGGTTCCAAGATGGCAGACTGGTAAGAACTCTAGATCACTTCTTCCCCACAGACACAACAAAACTAAACCCATTTAAGAACTACTGCCTTCAAAAGAGAATGAGGGCCAGCATCTCCACAAAGAGAATGGACACAAGTCATTATAAAAGGTAAGAGAAGCTGAAGGTCCAGCAACCCCAAAACTGGGGGTCCACCAGGAGGAAAAAATGATGCAGACCCTCTTCTACAGAGCAATTCTCATCATTTGACACATGATACTCTGTACAAAATATATTTCTGTTCTTTGCACATAGACTGGAATATCAGCATCATGAGAACAGGAACATGACTATTCTTGATTCCTGTCTCCACATTTTCAACAATACTGGACATATTGCAGACATTTCATATGGGTTTTTGACTGAATTTACTGTAGTCATCCAGATTTTATGTGTATTTGCGAATGTCTCCAACAACTTTATTTTTCTGACAATCATTTTCTATGGTTGTAAGTGACATAACAGTTTTTTAGAAATGCCTGTCTCCCACTGGCCTCTAACTAGGTTCTATATGGATTCCAGAGGAACATATCAAGTCCAAAGCCACTGGCTTCATGGATGAGGCTACTCTAGTGAAACATCTGAGTGCAGTGTTGTAGAGTGACGTGAACGTAAGGTCCCAGATGAGAGCGTGGACAGAAGAATCAAGAATTAGGACTTGGAAAAGCCAGAGAAAGTTGTAAGAAAAAAATGATCGAGCCTATTTAGCTAGAAACAGGCTGGTCTGTCTTCTGTGAAGCTGTCCTTAGTGAGACAGTCCGTGAAGTTGGGTTTCACCACCCAATATTTTCCCAGAAGGACCTCTGCATTACAAACTTGCATCATCTCAGTGTTTAAAAAAGTGTTCTGCCCATAGAGAGCACCTAATGAGCATGCAATAAAGCCAGTGACAAGAAAAAAGTGGGGGAAAAAATGGAAAATAGGGGATTCACTGCTCCACCTTATTAAAATGCATGTGAGATTCTCGGCAGGTAAATCCTCCCAGAAATGTGTCCCCTTAGCAGATAAAACACTGTCCTTGCATCTTGTTTCCTGTTGAAGTGCAGGCTGCTGATTGCCAGAGAAGCAAACTGGGGGAGCAGTCTTCTGTCATCTTTCCTGGGAAAAGTTGTGAAAGACATAGGAGCTGGACGTCAAAGAGAAAAAGAGGATACTTCTTCTGGATGTCCCTGTGGTGTTGACAACCTTTCAACACATGGTTATTTACTGTCTTCATGCCCGTCATTTCTTTTCTGTCACAGAGCACTCAATACCACCTTTCACTTGACAGGTGTGTTCTTGTTTTCATGCAAATATTACAGAAATGTCTCTGTTGTCTCATTAACTCAAAGAAGGATATTGGCAACTGGGTGTATTACAACTTACATGTGAGCTACTTAACACATGTGGAAAATAACTCACATGCCTCTTCATCAAAATTAAATTCTCCATAAATAAACATCTGGCCATTTCCATTTTAATGGGTTTATTTATATATGTCATGGTTATCACAAATCCTAGCAAAGGTACATTTAGCTTGACTCAAAGGACTGATTTTTTTCATGTCAGATATATTGTTTGATGTTTAGATGTCATAATAGACTATTTGACACTTGGTGTTTATTTTCTGCAATCAAAGTTTTTGCATCTCAGGATAAAATACATGGTACCAGCTTGGAAGGGGGTAGAGGGAGTAGCAGGCACTTTCCCAGGGGTTACACCCGCTTATTTCTATATTCTCAGCATAATTATTAATAATGTCACTTTCATCCTGAAAAGTGATTGGACAATTAATTACTTTGTCCTCATAACTATAGAACTGCTTAGCAGGCTGAGGTGTCACCAAACACTTCTTTGTTAAAGGACCGGTGCAGGCAGGGAGGCAGAAGAGGAAGAAGCATTTATTTTATTTTTTCTTAGTTGGCCACACTGGTTGTTTCCTTCCACCACACCCAGGACTCAAACCCAGGAGTATGTGACCTGTGCTCCTTTGGAGGAGGTTGATCCAACCACTGCTCCACTAGAGGCACCATCAGACACTTTCTTACGCCCCTGTTGACAATTTTTTTTCGAGTGAAATTACCAAGAGTGGAGCAAAGTAGAGCATTACTTTAGAATCACATCTTATCTTTTGACCATAGCAGTATTAGAGAGTATTGCTCACTTGAAAAGAATTAAAAGATTTTTCAGTTGTCTCTAATAATCAAGCACACGTTCAGAAAAAAAAAAAAATTGTCACAGAGACTTCAGAAGCTGTGTTGGCAGCCACAGGCAAAGCAACTACAATGGCAGTAATAGTGACGGCGCCGACAGCAGTAATAGCTGCAAATGGAATAATAACTGCTCTTTCGTGGACATTTGCAACTTTCGAGGCATTGTGCTAAGCGCTTTCTATAAGTAAATGTGTATAATCTTCATGTCAACCCTAAGAAGTAGATGCTATGGTCGTATTTTATAGATGAGAAGCTGTGATTTGGGTTTTATAATTTGGGGTAACTTGCACAGGCTTCATGGCTAGCAAATCGCAGAGCAGAAACTCAAGGCCTGTTTAAATGGATTCCCAGATTCATGGCCCTCCAGAGAGAGCTCTACTGTGTCTCTGATTTCCCATTCCAGGGAGGTAATCTGTTGTACCAGTGAGGGAAAGGCTGGGGAGGACAATGGCGATCTGAGTGGCCGGAACATAACGTAGGCAGTGTAGAAGAAAGGTAATGCCACACGACCAGATAAAACGCCTCATAAACCAAGTTAAGAAATGTTTACCCTCTCCTGCATATGATAAGGTCTTCATGCAATTTTCTCAGGAGAATAGTAGCAAAATCAAAGTGTTTCAGAAACACTCATTGAGGGGCAAGGAAGAGGTCAAACTGGAAAGGAGAGATAGTAGACAGAGCAAGCCCAGTTAGGAGGTGAGTTCTAGAAGACAGTTACCAAGACCCTGAATACATCTCTGTCAGTGAGAAGCTAGAGGGGATTGATTCCAGCGAGAGTTCAGAGAGAGAGTTTATGACTGATTGGCAGAGGTAAAGGAGGATGAGTAGGAAGAGAAGGATGACTGAGGTTTGGCTGGAGTTCCTGAGCAGAAAAGGCAGTGCCGTTGATTAGGAGAACGTGAGTAAGTGGCTGAGGTCAGGTTTATTTTGTTTGGAGGGTGGGGTGGGGGCAGGTAGAAACCTTGTTGAGCTTAATTGTTACCTGTCTGGTTCCCCTGTCCATATCATCAGGACAGTGAATGAACTAGAGGAGAAGTTAGAACTGATGAAAACTTGAGTACAAGTGATTAAGATGTAAAATGTAGAAACCAGGCAGCAGAAACTAAAGCCAACCATGACCTGTCCACATTTCCATTTTGTGTCAGGGGCTTCTGAGTGATTATTGTCACTTCTCTTAGAAGTAGCAGAACAATCTAACTCTTCTATTTTACCTGACAGAAAGTATGGAAGCTATTACTCAAAAATCTGGAGGGTAGATGAGTTGACCCATTTAAACCAGACATACTGTGATTTTATGTTAACTGAATTACTGTGATTTTTGCCCTTCTAATTTTTTGTTTTTGTTTTTAAAGGAAAGGTGCAGGCAGTAATGAATGCAGGTGGGCAGGTAGAGAGAGGAGGAAGAAGCACTTTATTTTATTTGGTTATTTTTCTTGGCTGTTTCACCTCAGTTCCTGATCTTGAACGTGGGTCTTGGTTCATATGTAGACAACATCTGGTGGCCTTACCTGCTAGGCCACCAGGATACACCCTGTCCTATCAGTTTGTAAAGCCACATTAAAAGAAATAATAAAAATAAGGCTCCACCATTGTTCTCTCACCCCCACATTTGTGCATCATGGTACAGCTTGCCCAGAGCAACAAGATTTAGAGTAGGAAAAAGCATAAAACAACTGAGATTGACCCATTTCTAATTGCTTAGTAATCTTTTAAAAAGGGAAGTGGGAGGGACAAAGAAAATCTTACTCACTAGCATCTGGTGGCTTCCTACTATTCTCTTTTTCTCCTCCTTGTGGTTTAAACTCCAATATATTCAGTCGTTGACAGCAGGCAATAGTATATGCTGGGAACTTGTCATTCTAGATGCAGGTTTTATTATTTCATTGTGAAAAGTATATGAGTCAGTTAATCTCTCTCTTTAAGCTTAGTTTTGCTTAAAATGGTGGCATTTCAAAATACCATGTGAAATTCGGTAGTTCTGTTTTATAAGAAGTGAATCATAGGTTCAAAGGATAGAGGCAATTTGGTGCAGTCTCAGATGAGCAGGCTGATCTTCACAAATATAAAGTCTGTTGCTGTCACTTAAAGGTAATCTAGAAGAAAACACTTAATAAGGACTTTATTCCATGTGTTAAGAATGTATATGTAGAAAAAGATGGAAACAGTCAAGTAAGAAAGTCCTGATATAAAGTTCACGGCATTTTGGATCATCGTGGCTGCCTCTTGGTGACCCATTTTTATCATATTATCCAGAAAGAAATTCTGATATACAAACAGAATTAATATGATGACAGCATTTTTCCTGAATTTCATTTCTATCAAGATCAAATGAGATATTTCTTTTAAATCCATAACCCTGTCACTGTAGTCACACCATGCGCCGTGATAAAAATAAAGGCTTTTGAGAATTCAGTTGCTTCAAGGACATCTGATTTGTGGGCTTGCTAATCAATTGTGCTGACTGTGAAGGTAAATGTTATAAAGGAGAAGATGGTTAGAAAATATGTCATCTATGAACCAATCAAATGGAAATTGAGCTTTTTATATAAGTTGTTTTCCTTTTATTGATATTGTATCTGAAATCAAATTTAATTACCTTTCTCCAAAATTGGAAATCCTCTGATGAAAAAGAGACTTGCGTTCAGTCACCTGAAGAAAAGGGGTGAGAAAGCTCGCACAGGTCTCAACTGACAGTATCTGAGCAAACCCTTCCAGGGCTCCTGCCTGAAGAAGCTTGTCTTTCTGTGATAGAGTGGGGCTACAGCCCTCAGATCACCAGCCGTGTGGATAATTAATAGATTAGTGTAGGAATAATTAAAACCCCTTCTTAACCTGAGGTGCATGGGAAGAAAAATCTCCCACATAAAAAGCACTTTCTACTCTCTTCCATCAGAGTCATGGCACTATTAGGATTTCAGTATATTGAAATGGACACAGAGAGATCATCTTTTCTAAAGCTGAAGCTATTTTAATGAGATTTACTTTCCAACTATCTTTTTAGTTTGATGCTAATTAATATATGGTCAGTACTCATAAAACATTTCAGTAACTTAGACCTCAGAAGATGCCAATATCTTTTGATGCAAATGATTTGGTTCATTTGGAAACCCTGGATCTATCATCTCCCCTGTGTGTCTCGTGGTAAAACAGACAAATAGAACCTCTTTTCTCTATGATTTTATTGTCAATAAGGGAGGATTGAGAATGCCCTGGTGGAGCAATTGTTGGGTCAGTCACCTCCAAAGGAGTGCAGGTCACAGGCCCCTGGGTTCAAGTCTTGGGTCCAGTGGGGAACAGCTCATGTGAACAATTAAATAAAAACAAAGTGCCTCTTATGTCTCTCTTTTAAAAAGGGGGGAAATCAAGAATTATAATTGAATAATTTAATGACAATAATAGACATCTGTAAATTCTTGATTATCCTAGAGAATAAATGCCCAAGGAATCAAGAAAAATGTAGGGTAGTTTGAGATTTGAGATGAAGTTTGAAGGTTGGATAGGAGTATTCAGGTAAAAAAGTCATGGAAGGACATTACAAACTAAACAAATGTGCTAGCAATCAAGATAGGACTTTGATTACTTATTATGTAAGGTAAAAGCTAAATGCTATTACAAAAAGATTGAGATGTTCACAAATAAAAACAAAAGTTTACCTCTCTGTCACATAACATGGATCTTGGTTAACATGGGACTTTTCTCCACGCAGTGACTCAGAGACCCTTCCATCGTGGGCTTTGCTGTCTAATGGCTGATTTATTTCTTCCATCCACCCAACAGCAGGATAAGAGGTCTAGGAGGTCATATTTTCCAGCTCAGAAATGGTACATTTCATGTCTAGTCATTCCACTTGCTGGAACTCAGCCATCTGGTCGTGAACACTAAAGGAAGCTGAGAACTATAATCTAGCTTTGTTTTCTGGAATTCAAGTGTTCCTTTTAGAAGAGATGAACTTCTATAAAGCAAAATCTCAGTTGCTTTATCATAGTAAATGTTTGCTTCTTACATCACTGCACTGTGTGGGTTGTTGGGTGACTCTGTTGCTGGCAGTCATTTAATGGTCAGTTTTCAAGCATATACTAGGACCTTAGTTCTTCTGCCTGAGCCTCAGCAGTGGCCAGATAACAAAATGAGAGAGAATCATTTGAGGGACCAGGCCTGAAAGTGGTGGACCTACTTCTACCCACAATCCTGTGAGCATCAATTTGCCATGTTGCCCCACCTATGAAAAGACTGACAAGTCGTGTCTCGCCATCTCCCAAATAAGAGAGAGATTTGTGAACCACCAGCCAATCGTGTGTTTTGAATATGCCTTTTGCATATATACAATGTCCTTGCCTTCTTCTCCTCGAAGGAGATAGCCAGTTACTGCCTCCAACGCAAAGTCTAGTCTCCAGGAGCTAGATTATGTCACATATGCTAAAAAGGCAGGTTTATTCAAATTCCACGTATGTGTTTATGTCTGTCTATCTATCTATCTATCTATTTCTCTCTCTCTCTCTCTCTCTCTCTCTCTCTCTCTCTCTCTCTCTCTATATATATATATATATATATATAAATATATAGATATATGAAACAGGGACAACACCCAAAGTCAGTCAGAATATTTACTAGGTTATAATGCTGTGTGGTGTAGTTCATGTTGGCATTACATGAACCATGCTGGTAAGTGATGTTGATAATGAGAGAAATAGTGCATACATGGGGTTGGGACTTTATGTGACACCTCTGTACCTTTCATTTTGTTGTAATCCTAAAACGGCTCTAAAAAAAGCTTTAAGAAAGTTTAAAACACCCTCTTCCTCTAGCAAACGCAGCCCCATAAACAGGGCTCCTGGCAATCACAACCTTTCCTACCTGCTTACTTTATGATTGTGACTCCTCTCCATTCCTACTTCACCAGAACTCTCTTTTTTACTTCCAGACTTTTTCTCCATCACATGTAATATGTCTCCCCTGTCTACTTGGGTTGTTTTCTCTCTCCTCCCTCTGAACTGCCAGCTGCAAGAGGATGGATATGTCTGTCGTGTTTACTTCTGTTTCCCTACTGTCTAGTAAGAGTGGTGCACAGTGGGTGTTCCATTATATTACTTCAATTAATTATCCTTTTGAATAAGAACACCTAACAGCTGAAATATAATGAATGTGATTCCTCAGACTCAGAATAAATCACTTGCTTCATGTGATTGTATTAATCATGCCAATGATTCTTGAAGTTGTCGAGTTACTTCTGAAAACTCAAATAAAACTCAAAGTCAGAGTAGAATGGTGTGAGTGAGTGTGAGTGTGTGTGTGTGGGTGTGTGTGTGTGTGTATGTGATGGGGAAATAGAAAAGGGAAAGCAATGGATAACTAACCATACCTTTGAAGAGCAGAAATTGGAGTGAATTCACTCCAGTTGATGGACTAGCTTGGATGTATGGGAAAACCTCAGGCTAAAGTAAATAAAAATAATGTTTAATTTTTTTCTCTGCTGTTTCTCACAAAATCCAAACCTGAAAGTAGTAGAAGTAGATACCAACAGCTCAAAACTCAAAACAACAATCATTCACATTTGAAAAGTTAAAAAAAAAAACCCTTTGCTAAATATTTTTTGTTTTGTTTTTAGAAAAGGTGTAGGCAGGAATGAATGCAAGTAAGTAGGCAGGCAGGGAGAGAGAGGAGGAAGACTCTTTTCAAAAAATTCAGTTGTTCACAGCGACTGTTTGCCCCCTCCCACCTCCCCCCAACCCAGGACTCAGATGTGGGTGGCCTGCACTCCTTTGGAGGCGAATGACGTAACCACTAGAGCACTGCCATGTTATTTTCTAATAGAAGATCTAAATTGTGAACTTCATCGACTTTACTAAAATTCCATTTCTTTGCATCAGTGTATCTTCCTGGTGCTTAATTCTTTCTATCTGATTGTAATTCAGTGAACTCTACACAAAGTCTTAGTAAACTAACTTAAAAAATAACTTCTTCATTTTCTCCATTCCTCTCTTTTTCACCTCATAGGAAGTAACCTGTCTATCTGAATGCATTTACAAACTGAATATGTCCACTACCCTGGAAATTTATGAAATGAAAGGCAAAATCATTCATTTGTACAATTATCTACATAATTTATCAGACCAGTTTCTCTCTATGGAGACAGTTGTGAATTCTCTGTTCTATACCGTCAATTCCGAGGTTAGTATTATGTTCATTGTCCTGTTATTTGCTGAAATGAATTCTAAAGGCATGAATCCTATCCTGTGACATTGCTGTTTAACTGCAAAAATGCCAGTTCCACGAACAGCAGGTCCACTCAGATGTGACAGATGACTCAGGCCAAGTCTTCTTGTCCTTTCCTTTGTGTAAATTTGTCCTGTTCTGCTAGCCAAGTTGTATAAAATTAATTGCTTAGAACTAGCCAAATGATATTTGGAGTTTATGGAAAGTAACCTGGTAAGTATTTTCCCATTTAAAATTGCTTATTAGACAAACATACCATAATTGACTTTTGGGGAACAGTTAGCAAAATTTACCAGTGGACTGAGGATTGGATGACATTAAGGAATTTTTATTTTCAGATATGGTAATATTGTTTGAGTATCTGTTCTTAGTTTTGTAAAGATGCACATTGGAAATACTAAGAGATGAAATGTAATGATGTATGTAATTTATTTCACAATAACTCAACACATAAAAAATGGAGTTAGAAAGCAAAAAATAAAGCTATCAATTCCCCAAACATAACTGATGATTTTCATTAGTTCTCAAGTTGGCATATAGTCCTCCATTTATAAAATAAGTATTACTATGTAACAGTTATCGAGTATAATTATGGGCCAGGCCCTCTGATAAATACTTCATATGCATGATCTGACTTAATTATCCAACAAACTTATTTGTTGAGTAATAATATTCCCCCTTAAAAAATGGGAACTTTTTTAAAGTCTAATTTTGTTTAATTTAGTTCATTCTTTTAACTGATATGTCTATATACCACATGTGACTGATTCCTTATGCTTTAAACTTTTATCATGTTATAATGCAGTGTTCCTTTTCTTTTGTGTGTGTGTGTGTGTGTGTGTGTGTGTGTGTCCCTACTTTCAAAATGTTTTAGACATAAACTCACTTTTCCCTGAGTGGCCTAGATTAGATCCTAGACTGCAGCAATAGTTTTCAAATTATTTCTTCCAGAGCTGAGGTTTCCTTTGGAGATATCAGGGCCCCATTGCACTCAAGTGGGATTCCCCTGGGGCAGAACCCCCTTTTAACCCGTTTCTTTTGTCAAGCTGCCTGTAAACATTTCAGTTGATAAAAAGAGTTCTGCTCCTAAAAATTAATGCCTGAAAAATGCAGATCTAGATGACTGGCTGGATAAAATAATCTTCACGCAGTCCCCTTTATAATTATTGTTTATCTCTGCAGAGCGGTGAAAGCTCTTGAAAGACAGGTGGCGCGCTCGGGAAAGGACTTGAGTGCAGTCGCTTTACTGAGCCAGTGAAGGGCGGCGGTCTGCACGCTTCGACAGGCCACCGTGCTGAGAGCCGGCTGACATGCTCTTGTAAAAATTCAGAACCCTGAAAAGGGCATGCCGCCGACGGGAGGGGCTGCGCACCTCTGCGCCAAGGTGAGCCAGGTAATACCCCCGGTAAAACAGATGATTACCCCACAGCAGTTCTGGCTGCGCCTGTCTCCGCAGCAACCGGGAAACAAGCCTCTCAATTTCAGGTCGTCAAGCACGACTGTAAACGTGTTAGCCCCGTTCAAGTGTGAAAGGGTACCCCCTCGTGTCCCTTAAACCCCACAAAATGCCCAGGACAGCCTCCCACATATTGATAGGCAATGCATTATTATAAATAAACCAAACATTTTACCTGATATGTTAGCTTGCACTTCAAAACATTTTATGTGACGCGCTTTTTTTTTTAATGCCAGGAAACAGTTGGAGCTAGTTTCTGTTAGGACCGCTATTATATCCTGGTAATAAAATGAATTCATTTTCATACAAGACAATGCCTGTCATTCAGTTGTCTGTAGCAGGGGACTATTCATCTCCAGATATAAAATATTTATGGCCCATCTTAAAATGGAGGAAGAGAAAGTGACCAGAACACATCTGGATTTCCTTCCTCTACTGGGCCTCGTATGAGCATGGATAACCCAGTCCTTTGATTCTTAGTAGTACTGCAACGGGCTTTAGACATTGCTACCCCTTGATGTTAATGGTGTAATTTCTAATAATAGCTGTCCACAAATTTATAGATTGGAAGACCAGTGAAAGCACAGCTCTAGATCTATCGGGGCATGTTTGGCGGCAAACTGGTCTAAAATCTAACAGTGGTGAGTCCAAGAATAATAGACAGTCTACAGTTCCTACAGAACATTGGCCTGAGATAGTCCTGCTTTAACTAAGCAAAAAGATAGCATATTTCGACTGAAATCCTAATGAATTCATAATTTGAGTGAAATAAAGAGCTGCCTTTTAAACATTAGGGTGAATTACGTTCAGAGGTAGAGCAAATAGGAGAACAGTGATGTAAACCAAACAGCTATCAAAAATCTTTATACGATCATGAAAGAAACACCTTATCAATTTCCCCAATGTACCGTTTAACCCAACCTTACCATTTCAACTCAATTACTATGCAGGGCTTAGTGCAGCTAAGAATCTGGTCAATGGCCCCGAGAAAACTCACTGCTGTGTGAATGTGTATTTGGCCTTCAATTTTTGTCAAGTTTGTACATGTATCTCCTTATCTAGCTGTCCTCCTTCCTGGGTGTATCTACCTAGCTACGTTCCTCTGTGGAAATACTTGAAACTAGGTTGTGAAGTAAACATTTTTACATTTATCCATTTTATACATTATATACCTTTATACATTTAATCAGACTCTTGAGCGATGACTTTCAATCTCCATTGTTCTCATTAGCTCACTATTCCAATTCAAGTTTTTCAGCTGCCTCATCCTTATCCAGAGCAGGTGCTAGAGCAGAGATTCCTGGCTTCCTGGGACAGGAATGAGTATGATGGGGAAAGAAGTACTCCCTTAAGTGAAGAGAGTTCTCAGTTTTCTCCAAGTGGCAGCTTGTTCTTAGTCTGTCCTGGGCCCTACCCATTGAAATCCAATTTAGATTTTATGTAAAAATCCAATAGTGTGAAAAATAGGGCTAATTAAACTTATGTTTACTACCCAAACCCCTTTAACTGCTCTGTCTCAAACTGGCTAGTATTAACGCCTATTTTTTCTCAACTTAAGACAAAAATACTCTTGCAAAGTGTCAGAAATAGAATAGGCATTCAGTAAGGATGTGTTGAATTCAGTTGTTGAATAAACCAACGAAAAAAGGCATTCATTTGATTATTCGCATTGTCATGTATATAAGATTCTTACTTTTCCACTGTCCTGATCTCTTTTCTTTTTGTTAAACCTCTGCTAAAAAAAATAGAAAGGTCAAATGCATATCCTTAAACTTTACAATACCTACAAGATTGTATGAAAGTCACTTATATTTTGTATTTTTTTGCATTTTTTTTTTTATTATTTGCTTTGCTTTGTGTTTTTCCTGATTGGTTTTGTGAAGTAAACATCAGTGACTACCATCTCTATACCAACCAGCATAGGTAGCCAGTACGAGTCAGATTTATGTTATGGAGATCAACTCTTTCATAAAACAATGAAAACCAAAGCTTAAGAGATTTGTTAAAGATAACTGAATTGATTACAAAGAAAATAATTAATAGTCTACCCAGAAAGCTTCATACCAACGAAGTGTGGGGACCTTTTATTAATAACTACATTCTTCCGCATGAGGAATAGAAAACAAGTTTCATTTTCTCTTTAAAGGGAGCACTGTGTCAAATGATAGAAATATGTTCAGGTAGTATCCATAGAAGGTTGGAAATGTGCAATTAGGACTCATTTAAATATTCTTATACCAGTCATTTTGTACATTGTTCACATTTCTTTCTGTTATAAAGTAATATAAAATATCTACATTTAACGATATAGGTCTATAAATAAATGTATTGACTCATGCAACTAAGAAATCCAATAAGGAGCTTCAGGTGCTGCTGACTCTAGTCATCTGGAGACTAAGCCAGGCTCCTGACAGGGTTTGCAACCTTGGCAGAGTCTGCCAGGTACCTCCTGCTAATGGCGGCTCTCATCACTGTTGGTAGGAAGGCGCATGCGCCTCCTGACCCGGCTGACACACACACACACACACACACACACACACACACACACACACACACACACACAGCCCTCTCACAACAGAAGGGATTTTCCCACCTCATTACATGGAACCTCACCAATAAAATAGGGTTTCCATTGTTGAAAGAGTGAAGAGGCATGTTGAGTGGGAAACAGGTGCACACACATAAAGAGATAACCAAGTCCCCCTTTTCGATTTAGTTTTTTCCCACTGTGATGAGCGAGCTCTCCGTCTAAATTATCAAACTTAACGTCCTCGTTGAATCAGAATCCACTCATTCTGGTCAGGCCGCACCCCAATGGCTTTCTGCTGACAGGAAAACTATAGGCCTGAGGTTCCTGAATTCCGTGGCTTTTTAGAAATACTCGTTTACACGGACTCTGATTTAGTACACTGGCACTAGTGATTCATATTTTTTAATTTTTGAAACATCTAAACAGTTAATATCAGAACGTTGACCCAGCATTGATTCAAACTATGGGGGAAATTTCGGCAAATTGTGAGGGCGAAGTTCACAGTCCTCTTTAGTGTAAGCAGCATGTCTTTCCTAGGTTGACTTTAGTGTCCCGAATATAGTTGCAGGTAAACAAGTGATCTGCATTTACTCAGTGATGACGATTTGATGAACTAAGAAGGAAGTATTTGCTGAAGTCAGTTTCCAATATTTAACTACAACAAAAAGTGATGAGCACAGAAATATTTCAAAATATTTAATATGGCTATGTTGATAGTTGTAATACTGTTTTAAAGGGCCACTAAGAGATACTGAATTCACACGAGTTAAAATGGAATGAATTCTCCGGTTTGGAAAATTCTTAGAACTAATATAAATTACTTCTTTTCTATGTCTGAAAGGGAATAAATAAGGTTTAATTTGCTTCTCCATTGGATGTCAGCACTGTACCACTACAGCATCACCGGCGCTTTTGCTTTGCTAATAAAGAACTTGATATTTCAACAAGAAACTCAAAAATCAAAGTGCTCTGAGTCATTTCACCTGAAATGCAACTAACGCTCTCATCGTGTTTGTCTAAGGTCCTTTTCGTGCTTCTTTTTCAGCAGCCGCAGAATCCTGTTGGCTCAAAGATGAATGCATTTGAAAAACGACCTGAAAATGTCACCGCCACTCTGAATAACCTTCAAAACCACATCCAGGAGGTCAGTACTCTGTCTAGGTTGGTGCACAAGTGAGGATGATTAATTTTTTAAGAGGATAATAATTCAATTTTAAAAGATACACGGTTACTCACCTTGAGTGCAATAGCCTGTTTGTTCATGGTGGAGGTGGCTGGCAGGAAGCTACACAGTGATTTGTAAAACTGCAAACGGAGGTATATGGTGTATTATAATATATTTATTAAGGACTAATGCAAACCACATTGAGTTATAGGAAGGAAAATGTATTCTCCAGTGCTTAAAATTTACTGAATATGAAGAGCACAAATAAGATTGTTAAGCAGTGAAGGGGGAGGAATTTCCATGCCTCCCTCCCCAAACAAATACATCTCTGCTTATATCATGGGACTATTTTCAAATAGACGATGTTTAGTGATAGGAGTATGACTAACTGTGCTTATAGTCACATTTTTTCTGCTTTCATTTTCAAATGTATACTTCAGACTAAGATTGTGAATACCAAATTTATATTCAAGAGATCAGGCTAGGTTGTTGAGATTGGTTATCCTTGAACTGTTCTTTTGTGTTTCACAGAGCTGCAGAGTGGCTTCACTGACTGGCTCGCTGGTACTCATCCATAAACAGCTCAGAAAAATTCCGTGCTCTAGCATAAGAGCATCTTTGAAATCATTTTTATTCCATATCAAAGGGAGGGAAAAAAGACTTTCACATACCTACCAGCTGTTCATGCCATTTTATTGAAAACTTATTCCTTGGTTCTGAGTCAGTGTCTTGCTGCTAATTGACCCACTGTTAAGTGACTAACAAATATGTAGTCTGCAGCTTTTCTTGGAAAAGGTTTTGCATTGAAAGAGTAAAGCTAGGTTTGTAGAAGTCCCTGCGTCATTTATCTGAGATCAAACATAGTTAGGAGACAACTGAACAAAATTGAACTGAAATGAGCAAAGGAGCAGCATGTAAAAGTCAGAGTGTCTCCAAATCCAGTGAAGAAAACACCTAGTACTGGGATCATTGTTTGCCAACCGAGGAGAAAATTCGTTCAGGCCAAGTCCAAGGCCACTCTCACATCATACGCTTAAATGAATGTATGCTGATTTAAAAGTCAAATAGCCAAAATCAAACTAAAAGAAAATAGAACTAAATATCAATACACTGGAGGGGTCAGAGGTGACTTTGTGAATCTGATCAGGAGAGGCCTCATAGAGGAAAAGCTAGATTAGATCAAAATTAAATTGTTCTGCACAACCATGAAAGGAAATTAATTAGGTGGTATATATGCCCCCCAAATAAAAGGTCTATGAAACGCTGAAGAAAAATTAAATTCTAACAGATGAGAAAAGACATACAAATATTAGTAAAAATCAAAATCAAAGAGGCATTTTTCATTTTACAAAGTAGCGAAAGAGAAAATAAGCATAATTCCTAAGATTATTGCATAGTAGGAAAACAGGTAGCATCCCTACTGTGAACTGTGGAAGTTTGGGGGCAAAGTATCTTGATAATGTCTGTCAAGAACATAGATATTCCTTTCCATTAATTCCCCCTGAATTTCACTGCTAGAGCTCTATGTCACTAAAATAATGCAATACAAAAATCAATTTATAGATTTATATCAAAATATATATGAAGTGACTAAGTTATGATGTATATAAACTCTGATGGACTATTCTGCAGGACTATAAGTAATAAATACAATCCTTAATAGTATGGAAAAACGTATACTCTAACGATGCCAAGTGAAAATAGATAGACAGATACACAGACATATACTACCACGATAACACTGATGAAAAAAAGCATAGATACTTAGACAAGAAAGAACACTCTAAAACAAGGATATTTGCATTTGTAGAACTATGCACTGTTCATCTTGTATTTTCCAACTTTGTTAGCTCTATGTCATGAAGTCTTTCTCAGCTGCCATTTCTTTACATACAAAATTATGTTGTGGGAATAGCAAAACTCAGGCAGAGCTGTGTGCCTCAATTAGAATTGCAAGATCTAAATTCGGTAGCCAAAGATGCTGGTTGCTACTTTAAAGTCTGTGTTTTGGGGCAAGAAGACAAAAGTTTGCCCATTCCACTGGAAGAGCCTAAAAAATCACATATGCCACCTAATCAGGAAAATTAAACATTACAGCAGATACTCTAAAGCAAAAATAAGGCTTTAGTCTCCTCGGCCTACATGTTCATGACAGACAGTAGGACTCACAATGTATCTTTTATGAGCCTGTAAAATTCCTTTTACACACTTTTTTGTTTGTTTTTAAAGGAAATGTATAGGCGGGAAGGAAGGTTAGCAGAGGCAGGTAGGAAAAGAGAGGAGGAAGAAACACTTTATTTATTCAGTTGTTCATCTTGGTTGGTCCCACCCAGCACTGGGTCTTGAACCTGAGTCCTTTGGGTGCTTGTGGACTGTGTCCAGTGACCTTTGTGCTAGGTCAGCAGGGTGTGCTGATGTGCACTTTCTATAAACTTTCTCCCATTCGCCAAAGCAGAAAAAAAAAAAAAAGATTGAGATTAATATTATTGTTAGTAAGTTTACTCTATTTTTTTCAAAAGTTAAATCATTACTTGCAACACATATTATTATAGCGCTATAGCGAATCCTATTGCAGTCTTTCAACTCACTATTTGAGTAGAATGCTGACACAGTTTTAGCATGAGAACAGACTAAAAGGGTTGAAAATCTTTGTTTTAGAGGTATCTAGAGAAGTGGATATCTTTAACCTTTCCATCCTAAATTTCCTGACAAAATTAGGTGTCTTGTGATTATAAATTCCATAGCATCTCACACGCTCCATTTTGTTCTAATTCTAGCAATACCATCTTCCCAGCTAGACTTCTATTGTGTAAAGAAAACATGCATTTCCCCTGGAAAAACTATCGCAATTTACTTTGTGATCATATACTCTTATTACTTCCCTGTCAGTTTACAGGACTAAATAAACATGGCAGAGTGCAGACTAAACATTTAATGTAATCAATATAGATACACTAATGTAAGTAAATGAGGCTATGAAAAATTGAGTTTGGATTTAAGCACCTAAAGTAGTAAAATTAACTGGATAATTAACAAATGTCCAATTTTACTTGTAATATGTGAACACAGTCTTTAGAAAGCTAACTGTGATTTTTTTCTACTTTGGTAGAATTTTTATTCCAAAGAGTCAATAAAGTAGATAGTCAGATACACATCAAAAAAAAAAAAAAATTGGGATAAAAAGGGCTCTTTAATTTGATCTAATCCAATATTTCCATGCTAAAAATAAATTTGAAGCTTAAAGATATAAAGATATTAAATAGTTTGCTTCAGTTTGTTAGCAGATACATATCCAAACGTAGACTTTGCCTCCAGAACATTGTTTATGTCACTGAGCCTAGTAAATATCCAAGTCCATTGTTTGACACGTTATTTTGCTTAAATAACATAAAATAGAAAGCAGCAACAATGACACCGTTACTCCATCATGTCCAAAATATAATAGTAATAAAACACAGTGAATAATGGTAGACTATGGAAAAGAAAACATATTCACAAATGCTCCGTGGGCCGGCATCTTAATTCGCCATCTTAATTCCCTTAGTTCATATTCCTGGAATTCACCTCATTGCTACACATGCTACTTCCACTCATAGTTAGAGTTTTCCACATCAGATAAACATGACTTCTGTAAGAAATACATTTATAATATAAGCTAGGGAACAAATTGTTTTAAATGTTATTGCCTATACAAATTTCTCACTTAAAAGAAAAAAGAAAAAAAAAAAAAACCTGTGAGAAAAGCTGCTGCTTCTCCTTCCTGCTTTCCTCTTGGTTCTTGCTGAGTTTTCTGAAGAATCAAAGTTCAATAAATTTCTCCCTTTTGCTCCAATCTCCAATTTACCTCAGCATTTCTCAAGATTCTAGTGTTCACATGTTAAAACGTCGAAAAAGGCGAATAAGTTAAGCAATCTTTCACCACTAGATGTCACCAAAGATTTGTTTATCAAATCATCTACCCGCATTCAGACATTTGACCTCAGACCAGGATAAAAGCTTTATATTTCTTAGCGCAACCAGGAAAACACAATTTTGGTAAAGTGTTCCTTATAGAATCTAATTCCTCAATGTTTAAATAATGCGTATGCAACGAATTTTAAAAATATATGAAAATAACGAAAGTACGTGTTAAGAGAGTCACTATCATTTCAAAGGTAAGAGGCATTGCCAAGTTGAGAATGTCACATGCAGACACACACACATACACATGTTCACACATGTACACACATATACATATGTATATACATATATATTTATGTATTTATATACACATACATTTATAATGAATAAGGTGAATATAATTTCTCTCCAAATTTCATTAGAAAACTAGCATAGGTTGGCCTCTTCTTCCCATGAGATTCTTGAAAAATTACACTATTTGCAATTGAAATTTCACATCATTATGAGACTAAGAAGTAAAATTTTACAGTGAATTTCACATTTCTAATTGCCTTAAATAATTTGAGTTATAAAATACTTTTCATTCATTGGATTTATTCCCATAAGAAATAATAAGGAAATTATTTGCTTCATAAGGTTTTATGGTAGAATTCATTTAAAGAACAAACCCCATGCTAGATGTATAATTTCATGTGAACAATCCAATTTATTCATCTCTTTTCTTTGTATAGAAAGATTAGGGTGAGGTGCATCTTACTGGCAGATTTTTAAACCTAAAGAGATCAAGAAGAAGAAATTGATAATGAAATTATTTAAATATGAATAAGTTGTTTTAATTTTTTTTTTTCTTTCGAAAGCGCTATCACAAACCACTTGGGGTATAAATGTTCTCCCTGGATATACTTTGTAGTTGTTTTTAAATATAGTGTGATATAATTAAAACCATCTTAGTAGTCCTCTTTAAAATACTCACGAATTACCATTTGTTTTCTAGGAACTGGACGATGTTTTCTTACAGCTTTCCCAACTTAAAGATAATCTCTGTTTTGGAGAATACTTTAATTATCACCCAGATAGAATATTTTAATTTATATACATCACCAACTCAATCCTTCTTAGAAAAAGAAAAACAATTGTATGCTTCAGCACTGCCACATGGAATGCCCAGTCACAATTATGATATTTCTGGTAAGTCGATCTTTGGTTTTACTAATAATTTGCTTTAGTAGACATACTATGTGCTTAACTTATTAACTATCTTGAAGTGTATTGCTTGGCGCACATTGGCTGCTTGGTAGGTATAGTTAAAGGAATCAATATGTGATAGTAATCATAAAAAAAGACTTTAGAGTTTTTTCATACCAGTCCCTACTTCTATAAATAATCTAATGTCACATGTAAAGTATGTGACATGAAAAGTATTGGGTAAGCTTTTTAACATGAGCAATATTTTTTTATTTCCACAACTTAAACTTGCAAGCAGGTACAGATTATTACCCACAATTAATGAATGAAGAAAGTGAGGAAATTATCCATCTCCTCACAATGAACTGAGATCAATTAACTGAGGAATCAGGTCACTGTAGCAAACCTTTCTTTATAAGTTTATTATAGATAATCCCTATTACTTGCAACCCAGTATTTTTGATCTTCAAACAGAGACAGCTGGAAGAGAGCTGTTTTTATGTTTAATGGAATGTACTGCTTACTTGTATTTCAGAAATAATATCTGTAAGGTCCAGCGTGACCAGCAGAGAAATGATATGGCTCATCCTTGATGGTCTCGCATGTTACTAGAAAGATCCCCTCTTAAACCTTCACTTACTTGACAATATTTATCTAGCAAGTACCAAGTCCCAGGCGTTGCTCCGATGGACTGAGGTTATAGCATTGGAGAAGACCCCTGCCTTCATGAAGATTATATTCTTATTGAGAGAAATAAACATAAACCATAAATAAATACATGCTAAAGTAGGATATTTTAATTATGAGCCTTAGGAAGAAATTAAGAAAGAGGGACTGATTAATAAACCACTAGAGAAGGGTGATTGAAGCTGAGTCATCGGGAAAGACTTTTGTGAGCAAAAGGCATTTGGACAGAGGCCAAACTGAGGAGAAAGGGCTTCCAGGTAAAGATCTGGAAGGATAGAGAGAACAGCAGTGCAAAGACCTTCCAGGAGAAAGGAACTTGTCATGTTTGACAAACATAAAAATCCAGTAAGACTGAAGCTTGTTGAGCAAAGTTTATAGTGTGGGGTAGGGTGGTGTCGGGTGGTGTCTGGTGGGGTGGTGGAGTGTAGGGTGGGGTGGGGTAGGGTGATGTAGGGTGATGTAGGGTGGTGTAGGGTAGAGTAGTGTAGGGTGGTGTAGGGTGGTGTAGGGTAGAGTAGGGTAGGGTAGGGTGGTGTGGTGAGGTGAAGTGTCGCTGCTTCAGGGCACAGGTAAGAATATACAGGGCCCGGTAGGCCCTGAAAGATATATGGGAAGCCAGGACGTTTTGCTGAATAACAGAATATATGGGTTTTTTATTCCCTTGAGCTTTTTATTTTTAATTTCATTGAAGGAAGATGATATAACATAAACATTGAAGGTGTGCATTGTTGTAAATCATCATCTCTCTCTAGAATACACTATTAGCCATAACAGTCCAATTCTGGTTTGTGCAGAGGATTCTGATTGTTGAGTAGAGATAAGCTACAAAGAATTATTTTTTAAGATGGGAGGTATCACAACTATTTTTATTCTGATGAGAATGTTAATTGCTGTATTAAAACTTTGAAAAAAATAAGTTGGGATCTGATTTGCAAAGAGAAATCTGGCTTCAAATGGGAGCTGAGGCACTGTGCATGTTACCACTTACCAAGGCAAAAAGAACGTAGGCAACAGAAGCAGGGAAGACTGATAGAACTGGTGAAGGCAGGAGGAAATTTGTGACTATTTCAACTTTCTGAAAGAAGTATGATATAAAGTTATCATCTGAACCCGAGCGAGCAGAAGAACTGAGGACTTCATAAAAGAGAATGTAGAAACAGCAAATCTACTAAGAAAGGTGAGAGAAAAAGCCAAGCCGAGTTGAAAGCCCACTTAAGATTCAGGGCGTGGGTAGAATGAAAGGTCGCTGGTGCTGTGGAGTCCTCCGACGGCCCCCAGCAGCTCTGGTGCAGGCGCAGAGGAGGGAGATCATTCTTCCCAAGTGAAGAATAGAAGGTGGGTTGTCCAGCGCAGTTCTAGGGGATACACTCCTGGAGGTTGGTGCAGTGGTTTCCTCAATGTGGAATATCCAGAATGTGCTTTTGCTAAACTGGAGTGAGATTTTAGTGTGTCGTCGCGTCCTGCCTCTGAGTGGGAGACTTAAGAGTGAGGTGTCTCACAAAGTCCAGGGCTAAGTAGGATTGCATTTAAAAAAACTTGGAATTTCAATTTCAATTTGTATTATATGCATTTATAGGGGCTTAAAAAAGTGATTCAGGCATGCCCTGGTGGAGCAGTGTTTAAGTCAATTGCCTCTGAAGAACACAAGCCGTACAGCCCAGGTTCAAGTCCCACGTCCAGACACAAAAACCAGCATAAACTAGATTAAAATAAAATAAAAATGCTTATTCTTGTCTACTTACCTTCAAAACAAACAAAAAAATAATTGATTCATAGCAAATTGTCCTTCCCTATTCTCTAGCACCCTCACAACACCTGGGGACCCCTTCTTCTAACCTACTGGGCTCTTTCCATTCAGGCCTTAAGATACCTGATATTTAGTCCAAATTTCTCTTTGAGTTCTTGAATGAGTCACTCTTTTTTTGTTTTTTGGTTTTTTTGAGCAATTTGGTCTCTTTCTTTTTGTGTTCCTCATAGTCAACATGGCTCTTTTATTACAGAATTGGTTGAAATTGCATTTGAGATGATTAACTGTACTAGAAATCTCAAACTTGGCCCTTTCTATAACATCGCACCTCTAAAAACCTCTTGCTGTAAACAGTAGAGCTCTGTGCCAAAGACAAGGTCTTACTCAGCATAGTATCCACCATCCCTAGTCCTGTACCTCGCACAGTGAGCACTCAATGAATGTACCTTTGAATGAACAAGAGAATGATCCCAGATCACATACACAAAACAAGTGTTAAGTCAGAGGGGAGAAGGAAGTGAAACACTAACCTGTGAGAATCAGTATTCCTGGTGTTGTGTTTATAACCAAAAGGGCATGGAATTAAACATTCTTTTCCAGATGACTTGCTGTGATGATTATAGAGTGAGAGTGATAATCTAGACCTATGTTTTGTTTGCCAAGCTATACGACTCCAAGAATGTGACTATTCATTTTCTCACATTGTTTAGACCAGGGTTACTGACTTTTTTTTCTCCTTTAAAAAGCTGTTCCAGAATCAATATCACAAGATCCTACAGATGTAGTAGATTCTGACATCTTGGAAGAGAAACCCAAAATAAGCATTTCATTCATAAAGAATCTTACAGGTAAGTTCCCCAATTTGACATACAGCTGAGTGTACAAGCATATCATCTGAAAGATTCAATAAGAGAGTTTGTCTCCATAACACATGCCTTATTTTTATTATGTTCCTGTAATTGTTAGTCAAAATTTTAATTAATTATTTTGCTAAATCCTTCAAATGTATTTTATTTACTTAACTCTAAAATAATTCTGGGACTAGAGATTTACTAAAATGTGGAATTTCTTCATCTTTTCCTGTGGTGCTATGATATATAGGTAATTCTATAAAATTAAAAGAATATAAACTTAATTTCTTTGTATCACATTTTAGAGGCATAGGATTAAAGTCATACTGAAGTTGTGACTAAATGTGTTCAATTATAAAAACTTTTGATGAATGCACTATTATCTGGATATGCATGAGTAATATGAATTCATCAGAAGACAATAAAGCCTTCTAAAATGGTAGAAATGATAATTAAAGAATTAAGAAAAATGGCTGCATAGCATCTTCCTATAACATGGGAACGAGCTGTTATCTTATTTTGAGTTTTCCACTTGTGTTAAAATAATATATTGGCATAAGTTTATCTTCTTTTTTAGTAATATCTTTATTGAGATAGTTTGCATGGTAAATCCTGTAGAGTGAATTGATGTTTGCAAAAATCAACATGGAAAGCAAGCATGTTTATGCCTTATTTTGTAACATCTACACCTTCATCAGTGTAACAAGGTAGAAAGGCAACTACTGCACAAATAGGTAAAGTCAGAAATTGAGGTATCTTTAGAGGATCGAGAATAAAGTGGACTTAGAAACAGAGGCTCCTCCCTCAAGGGAAATATTTAATGAGCAAGCTGATTTCACAGCCTCTGTTGAGAAGCTCTCCTGTATCCACCGCTGATTGTACATCAGTGATGAGCAGGCAAGTTCCTGAAATGGAGGATCTTGAATGAAGCCCAGTAAGAGAGAGAGGACAACAAACACACGTTCATATCATGACAAAGTGAGACAGAGTGGAAACATCTGAGTAGGTCTGATGTGACAATATATATATTAGCCTTATTCCTACCCTCAATGCTCATCTGGGATCTTTAATATAAGCTGACATGGAAGCACACCAGAATGTTCTCTCATTCATTTGACAAACGTGTGCGTCCTAGGTCTCAGATCTGCTAAGTACTAGGAATACAGATAAGAAAATTCACCACTGCAGGGTCTGTAGTATCAGAATGATTACGATGAGTGATTGTGAGCACAGAAAACCAGGAAAGCATTGGCAACAGGGGACAGAATTCAGACTGAGAAGTCTTCATCTAAGGAGCAATAGCTGAGCTGAGATTTGAAGAGGGAAGAGCTAGCTGAGGAAAGGGTGAGGACAGAATTAGGGAGAAGTGAAAGAAATACTAAAGCTTTTGCTAGAAAGAACATAATACATATGTGAAATTGCAAAGAGTCAACTTGATGAATAAGTGGCAAGAAATCTAATTGTAGTAAATGAAATGATAAGAAATGTATTTGGGGATGTGTTAAGCCCCCCTTCCACTTTTCTGGGCAGTTTACATTTTACCTTATGGTGAATATGGAGCTACTTAAAGACTTTGTAATAAGAAGTGACATGATCAAATCTGCCTGTTTAGACACAGCATTCTTTTGTTTTTGACATCGAATAATTTTCTTCGTTATTTCTAAGTTTTTGTTTTGTTTTGTTTTGAATATTCGTTGAAGTAATCTTGGTTTAAAAAATAATACAGGTCTATATGTGCAGGCTCCCCATGCATCAAGTATATAAAAACACACCGTGTCCACCAAGTTAACAAAAGTCCTCCATCTCAGTGCATTGGACCCATCAGCACTGCGGCCTCCACCCACACCCTTCCCAGCTGCTAACCCCAGTTCTACTGTCCATAACAAAGGGTTGGTTTGGTTTTGTTAGACAAATTATCAGTAGAACAAAAACTGGTTATAGGGAAGGAAATTTAGAAGCAAGGAAAACCATTAGGAAGTGTGGCAATAAGTCAGGTCAGAAATAACCCTTAAACTAAGGCAGTGGTAAAAGAATGGGGACTCAGGGAACACTCTGAAAGCAGAATTAGCAAATCTTTGTTACAGGATGGAGGTGCTGAGAGAGAGAGTCTAAAGTGACCCCAAGGTTTATATCTTGGTGGTTTGTTAATGTTGGTGTCATTAATTAAGGGAGGACAGGAGATTAGGGAACTAGGGACAAGAAACACCTGATGTTACGGAGAGTGTTCTAGATGCCAGGCACTTTTCTTCTGTCACAATTAGATCTTCATTTGCTACAGAATCCCAGATATGTTCTCTCCAGCCAGGCTTTCATATTCAAATGCCTCTTTAATATTTTCATTTGTACATTTTGAGGGCATCACAAAATGAAGAATTCCAAAGTTTGATTTAGACACTAAGAGGGAATGTGTGTGTTGGTTTTATTATTGTTTATTTGATGAGTATTTTTTTTTTTTCACTGAAGAAAAAGGTAGGCATGAGCACAAATCAATAGAAGTGACAGGATTTGAGGGAACACTTGCTTAAAGACTTTCTTTCTTTGAGAAAAGTAAAGTAAAAGCATAGCCACCTGCTGAAAGCCATGGAGATAAATTGGCAAATTTAAAAGAACTGAGGAGGAAATGGTGAAGATTTAAAGTAGTTATGGAGAAAGAGGGGACTGAAACAGAACAACTATGATTATGAGTAGGTATCACTGCAGTCCAACTAAAATGGATATCTTTGTTTCTTAGTAGCATCAACCCATGTGGCTCTTTGACTGTTATCAGTATCGCTTACAAATCTGAGAAGAATGGAGAACATGGTTGACTGTGTTGACCCAGGCTTGGACTTTTGCTTCGTGGGTACACAAAGAAAGTAGGGACAAGAGTTTTGTGAGCAGAGATAATGCAAGTTTTTAAGTCAGGGATTTAAGATCTAAACATATCGTCCAAAAAAGATATATAGCGTTCCAGAAGGAATCTTTTACATCGAGATTAAAAATGGAAGCGTCATGAAACTGGACACCAACAGTGTGGTAAGAATGGACACTAGGGTAGCAACTGTCTAGGTTAGAGATGAGGTCTTAGAGTAGAGTACTTCAGAAGTGAGTGATCAAAGTCCATGTTTGGCTGAAGGTAATGACTGAAGAAAAAGGGAAGAAAAGGTCAGTAGAGTTGACAACACCAAGGGAATAGGATACTAATTGCCAAATGCACCTCCCTCCACCCCCCGCAATATTTGGAGAGATTTAACCACTATCCAAACCCCTTAAACAGAAACAAATGTTTAGATGTGACCTTCAATACCACTTGGATTAGCAGCTGTCATCCTACAGTAATTTTCCTCCCATGGACAACATTCTGTCGCCATCTATATACTACGAGTTGACCTGAGATAATCATAATCTTTACTCGGTTACTGGTATTCATTTTCTTTACCGTGGTAAGTAAAGTAAAAGGTAGCTTATAAATCATGGCTATTGCTGAATTCTTTCATTACCAGAACATAGTCTTTCATATTTTATGATGAAAAAAATTCTCATCTCTTTCCTTCACACTAGTTAAGGAGACGCTGGACAATGTACAACTATGCTGCAGATTTTCTTAGCTAAACACAGACAGACCTCAGAGTGGTACACTTTGGTTTCTCTACAACTTAGCCTGATAGAGGTCCCTTCCTGATACCCAATGATCTTCAACATTAGAAGTCTGGCACCAGCAATTTGGAAAGTTGTGCCATGTCAACAGGAATTCAACACTCCAGGCTAGAACAGGTACCCCTGGGAAAGTTGCTGAGTATCTAATGCAATGCAGATTATATTTGATGTTAAACTGGTGTTCGCTATAAATTGAACATATGAAGGGAAGACTCATATCAGTTGGAAAACAGTTTTTTGCCTACATATGGCCATCCCTCCATCATGTACACTCTTGCCAGGTCCAACAGTGTGTAGTCTA
Organism: Solenodon paradoxus; assembly: GCA_004363575.1. NCBI lineage: Eukaryota > Metazoa > Chordata > Mammalia > Eulipotyphla > Solenodontidae > Solenodon > Solenodon paradoxus. The sequence continues at coordinate 50,209 of RJWH01001520.1, read as the reverse complement.
ATATCCCACCATTCCATAACAATGTCTTTGACCATTGAGTCATGTCTTCTAAAACTTCTCTCTGCTCACTTGTATTCATTCTTTATGATACAAATAAAACAAGCCCCAGGGGATGGAACATTCCCTCATCCTTCTCTCTACCTCGAAGCTACATTGTCTACACACATATCACATATACATCCCAATGCTTACTGAAATTGCTAACTTGGTTTTATCTCCTTGAAGTCAGACTATGGTTTCTTCAGCCTGTATCCCCAATGTCACACACAGTGCCTGGCGCTTTAGAAACACGCAAAACAATGTTTGATTGTGTTTGAATAAAGGCAGGACTTAGGGCAGTGAGGAGGAGAGGCTGATAAGAATATGGACAAAGGGATGTTATTTACTGGTACGCTAAGTGAAGAAACAACATTTTGTAAATAAGCAAAAGTCAGTTTTATAGATGATATCCAACTTAGTATAAGTGATGTTAGTATATTTACAATTGATAGCAACAAGAGGAAACCTCTTTAGATAAAAATTAAGAAATGCTAGAAAGACAGGAGGTAGAAAAAGTAAGCAACTTAAGCCAAAAACTTAAAATCAGCGGATCATTATAGTTTAATCACATGGATGTTTTAGTAATAGTTTTAGGAGAGGAAAAAAAAAAAAGACAACAGATGTATCAGAAAACCACAGTATACGTTAAAGAGAATTTCTATTAATAAATGCAAAGATAAAACAATTAAGACCATGGATGACAAACTCAATTTGCCATATACAGAGGTTGATGTTCAATGATGCACCTTAAACCTAGATGATATTTGCTACAATGTTCCTTTAATAAAATTCTTCAAAAAGGAAAAAAATGCTGAGTTTACCGTTTAACCATAAGACACGCTGAACACAGATAGCAGAAGCATAATTAATAAAATAAAACTATGGGATAATTCAGAGTAGAATGAAGAAAGCACACACACTTGGTGTTAGAAGGAAGGAACAACTAGTTATTGAAGCAAAGCCAGAGGTGAAATGGTACTCAGGGAGGACAAAGTGCTGTTCTGAAGGGCAGTAGATGTTTGGGCTGACTTTCAAAATCTGAGCTGAAATACATAAATCCTTTCCTCTCCACAGATCTTCCAGTCTTTTTCTATGGGGCTGACAACGACGCAGATGGATATTTAACAACGAAATTGAGAGTCATCTAGGAGAAGAGACACCACAGCAAGAGCAACTGGAAATGTTTGATGCTGATAAGAACAAGATGTTCTCCTACCTGGAACTAAGAAGAGCATGTGGACTGACTGGTAAGGGGCTGCTGGGGCTGGACATCAGAGAAGGTCAGAGGGCAGGACACCTCAAACAGTGTTCTGGATCACAGCCCCAAACTAAAGAGCCCACAATTTTTAGCTTATAATCCAAATGCAAAGATTGTAAATAGATCTCAAGAGTAGCAAACAGACATGGTATCACAGGGTGCACATAGTGACATCCTCTTAATACTAGGGGTATATGTGATGCTAAAAGAAGTGAGAATTCTGTAAGCTGGTTCGACAACAAGAGGCAGACAAGGGAGCCAGATGGGCTCTAAGCAAGACTCCGTTGTCCCAAGGGCAGGCCTGGAGAGCTCCTTGCAGAGAAGAGCGGGGAGTAATTCATCCTATGATCGGGGAGAGAGGTTTTAAAGGGGAAGGTTCGGCAAGCTGCAGGGTGGTGGTGGTGAAGGCGACCTGGCACGCTGGTGCTGTCGATAGCCGGGTAGGGAGTCGGGGTGTCTTAACAGGATGTTAAGGGAGAAGGAACTTACAAAAACTTGGAATCAGGAGGTCGGAGAGGCCAGGAAAGGGAGACGAATAGCGGGTGGTCAGTATCAGTAGTATGGAATTTGGGACCAGACTGATATGCACACTCACAGTGCACTTACCACTGTCTTGGATCTATGACCTTTATTCGGAAGACCCTGAGGAAATGTCTTCCTTACCTTGAGGCTCCGAGGGAGAAACTGCCACGTGTCAGTTGAATTCATTACAAGAGAAAATGTTATTTGTATAGAAAACCCAAATGTACAGTTTAAACTTGCAAATCTCAGTATTTTTAACATTCTAGAATAAGAAGATGGGAGTTCCAGAATGAAGAATACATTCAGAGCATTGGCTTCATTTTAAAACAATTTCATCTAATTTTCAAAATATTCAAATAAGAAATGTTCCAGAGGTACATCTGTCCTGGTTGCTAAAAATCGCTAGTTCTTTTGCGTTAATTTTTAAAATAAATTTCTGAATAATCATGTAGTTTATTTTGAAATGCTGACTACACACTCATACATACACACTTCACTTTGACAGATAAATATCATATGTATTATATATTATTGTTATTTGCTTTTTTTAACTATTGGCTAAAGACTAACTAGTTGTTCACAGTGGCATTTTTAAGCACTCTTATTCCTCATAAGTTGAATTTCTTGTTATATCCAGAGAGCAAACTCAAGATTGGAAGCAGAATTGATTATTTTTATGATATTAGAACCTAGAGCTTATTTAGACATCTAGTCTCGAACTCCCAGTCCCACTGATTTGCGAAAAAAAAAAAAAAATGATTACCCATAATTATAACACTGCATATCATCTTTAACTTGAAATAAAATTGTTACAATCAATTTACCCATTTAAACTCATAAGTTCTCCTTTTCTGCTAAGAGTAAGAAATAGTCTTGAACTTCAGCCACAGCTCCATGATATACCCATGACCTAATTATGACACAAATAAGGAATTTAGAAGTTAAGTAAATGTTGGAGTTCATCTTCAGTCAGGACTCCAGAGCTGGAGTTAAATATGTGACTCACAAACAGCTCACAAGGGTCCTGCTGTGAGACACTCAGTGCCATGGAGTTGTATTACAAACAACAAAACAAGTGGGTGATGAGTGTGGAGTCCTTCTGTGCCCAGCAAGGCTTCCCCGACATGTTTTCCTGCCACCCTCTGTCCCCTGCAAGTGGACAGACTCCAGCTCTCTGCACTTCACAGCACAATTACTTAGGTGTCTGTGTCTCCAATGCAATCAGGAGCTCCTTGAAAGAAAGATGTCATTATCCTCTCTATATTCCCTTGCTATCAACCATATTGTCTGGTTGACACCACCCACTGAAATCAAACAAAACACACACACACACACCATGGCATTTTCTAAACTGGAGTGAATACATATGCTTTTTTCCAATTTATAACAATTGTGTATTTCAGAGACAGTACTGCTTATAAATAGCAATGGTCCTCAAAAATTTTATCACAGCATCAAAATACATTTTCTGTTATTTTCAGTACATTTATGTCCCATCCTGTCTAATATGCCTTATGACAAGGCAGAGCTGGAAGCTGGGCACTGAGGCCAGTTATCAGAATCTACCCATTCACCTGAGTGCAAACATGCAGACATTCCTGTAGTTGCGGTGGAAGAGATATGAAAATGTAGGAGGCTGCACCTGTCTCAGCACTGCCTCGGCAGTGCCAGCTTCCAGAGAGAAGGAGGGCTAGGGCAGATACCAGACTCTCCGTGGAGACATTTTGAATTAGAGTCCTCTGGCCATCCAGTGTGGTAGATTTGGGGCAGCTGGAGTGGGGTAGCTGTGGATCACAATCTAGGGTGGTGAGCATGTGGTTGGGAAAAGTTCAGAGGTGATTCTTTAAAGATAGTAACGTCAAGTCTGATAAACACCAGAGAAGAGCCTATGAGAAAATGATAATGTAGGACTTGGGAGTCTGAGCATGTGTGGAGTATAACATTTATACATTCTTCAGAAAATCTCTAGCTTTCTTCAATTTCAACTGTTGTTTTAACTCCACATTAGCTCTCTCTAACCCTGGAGGTTCAAAGTCTGCTCCATGTCTTAGTAGAAGGATATCACAAGTTATGAAAGCTAGGAGAAAAATGGATTGATGTCTTCTCATTTGCATTTGATGTGATGACCAGCTATGGAAATATCTGCAGAGGCTCTTTTTAAAAAATAAATACCTCTTTGAAAATACTTTATTAGAGAATCTAGCCCCCGTGTGGGAAATTTTAAATGGCTCTATCAAAACTGGCTAACAGCATGCTTACTAGAAAAAAGGAACAATGATCAGAAAATACCTACACTTAACATTTCAAATTCTGGGCCAGTTGTAAGAGCCACATTGATGTATTTGTAAGGTAAATCCCTCTGCTTAGTAATAATAAAACATTCTCATCTGTAATATGCTGTCTTCACATTCATGTATGCATGTAAGAATTGGTAGACCTATCTTAAAAGCATGTTTATAATGAATATACATAATATCATGAAATAAAATCTGAATAAAAATTTTATTCCAACAACATTTCTCTATTTTTAATTCATGTTTATTGTTTAAGTTTTTATCACAGTGGAGATTAGCGTATGCTTACCATCCAGTCAGTGCCTACTATCAACTTCATCCAGTTCCAAAACAGTAAAAGCAACTCATTCATACACTCTAAATCCTGTTACCATCCCACTATTCATGGCCTGTGTCTTTTTTTCCCTTTTAACGGCAACAGTGTGATAAGATTGTGAAAAGGTATAATAACTAATAGGTGTGTATGTATAATACCATTTCTTCAAGTATTCAGAGAGCAGTACATTTGCCTGCATTATACATTAGAAAACTACTTGTGACATTATCTCTAAGCATAGGAGTATGGCTCCTGGTGGGACTATAAGGAAGGTCTGTCATAGTGTATGACAAGGATTTACAGCATTCTAGAATCTCCACAACTCTTGCCATGTTAGTGAATGTCATTATGTAGGTACATGGTTTTTGCTACGCTCAGCTGTCGGACATGGGATTTCAAACTACGAATAAATAAAGCTTACTCTCCATAACTGTAGTGCAAATGCTAAGTAAACAGAATGACATGGAATAATCTCATGGCTGCCAACTTGCAATTGGTTCAGCCAGAGGTTCTGATATTAAGATGTTTGTGACTCACATCCTGATTTTTGAATGAATACTGTCACTGTTCCATGTCAGCCACAATGACTGGAAAAGGCTGCTGAGGTGGGAGGCCAAAGAAGTGCAGGGGAACACAGGAACTTATGTTCACAAATAAATGGTATGATTTCTTGGTGACTTCTGTGTTTCATGTAAAGGTGGATTTGTTGACAATATCTCAAACCTCTCAAACGAGGCAGGTACCAATATGGAGAACTGCAAATGTTCCAGGGGAAAAATTAAATATTGGCACCTATAGAATAGAGATTGTGTGGCCCAGACAACAAAAGGGATGCAGGAGATGGTTTTTCAAAAGTTAAAACTTTGGAAACAGAACATCTGAACATTCAAACATTACAGAAAAGTCATTGGTTACAAAAATTCAAATAATAGCCCTGTTTAAAGATGCTATGAAGCAATAAACTTCAGAACTTTGTTGCTTCGTCTTCATTGTATTACTTATCATGTTACTTATTAAAACGAAATGGGGGAATAAAAAAAAAACCTACAGACTTCTTCCAGAGGCAAATTATTGGTAGGGAGGAAATAAAAGTAAAATGTGACAAGCAATTTTTACATTGACAACTCCCAGTGTTTCCTCCAGAAGTGCCCACAGTCTGTAAGAAGAGGAAATAAGGAGGGGAAAAAAAAAAAAAAAAACCCACGAAAAATGTACCAAAGAGTGCCATTTCTTCCTCTTTGCATTCAGTTTTGAAAGAAAAATGTTCTTTCATGGATATGTGTGAAGTTCACACAGTAAATTCTAGAAGAGAAACATTTGGAGCCTAATTCCTTCTACTTCACTCTGGAGTATATTGTATCATCAAAAAATATAAAAGCAATCAGTTAAAAATTCTCTTATTAGGAAACACACACACACATTCACACACAAACAAATCTTTTCAAGAGAAAAGAAATTATTCCTTATCTGGGACACACATATAATCAAGATTTAAAACTAAGGTCTGAAACGGTCACTTAATTGATTTAAATAATTAAGGCTTCTAAAAGGTTCAGTGCCAAAACTCGCTGCCTCAGAATTTGAATAACATATGTTTAGGTTTGTGCTTTTTTTTTTTTTTTTTTCTATAGCCATCTTAATTCCAGAGAGTTTCAGAATTTCATTAGTAAGATCAGATGGGCTGGGTTGGGGGCGGTGTTAAAATTATTTAATGACATTTCACTTTTAGTAGTTGTTAGACTAAATTACAGCAATAAAAAATCAGGGTTATTCTCATGGGGGTGGGGGCAGGTTGGCTCATTTCACCTTCTTTTCGTGTTTGACATGGCCATTTCTTTTGTACTTCCCATTGAGAACCCCGTTGTGGTAATGTCCATTAACTGCGCTATGCTTATTTCTAGACCACAAACATATGATTTTCCTGTAGATAAATTTTTTCACCCAGGACAAGAGGAAGTAAAACAAGGCAGCACCAAGCAAAAGCACAAAGGCAATATCCAATAAAAAATACTGACAGAAAGAGATTTGATGGACAGCAGCACGGAGGTGGTGGGCTCCATTGTGACGGAGAATGTAATCGATCCAATAGACAGTCCTATTGACAGGGTGTCCAGGTTGATCTTTGTGGATTTCTGAAAGCTGCTGGGCTCTCTGACGGTAGCTATGGAGGCAAAACACAGAGTGACCATCTCCACACCAAGTGTTTTACCACAACTCTCAATTTAAAAATGGGGAAAATACTAAAACTGCCCCCATTAAATTGAGTACCAAATTAAGTACACTGTTACACACTGTCAACACATCATCTTATGTTCACACAGGGAATTTTAAACAAGTGAGGAAGATGAAAACCAGAGAGACTACGTAACCTGAAATGATTTATAAAACTCTGAGATTCAGATTCAAGTTTCTCTTAACCCCAAACCCCAGACTTGCTCTGATCGTACCTCAGACACACATGGAATCCTTCTCTGCTTTTAAATACTGTTAATCAGTGGTGTCAGCCAGGAAGGGGAAAGGGTTTTTATTATTTTTTCTAAGAAAGGGATAGCAAAAAATGTAAAACTTTATCCCACCCCTATTTTTAGCAATTAGATTTAATTTTGTTCTGATTTAAAATAATACTGAGTGATGGGTGAGGTTTTACTATTTATTAAAATGATGAAAGAGTTTAGAAACACCACTATGAATCTTTACATATTCTCTAATATATTCATATTTGTAAATGTGGGTATATTATGTATGTATGGATGGATTATGTGTAAAGAAAACATCCTCCTAAAGGATTCATGACAAAGTGAACGGAATTTTAATTACAAAGGTGATAAAATATAAACATTTAAAAAATATGTCCCTGTACATTTTGGCACATGGCCAAAGTCTCACTGACCAAAAATTCCAGAATGGAGATTGTACTGTCAGACATAAATAACAATTTTCACATGAAGGGATTACAAAATACCTCAAGGAAGATGTGGTCCTTGAGCTGTGCTTGGAGCAGAACAAAACTTTAGACATGTGAAGACTGACAAGGCCAAGGGAAGAGTGTGATCCAAACAGTGAAGGAGGGAGAGCAGGCAGATGCCCAGAACACGTTCACTTAGAAATGTTGTGAAGGATGAGGTGTGTTTGCTTTGGCTGGAAGTTAATCGAACCAAGTGTTTTGATCATAAGTATTCCAAATGACAAAATATTGAGCCTAGTTCTTAGAACCATGAGATCAGAGAGACTGCTACACTGAAGTTTGGGGGAAGAGGATTAACGAAAGCCAAAGAGTGATGGTGGGAATCTCATACAAAGATCACACTAATGGCCAAAGAGAAACTGCCCCCCTCAAGTGGGGGTGGGATTAGACAGAGGAGTGGTTTAGTGGAATAGCACAAAGGAGTATCTGAGAACCAGGGTTAAATGCCCAGGCAAGGGAGGAGTTAGAGGTAAGCGCCATGTTCCGACATGGGTGATTCACGTGGTAGCCATGAAGAGGACAGGAACACAGAACATGAGGCAGCTGGGGAAATGATTATAGTTTGACAGTGTGACAGGTGAGGTCCAAAAAGAAGATGGAAAAGTGAAGCTGGAGCACTGGGATACCCAGGGCCTAATGAAAAACCCACTCAGATTGTAGTGCTTTGACTTCATAACCTTTCTTGGTATGACTTAGCTCTGGCTCTAAACACTGAACTTTAACAAACAGAATGAGAACAAATTCAAGAAACAGTGAACAATAGGGTGTAAGGACTGAGAGAAAAAGGCAAGTCAAGACTCTAATATGCTGGTTTCTTTCTGGAGAAACACATTGGAAGAGAAAATAAAAAAGGCTACCATTTTTTAAAGGCATGTTTCTCACACAGCCTCACAATAAAGGCCCTGTTAGACAATAAATCCAGCTGACCTCAAAGTATACCCACCTTGTGTAGTCCTTTATCATTTCTAATTTGTGGTAAAAATTAGAACGTTTCATTGTTGTTTTTTTGAAAGAAAACACTGTAAGGGTCATAGAGTATCTTTAAAACAGAAACTTACGTGGCATCTTAGAAAATAAAAATAAAAAAAATTCAATCTTCTATTTTAACAAAGAAGATGAGGGAAGAAAACAATCTGGGTCCTTAGGTACCTCAGTGTGACGTGATCTAGAGATAATGTTCATATGACCAGGATTCTTCTGTGGAGAATGTTACTTCCTACATGGAGAATACTTGAGTGAGGGTGTGTATGCAACCCCGTGTGTTCACTGGCCCCAGGTGAGTCCTCAGCTGCCTCAGCTGATGGAAGTATAGAGTAAGGTCTCCTCAGTCAGCGCCTCCTACCCAGGTGCCTATTAACCAATTCAGTTTTCCAACTGATTATTCCTTTCAGAGGGAGCTGGTCATAGCTGACTGGGAAGGACTACTGAGCTTCACAAAGAGTTTGAAGGGGAGGTAGTCTCCATGCTAGACGTGCTCTCAAAGTTGTGTTAAGAGACACTGTCCTTTCAGCATAAATTGCTTACAATCCAAATTTCCTAGGAAGATAAAGGGTGAAACATGAAAAAAATTTAAAAAGTATGATTAAAATGATCACTTAAGCCATCTCTAAACTCCTAGGAATCTCTTGGATAAAGCTCCTTTCAATAAAAATAATTTCCTGTCAAGGGCTTTACATAGTTTGCATATCAAATTTTACAAATGAGTGTCTCCTACCAAAATTTGATAATCATGAACTAGATAAGTGCTAAATTAAAAAGGATTAACTATCTTCCTCTACAACTTGCTCTTAAAAGTTAAAATCACCAGACTTAACAAAATTCTTCCCAAAGAAGAAAAGCAATAGGTGTTGAGTAAATAAATTCCAATGACTCATAAAGGCAGAGGTATGATTTCCTTTAAATTATGAGTTAGAAGAAAATAATACTTCTTTAGCAATATTGTGTACTTGGTTTCAGCTAAGCTAGAATATTGCACAATATCAGTAAAGCAAATCAGCCTCCTTGATCATTATTGTACGTGAAATATGGAACAATGTCATATCTAATTCTCCAAAGAATGACTTTTACATGGATTAAGACTTCTTCCCACCCGGTACAAAAGACTGAGTTAAATATTTATCTCATATGTGTACTTTGTGGCAAGATAAAAATTTGTTCACTGTACAAAATAGAAATACATTCTGAATTCACACACTTGCATATACTTAAAGGTTATGGAGCTGGGATTTAATTGCAGAGCTTGGTCTCTGATTCGTACCCGACAGGACAGTCAGTCTTTGCTCTTTTCTGCATGTCTCTATTCTCAGTACTTCTGCTGCTGTCCCCTCACCCCCACAAATGGAGTTTTAACAAGCCTTCCTTAAAAAACCTGTCTGATACACATAATCATGTTTTGAAACACAGTAGACATGACAAGAAAAGTTATAGATCATGAATGAAGGCACCCCAATCTCAGGTCCCATAAGTCTCAAAGCCATTGTTCCAAGTGCCAGAGTTGGGAGCAAGATGCTACATCTTCAAAGAGGTCAGACATGAAAGTCCCCTCTGAGTCCACATAAAAGAGCTTAATGCACCTTAGTAAGTTTGACTTCAGTCTTTCCTATGAAAGCTGCATCATTTTGTATAGAAAAAAATTTTACGTGTGGGTTGTTGTTAGAATGTGCCACTTTTTCAGCATGAAGCCTCCCCTCTATAAACAGAAAAGTTGACACTCTTCCAACATTAATGTCATCTGAAATGCAAGATTAATTGAATGCTCTGTAAAAATGGGGAAAACGGCAGCTTTGCACAGGCTATCCCAGCTCTCTACCTGCTGAGTCTGTTTGTGGACTGAGTTAACTCAGCAGGCACCAAAACGAAATAAAATCCAGATTAACCATTCACCTGAGTAAATAAATCCGTGTGTTTCAGTGCGAGAGCAACCCAGTACCTGGCAGTACAAAGGCCACGGCTTTGGAATCAGCCAAGGTTGGCTCGCATTTCCACTCTAACTCTATGTAGCTACGGGGCAAGCACTTAAGTTCTCTGAGTCTCAAGCATCTCATCTCTATATTAGTGGATATTGGACACTGTGGGATACACATACAATATGTATTATTAATAGTATTAAAATGAGATCAGCACATAAATCTGATATGCAGTAGGGAACCAATGACTTTTCCCACTGCAATTTCTTCCTCAGTTTTCAAGTCCTAATAGAATATTATTCAAGGTCATGCCTGACTGGCCAAATGATTGCTGTTTTTATTCCCAAATTCCAAAATTAACACAGGGCATGAGCCACAGGAATTTAAAGGATATTTTGATAATTGGTTTCTTCAAAACACAGTTGGCAAGAATTGGACATTATAATATGGGGTGGGATAGATATTTCACCCATGCTAATAACAGTGTCATTGAAAACCTTACCTGGGATTATTGATAACTTTCACCAGTGCCTCGTACAGCTCTCCTTCAGTAACTGTCTTCCACTCCAGCAAAATCCCCATGCCTTTTGCCTGCACCCGAGTCATAGTGTCATAATGGTCTCCAAAGAGTGGGATTCCCACTACGGGCACACCATGATACATAGTTTCAAAAATACTATTCAAACCACCATGGCTCAGGAAGGCTTTAATATGTGAATGCCCTAAAGAAGGATATAAAAGAAAGGAATTTACAATATTGTGTGCTACTCAGATTTTTCCAGAAACTTCTTAAAAGTAGACACTGTAATAAACATACATTTCAAATACAGGATTTCTAAAGTCATAATTTCACTGATACCTTATCTAGAGACCAACTTAAATGCTTGCTAAATACATAATTATCTGAATATATATATATGAATATACATACACACACATACACTCACGTCAGTTAAAATCCATTTTCAAGTATCTAAAATATATAGCTTTAAGGAATATATTACAATAGTCTCCCAAACACAAATATCACTTGACTAGCTAGATCTATTCAGATGGCCAATAATTAATAGAATATCAATGAAAGAAAGAAATGTCTAAAATAACAGGGTACAACCAACATTCTACTAAAAGCAAATATCTCCCTTTCTGGCTGCTCAAGCTTTTATCTGTATTAAAGTCAAGTACACCTTTGTAAAACAGCACAGGTAAAAATTCGGAGCTGGATTCCAGAAATCCATGAAGAGTTTATGAATTTACCTGAGGAATAGTGTAAAATATGCAGGATTTACAAAATTGGTATCGTCAACATCTGAGAGTCACAATCTTAGTGTCCAATTTTGCATTTTAAGTGTACAAATATGTAGGAACAGATGCTTATAAAATTAATTGTATGGAACACCAATATATATTGTCACAACAGTCAAATAGATAATTTGTCAAAATTAACGAGGTATTAGGAAGACTGGATCTCCTTGTGAGCAGCAGATCATAAAACTTGCACAAGTGTAAGATGGAAGAAAAAAAAAAGGTGCACTTAGCAAATGCATTATATGGCCAGAAAGGAATTATAGCTCATCTTTTCCATATACAACACCCACCGGGTCCCAAACAGACTGGGTATCTCACCCTTAGTCCAAAGTGGCATCACAACTCAACCCTACTAAAGGATCTCCCCTTGAGGTCGAGTTCAAGCTTGTTAGCAACAAAACTCTATCTTTAAACAAAACCTTTCTAAGTCCAGCAATGAAAATGATCTCTCTGTGGAGAGGGGGCATATGGGTGTGAGGGAGGGGGAGACCAGAATTCACATCTTTCTGGTCATAGTTAGAGCCAACAGATAGGTGGAACAGTCGTTAGGTCAATCTCCTCTGAAGGAGCTCAGGCCACATACCCCTGGGCTTAAGTCCCAGGTCCAGGGGGAATAACCAGTGTGAACTAAATACAAATAAAAAATAATAAGCTTCTTCCTCCTCTCTCTTCCTGCCTTCCTGCCTTCCTTCATACCTGTACCTTTCCTTTAAAAGAAAAGAAAAAAAGAACACCCAACGGATGCCTTGCAAAGGCCATACCCAGAGCTAAAAAGAACACCAGTCTTGGAAAAGGCAGAGGATGTGACGAAGCAGAGGATCTATACTGGAGAGCCTCTGACAGTGAAGCAAGGAGGAGACAGACTGGCTCGAGAACCTCCCCATGAAAACAGGGTTAGATAACACCAGGTACGGGTGTCGGGACGCAGCACTGTTGCTGACAGTGAAGATGCTGTGCTTACATCTCCTGCGCCTGTCCTACCACCGAGGGGATGTACACTCATACAGTGACGATATAAAAAGGGAAAGGAAACAAAACACAAGTGTCAAGGTAGGTGAGCTGCTTCGTTGGTTTCCTCAGTTTTATCCCTTATTAAATAATATCTATAATGAACTAGATGAAAGGAGCTGTATCAAGAAAACTGTACAGAGAAAATTCCTTATTGTCTGTTAGTTACAATTTGCTTGTTTGTAGGAGGGGTTCTCCTTTTATTTCTAAAATAATACTTTTCAAAAGTCTGCTTTTAAGAACATAATTTAAAATGTAAAGTTACTGTTACATAATCTGCAGATTGTAGTATTATTGAACAAAGGATGTTTAATATTGCCAGTCAATACATATATAATATATATATATATATATATATTTCTTCATAAAGAATATCTTAAAGGATATAATGATGTCATGTTTTCCATCTAAAAGCCAAGTAAGGAGCCAAAGTTCCGAACTTACCAAGCAGGTCATTTTGCGGTAACCATTCAAGGAGCTTCGTGTTGTTTCCTAGATTCTTTGGTTTGATTCCAGAAAACCTAAAGTGTACACCAGACAATGACTCTTTCAAAAACCAAACTGTTGCTCAAGGTACGTATGGGTTCTAGCTAAATTATCACGTTTAAGATCAAGGTTAGGTGTCTTAAGCACAAAATCATACTTTCAGAAAGAACAAAAATGTGAGTTTCTTTCTCCCACATTCATTTGACTGAGAGATAAGTAAAAAATACTTTCTTATACTGCGATCTAAGCAACCAACTAGATCTATGTTAGAGCATCATTTGCCACCAAGTACCAAAAAGGTGAGGTGTGAGGGGCCAGGAGGGACCCCAAGGCATTTATTAGCTCCAACTCTTGACTTCAGAGCCTAAGGGAAGGAGGGAATATGGAAAGAAAGCAGAAAGAACTCTTCTCGGATGAAATCCTGTTGTTTGAACCAACATGGAGGGATCTAAATGGGATTACACTGAGATGAGTCAAAAAAAGATAGATACCAGATGCTCTAATGCATAGGTGGAACATGAAAAGACCAAACAAAGGAACAGATGAAAGGAAACCAACCCTTGGACACTTGCAACAAAACTGAGGTGACCAATGGGGAATGGGAGATGGCGGGGAGGGGCGACAAATGGTGGCAGAGCAGCCTGGACAGTGGTGAAGAACACATGGTGATTTGATGGAGGGCAGGGTGTCCTGACATATATATGAGGAATGGGGAACTTACACATGTAAGTTTATTTTAATGTGTAAAAAATTTTTTTTAATTAATTAAAAAAGTTAAAAAGAAAGAACTCTTCTCTAACTTAGAAAGGAGCTCTGTGGAGTAAACATATCTAGTTTCCCAACTTATTCTTTCAAAGATAAAACTATAAAAGTGCTTAATAATTGAGAGAAGGCAAAAGAGTTTTAACCAAACAGACACACTGTTCTAAATAAAGCAGAAGGGATATTTTCTGGGTTAAGCCTAATAGAGGAAACGCAAAAGGAATGGAGTCTAAAGGGAAAAACAGATTTCATCCTAAACAGGTAGAAGAAAATAGATCCATCTCATAACTTGAGTGCAGGTCTGACTGTTACACATTGGTTGGAAAGTTCCAGAGGAAGACACAGTGCCTCCCAAAGGCAGCTGGGCTAACCCATGGGTCTGTTTTAACCAGCACAAACAGGCAAGTTTGCGAATTTTGAAAGATCTTATCTATTGATGAAAGAAATCAAAAGGATTTATAAAAGAGACAAATGGGACCTCAAAAGGGTCTGTGCAATATTTTCCCTATTTATTCATTCATTTGTCATTATCTACCTCATCCCAACACTGATGTGAAGGAGTATGCAGAAACAACTGCTGTAGGCAATTACGACGTCATTTTTTTAATGACTGAAAAAGAACTACAGAAGGATGAATGAGGGTTGAAAACTGAGAGTAACAGAAAAATGCATCTGAAGTCAAATAAATCATTCTGCATCAGGTTAATGGCTAGATGTCTCTTTATCCATTAGTCTTATAAACTAATCCTGATTTCAATATAAAAGAGAAAAGTCAGGGCCTCCTGCTAATCTTGCCAGGGAATCAACGACCTGTGGGTTGAGCAAGAGAATACTGAAAATCAACAGGCAAGAAACCATCTGCATTGTTAACGTACCTCCAAATCACTTTTTGGGGCAATCTCCCAAGAGCTCCGGCCAGTTTGTTAGCAATGTCTTCTGACAGATATTTGACTCCGGCTCCAAAGGATACCAGGACAAAGCCGTGTTCATTAGCACCAGTGACCCACCTTTGGAGATCCTGTACATCAAAATGCGAGAGTTAATTTTATAATAGACTACAAGTGTTCACCATCAACATCCACAGCCCCGTTCCACAAAAAATCTTCAGGAATATTCTGAAACCATTAGAAAGTATAGAGCGCCGGATATATTTTCTTTGAAATACCTACTTTCGTTTAAAGTATGTCATCTAAAGAAGCTAATTGAAATAAGGAAGGGAGATATTTTATTTGGTAATATAAGTAAGTAATATCAACAAAATAACCCAGAGCTCATGGTCTAAGGTCTCATGCAGAGGTTAACAAATGGAAATTGATGTTTAAAACAGGGTCAGAGATAAATTTACATGAATATATAAGTGAATCGAATGTAAAAATAAAAAGACCACTCCTCACACCTTCCTTGGGAGACATTGACTGTAAGGGTGGACCGATTTTCCCTGGATCGAAGATGATCATTTTCATTTCTGAAGAGTCAGACTGAGTCATGACTGAGAAAAGAGGTTAGCTCATGGTTCCAAGACCCACAGGCTCAAGGAGCTTTTATATTTCTCCAACTCACACAAGTGCTATAAAGTGGTATTCAGGGGTGTTTAAATCTGAGTAGTCACTCTCCTTCATTGTGATGGAAAAACTAACTTCTCAATCACCTCCTTATATAGTCAACAGAGGCGAGATCACAGCACAGCGGAGGTGAAGTAGGGACAATTCAAAAATTGCATGAATTATTCATTTTGTGGAAAGACTCACTAACCAACATTGGCCAGCAGGCTTGATGTGTACTGAGAATGAAAGTGGGCCATGTTAAGGGAGAGCACCCTTGCTTTATTTACTCTGTAGGCAAAAGCTTGTTTTTATGATATGTCATCTCCTTGAACAAATATTTGTCAATGATGCGGAGTTTCAGTTTCCCAAATGAAAACAAATAAACTCACAGCACTCTGAGAAACACGTGATTCCAACATAAAGAAAATAAATGCAGCCACCTGAAGACATCTTATGCCAGGAGACAGTCATGAAACCAGGGGATACACCCGTCCTGCACTCATCATGTGCTGAGTGACATTTGTTTTCACAGGACAGCAGAAGAGAACTGATGTAGGAATGAACATAAATGGCTATGCATACTTTTCTTTATTCCGCATACACTACAATAAATGCTGTTTATATAGCAGTGTTGACTGATGTAAGCAACAGCTTGTCAGATTCACATGATCATCGTGTGTGAAAGGCTGTACTGAAAAAGGGTTTAAGCACACAGCTATGCTTTCATTCTGTAGGTTTCTGAGCACTTACTGATCAAAGACCCTCTTCTAGGGACAGTCACAGGTCAATACTGAGGCTGAGCTCACAGGCACACATGTGCTATTAAAAGCTTCTCCAAAGACATGCAGATGGCCAACGCACACAAGAAAAAAATGGTCTCCCTCTCCTGCTATTAGGAAACACAAATCAAAACAACAGTGAGATATCACCATATATCTGTGAGATTTTCTATCATCCAAAAATCTGGAAACAACAAATTGTTGGCGAGGATACAGAGAAAAGGGAACCCTTTTACAGCCCTGGGACTGTAAGTTATTGTAACCAGTATGGAAATCAATATAGAGATTCCCCGCCAAAATTAAGAATGGAAATTCCATATGATCCCATCTTCCCACTTCTGGGAATTAACCTCCAAACACAAAAACACTAATTCAGAGAGATATCGGTACCCCTGTTTACTACAGCATAATTTACAATAGCCAAGAACTGGAGTCAACCAAGTGCCCATCATCAGATGAGTGGATAAAGAAGAAGCAATCTATATACATAATGGAATACTACACAGCCTTAAAAAGGGTGAAATCCTATCATTTGTCACAACACGGATGGAACTAGAGGGGATGATGCTGAGGTAAATAAGTCAGAAGGAGAAAGACTAATACAGATGATGTCACTCACATGTGAAATATAAAGAAACACAAAGCAAAGGAAAAAAAACAAAAACCAACCCTTGAACATGAACAAGAACTGAGGTAACCAGTAGGGAATAGGGTGGGATCCGGATTAAGAAACTATACCCCACTAGGTGGCACAGCAGGAACGGAGCAGGCAGGGGTGTCATCAGCCCCAGTCCCAGAGCCTGTCTCTGGCTGTTCCTGTTCATTGTTTAAGGGAATGACTCAGTCCATTTCAAAGTGTAAATAGTGGCACAATAAAGATCAAATATTGAACAGAAAATCAGCAATAGTCATCAGTACTTTCCTCATTATATTACTATGAGTAATTCCATTCCTACACCACTAATCCACTTATTTACTTAACCCACGGTTTGCTATAAAAATATTGTACACTAACATAGTAACTTTTTCAAATAATTGTGACCTGGATACACCCTGCATGTTTCCTAGTATTGCTAGACTCCTTTTCTGAGAGTATTTATACATCAAATGACTTGACTTGGTCATAGGAAGAATAAGGTAATGAGAAATAGTTCATGGTCCCGTCTCCACTTCCTTCTCCATGGAGTGCTGTTCAGGACAAGAGAGTGAAGTCCCTGGGGAGGGACAGGGGTCAAGAGATATGCCAGAGTCACTACCACATACATACTACCAAAAGATTAAAATTTCAATAATTTTATATATTTTGAAATGATGGCTATTATGAAATGAAGGCTGTGGAAAAATATTAAAAGAGGATGAAAAGCATTATCTTGAAACTTTTAGAAAAAGCAATCATTAGGGAACACTCTCTCGCTCTCTCTCCATTTTATCTACTTAGCCCCATCCAAGAACAGACACTTCCTATTAATAATATCAAACACATCTCAATTCCATATAAAAGGAGATTCAAAAAGATCACCACATCAGAACCAATAAAGAAACACTGATCCAGTCTGAGGCTATCTCAACCGCAAGTCCCTAGGAGACCTGTAATAGCTCTGAGACCTGAGTTGCCCATGTAGGCCTGTCCTGATGGCCACCTGGGACCCAAACTATTCCTTCCTTCTTTCTCTGCCTACAAGAGGAACCTTGAGAGTGGGTTACTGCAGCTGAGAAATCATCAACACTGTGTCCTGTGTCAGCCCGTCCATTCTGAGGCAAAGAATGCCTGAACTGTGAGAGAATCCTCCAAAGAGATGATGGCAGAAGATGGTGGTCGGTTGGGTCTCTTAGATCTAGCTCCCAATGTCACGAGGCACATTTTCCCATTTTAAAAAGTCTGACAGAAAGAATGTTCTGCTGTCATCAGATGGACTGCAAAGACCTGAAATATTCATTCTGCAAATCCAGTCAGATAATATTCAACCTTTTAATACAAGATGTTTTAAAAAACAAACATGGTGGGACATCAAATGCGATCTGTGACTACTGTTAAGATAGTGAACCCAGACTGATTAAACCAAAAGTTACCATTGCAAACATGATACTTATCATTCAAAATGAAAATGTCTCAACCACTGTTTTCACTGACTTCACCACCAAGAATTGGTTCGAACCCCAATTTTACAACCTGCTGTGTAATTTTAATCGTCTTCTATTCTCTCTGAAGCCCTTCTCTTCTCTGAAAAATGCTGATAATACTTCAAGCCATCTTGGAAAGATTAAATGATATCAAATATATCAAATTATTTTGTTAAATAAAAATTATCTGTTATTTTCTGTGGAAAGGATGTTTGATAAGCAATATAAAGACTATAGAGTGAAATAATATCCATATTGAAAAAAGGGGGAAAAACTCATTCTGCACCACAATATTTTCTATTATACTCAGTTCGCCAAGTTTTAGATTCTTCAGAATAAATCTGGTTAAAATAAAGACATAAAAACTAGTATCAAAAAATGTTTTTAGATTAGAGAATCAAATCTAGCTGTCAAATTTTCAAAACAGTTGAGTGATTTTCCAGATTAATCAAAGGGGGTTAAGCCATAAATAACCTAAAGAAACAATCAAGAATCAAGTGATCAATGTCAAGATGATGCTTCCATATTGTTAAATCTCAAAACATGCTTCTATGAACACAGTAAATATTAAGGAGAATGAAATAATGTACCTAGAAGGGTATATAGTCATTTCCACTGAGATTCTGCAATCTCTTTTCTCTTTCTCCTAAGGCTTTTAACTTTTGCTATTACAGTTAAATTAAAAGAAGTCAGCAGAATTTGAAACCCTGATTTGACTGAGGAGAATCCTGAAGACCTTCAAAAAATGGAGCCCAGTCGGGATGTCCCAAGGTACCAGGATGACCATGATAAGATACCAAGACACTTAGGAAAGTAAGCAGTTTCTCCACCCACTAGTTTGGTAAGTGAGAATGTAGGGAGTCCATGGTACATGCCGCAGTCTTAGTTCAGGGAACCCCATAAAAGGGGAGTTTGTTCCTACATTCAACCCAGTCCTTCATGGAGGACCCGAAACAGAATCAAAGTCTCAAAATGGTCATTACTCTGATGCCAGAACAGCCCAACTTAATCTAAGGGTTTTAAGTCCTGGAAAGCCATGGAGGGCGCTCCTTGGTCCTCTGGAGTACCTGCGTGTGCATGAGAAATGGCTGATCACATCTCTGGAGGAGTCTACCACAATGGATTCCGCACTGCTCAGGCAGAAAAGATAATAACTTTGTGACTAGTGAAACCAGCAAACTAAAAACTGGTAATACAAAACAAGATTATGAATCTTGAGAAAGGGGAACTGTATAAATGTAGATATTTTTAGAGCTATTTTCCATGAGAAATTTCTATATAAAATGTCTTTACAAGCACCTGTCCTATCACATAAAATGGAATTAGAAAGAAATGTACCATACCAGCTAATTATCAAGCATTTCTTTGCTATATGTCTGAACTAAAATCTAAGTCTTTTGATTAAAATTAAAATCAGGGGGAGCTTACACAGCAAGGAGCAAAAAGAACCTGGAAAAAAAAGAGCAAACACCTACACGCCCAGTATTTATTATTTAACTGTGCAAGAGAAGGATGTAGTCATTTTATTACCTGCACCTTGTCATTTAATGCTAAAACTTCTTTACTTTCCAAAATATTCAGAAATTTTGAATCTCTTCATTGGGAAGTAAACATAAAAACTCATTTCTATATTTAAATTTAAATTTAAACTTTCCTTCATTCATCTCAGTCTCTGATGAACACATTTAACCACAATTCTTCTTTTTATATATTAGCTACAAGGAACTGGTGAGTAGTTGCTTTGATAAAAACAATCTAGGGAGATAGGAATTATTAATCATGCATAAAAATTATAGTAAAGACATGGGAATTCTCTTGTATCAGAGATTCTACTTTCCCAGCAATAAATAAAGCAGTATTTCAATCCCAAATGTTCCATAGAACTTTGCTACTTCCCATGAAGTAGGACTGTCTGTGTCCTCATTTCTGGAATCTGGGCAGGCTTGTGACTTCTCTGATCAGTAGAATACAAAGTCATGTTATGTGACATTCAAGGTTAGGCCATTAAAAAAGCTCTATGTATCACCTGCTTCTTTCTCTCAGGACATGTAGCTTTGGAGTCCAACCACCAAGCTCTGGGTGTAATGCAGGCCACCTAGTCCAAAAGCTGGTGTTCTAACTAATCTCCCTAAGGTCTCTGCCAACAAATATCCACAGCCAAATTCGAGTTGGAAGATTAGAGATTCTAGTCTCATGTCTTCCAGCTGAAGCCTCTGACAATGTGAAAAATGAGCTGTTACACTTGCTGAGCTTAAAGTCCTCAGTTAAAGATTCTGTGAGCACAATAAATGGTTGTGTAACATGTCACTGAGGATGTCCTTACAGCTCTAAGACTGGGACTATCTCAGTGGCTCTTCATTTGGTTACTTTCTCAAGAAAGTGACAGAAAGGTTTTTAAAAATAAGGCTAAAGGATTCCACATGAAGTTCCTACATTTTTTGTTTTTTCCTCAGAAATAATTGGGAAAATAAGAAGTAATGGTCACTAAACTATTCTAAGAAAAGACGATAATGAATAAAGTTGAGGTCCCCAATTACCAAAGACCTTCATTCTGACTCATGGATCTAATGGTCCTCATCAATTCAACAGACAGCATGTAAAATTTATCTGGTATTTTTCCAAAATAATTCTTAGACCCATGTTCCCTTCTGAAGTATACTGCTCTCAAGAGACAACAGTGTGCTTAATTAATCTGCAAACATACTCAGCGCATCAATAATTCAATTATAACTAACCAACTTTTATTGATCACTTTCTATGTATCAAGAAGAGTTAGAACAATCTGTGGAGTTCCCTGGTCAGAAGTTGACAGTCCAGTTCCTACTTCTGGGCTTCACAATCTGTCCGTTTTTTCCCTTCATCTGGGGAAATGGAGCCCTTGAAAATAATATGCATTTATATTAAAATGAACCTACATTAAATTTCTGTAAAATAAAGCCAAATGTGCTGTCAATTTCAGAGTGGAATTTCCCATAGACTAGAATAGTGATAAGCAATTAAAAGCTGGATGCTAATAAATCCAATTAGAAACACACTGGTAGTTCAATTAAATACAGTGTCAAAAATTCCTTAGCCACTAAAGAGTTCCTTCCATAACCAAAGAAAATCTCTCGTTTTCAGATATCATAATGGTATTTAGTGAGTCTAGATGATAAACCTGTAAAGAGTAGGCCAGTGAATGCAGAATTGGGCTAAAATTAGTCTAGTTCATATCATTTTCCAGGGTAGACCACTCAAACATCCTTCCAGGTGATTTACTATCAGAGTCTACCTGAGCCAGCTTCTCCCAAACACCCAAAGAAATACAAATGAAGTCAGACAATGCCCATAATATGCAGTAAGGTCATATCCTATAACCTCACAAATACTTTCATTCATGTTAGTGTCTTGCTACCTGTTGAGCATGAATTTGAAATATGTGCAGGAAGAAGGCAGGTTCAGTGTCTGACTGACTCTTGCTATCAGCTCAGGGTGAGTAGCTGTACAGACCAGAAAGGAGGTAATGATCAACCTCTTCCCCTCCACTTCACTCCCCGCCTGTAGAATCTAATTCTACAAATATTCAGGAAGTGCAACTCCTCTTATGCAACAAAGCCAATGACCCAAAAGGGTCTGGGCAATGATGCATCATTGGTCCTCAGTGGTCATCTCAGGGAAAGCATTTCCACCTGGGGCAGAAGCACTGGGAGGCATGGGAGCAGAGCCTACCAGACGGTGTAATCTTCCACACAAACCCTATATAAAGACAATTTATAAAAACGAATCTCACTTTGCTTGGGTAGAGAACAGAGACATTAGATAAAAAGAAAAATACTAGCTGGGCCCAGCAAAGGCTATCGAAATAAAGGATAAATATCACAAAGCTGTTGGGAGCTGCTATGAGCCTCAGTCTCCCTCCAGGTACTGTCCTGACAGCAGCA
Source organism: Solenodon paradoxus (assembly GCA_004363575.1). Lineage (NCBI taxonomy): Eukaryota > Metazoa > Chordata > Mammalia > Eulipotyphla > Solenodontidae > Solenodon > Solenodon paradoxus. The sequence goes on along the minus strand of RJWH01001520.1, from coordinate 27,981 downwards.
CTGGCCATCATGTCCCTAACTCCAAAGTTACCTCCATGGAAACAGAACTGGAAAGTCTCCACTATTCTAATTCACCAACACCATGACATTCTTCCATTGATACAAATAACCATGATGCTAGTAGAGAAGAGAACAGAAGCAGATCACTGACGTGCCTTTCTCACAAATTGCTTTTTATCTGAATGCTTGGGCCTTCTCATCAAAGATTACTATCCAATCCAAACTGGTATATCTCAAAAATCTTTCCACTCACTGCTCAAGTTCTCCATACAAATTTTTAAATTGTATTCATGAGGAAAAAAAGCTTAAAATTTTCATCGATCCAACTACAAAGTGACATCGAATGCCCATGTGACCCGCATGCCTGCACTGATCCACACTGGACCATCCTCTCGGCCCATTGCAGCCTGGCCCACATTGCTGACTTTGTTCACTGATCCCATGCATCACAGCACTCACAGCTATCCAAAGTCAAAGGTCCTTCAAGGTCATATCAAATGCCACCATCTGCCTCAATCTTTGATCTGGTCAAGTTTAAGAATTTATACTTGGTGTGCCCTGGTGGAGTAGTGGTTAGGTCCACTGTCTCTGGCAGAACACAGTCCACATACATCCCAAGGACCAGGATTTGCTTCCCAGGTCTAGGGAAACAAACAAGAACAACTAAAATTAAAATAAATGAAAAATGCTTCTTCCTCCTCTCTCTTCCTGTCTGCTTGCATGCTTGCCCTCATTCCTGCCTGCACCTTTCCTTTAAAAAAAATTTATTCTTTCTTTCTCTTATTTGATAGTATTTTATATCTTTCTTATGGTACTATTCATATCTGAACTTGTTATAAAGTTATTTGATTACAAATGTCACCTCCTTTAGCAAACTACACAGTCTTTGAATATCCTAAAGTGCTCACAAGAACGTAGTGCTAATACATGGTCACTGACTATATATCTGACAGTTACATTAAATTGGCATGATTGTTTCTAAATGAAACCCATGCGACCATCCATCCACTTATAAATGGGTCTATTCTAAAGACTCCTTTGTAAAACTTTTCCCAAAATCTAAGTGCAGTGCACCTTCACAAAATATTTTAGTCTTCAGGTAATCAGAGCCATAACCTTGGGTTGAGATCTCAGAAGCATTGAAGAATGCACATTTGCATATTTAAGCACAAAGAGGACAAAATTAAGTTTGATACATTTGGTGTAGCAGCACACAGGCAGCTTCAAGATGTGAGTCTTTAAAAAAATGGCCTGGGCAGAAGAGAAAGGTGGGGAAACTGCCCAATAAGTGCTATGTGTCATACTATAACTAATAAGTCCCAGGAGGAGAAGTTGCAGATAAGATGATGAGAAAAAGGGCTCCAAGACTGATCAACCGATGTCACAGTGAAATAACGTAGCAAGGCAACAACTGTGACTATACGGCAGAAATCACTGCAATGAATTTTTAACACCTGGGCAGAGATTCAGTGATGTGCACACACCAGATCCTCAGGGCAAAGGCAGAATCTCCCAGTGAGCTCAACTAGAAAAATCTTTCTGTGTCACAATCAAGTGTGGCTGAAAAAACAAACTAACCCAGAATACCACTAGTTCTAAACACTGCTACTTTTAATGAATAATTCACGTACCTTTTTAAACAGATGGTTACTGAATTTAAACCACCATATGTAAATCTATATTTCTCCATGTGTGCAGCACTAAGGTGTACCGGGGAACATACACTATGAAGCCATAAGATACATTTTTCTAGAATGTTCCTTTTAATCTATAAATAACAGTTCAACCTTTTTTTAGTGATAAAACCAGTGAAATGATAACTGAAGATAATTATCCAAGGAGTTTATAAGAATTTTTTTCCTACTTACTCAGTGAAAGGGTATTATGGAGGTATTTTGTTCAATGGAAAGATATCATGTTACATTATATTCCCCACTATAGTCCACTGGAAGGAAGAGGAAAACGATGATATGCATAAAGAAATCTTAACCACAGATGACCTCACTCATAGGTGGAATGTAAAGGCAATATAAAAAAACAGATGAAACAAAACCAACCTTTGGACACTTGCAACAGAACTGAGGTGGCCAATAGGAAAGAGGAGGAAGAGGGGGAGAAATGTTGGCGGAGCCCACTGGACAATGGTGAAGAAGACTTGGCGGTGGGTAGAAAGTGTTGACATATATCTGAGGAATGGCGACCCTTTATATGTGACTTTATTTTAATATGCAAAAATAAAAAAAAGAAATCTTAACCAATTATGCAACTGATAAACATTTGTCTTCTAATTGTTCTTTTAATTATTTTCTTTCCTTCAACAGTTTTGTTGTTTCAGTGTACAGGCATGAATCCACTTGAAGCACTACCAATGGACTTTAAAAAAAAAAAAAATAAGTCGACTGCTCTTTCTTCAGGAAAATATCTTCATTTAATTATGTCAGGACAAAATTGGACTGATAGTACATATATGCCAAATCTCATTCTTATGCCATAATGGCAAGACTAAAGAACACAATGCCTTTCCCCAAAACTGTTACATAAGACCTAAGTATCAGTCATTAAGCACCCAAGAATTTTGTGTGACTTCTAAAAAAAGCTAAAAAGAAGAAAACACAGGTTATCAGCATGTCTGAGGTCATGTATCAGTGTTACTACTATGCACACGTGCTCATGACTCAACTCTCCTTCTTCACTACAGGCGAGAAGAGAAAACTCTTCATTGAAAGTGTTTGACTTACAGTGCACAAGTGTCAGTTAGCACAAGCTGATCTGCTCAGAGTAAGCGTTCGATATGGGAGCCACATTCTATCCTATACAAGGAAAGTGAATAAAGCCCACCACAACAAGGAATATTCATTACAGATGCCCAGTTTCTGAACAGCAAAGAACTTTAGAAGGAAGGCTGAAGTCATGAACTTTGAGATTTTTCAGAGAAGAAAACCTCCCCCATTAGCAAACAAAGACATTGACTTGACATTAACTAGAACAAGCAAGAACACTGCCCATAGTCTGAACTAGATATCTATTCACCATGAGAAGATGAAAATGTGCTGACCATCAGGTCTCTTCATGCTATTCTGCAAAAGCAGGACAACTGGTTTTACTTTAAGGACCCTTAATAATGAAATTCTTATCACTTAATCCCACTCAAGAATCCTACAATAGTTTGGCTAATAAATTTTTACCAAGTCTTTAACTTGTTCATTGCTTATGAAATTTTCCCAACTATAAAAAGAGTCTCAATTCTTTCCACAAAATTTCCTCTTTTATTCCCTTCTCCCCTCCCCTGCCTCCAGTCTAGGGTCTCAATCTTTTTTTAAAGGACTGGTACAGGTAGGAATGAAGGCAAGTAAGCTGGCCAGCAGGAAGAGAGGGAGAAAGAAGCACCGTGTTATTTTATTCAGTTGTTCATCAATTGTTCCCCCAGCGATAGGTCTTGAACAGGGGACCTTGGCATGTATGTGGATGCACCTGGTTTAACCCACTAGGCCACGAGGAGCACCAGTCCACGTGGGCTTCCCACAGTCAGCACCTCAGCTGCCTCAGTCACCTGAGCCACAAGGGTGTATGTCCTTATTTATATAATCACTCAAGGAAGTTAGGAAGTCTGTGTTCCTGAGCCTTGTTTGTAGTGAACGTTTTTAACATATTTAATTAGAGTAAAAGCTGAGAGTGACTGCAGTTAAGTTAATAACTGGGTTAAGGCACAGACTCCTGCATGAATAACTACCAAGGTAGTGACAAACTCCAGCAGGTTACATCAGAATGGTACCAGAAGAAGCAAGCACACCACCGTCACCTGTAAAGGGCCAGGCAGAAAAGCTCATCACTATGTACTAAGCACCTAGTACTGTGTCCTGCTGATACTTGGTACTCAATAAGCTTTCATTACACAAACAAAAAGGAGCTGGGGGATTTTAATAAGACTACAACAACGATAGGACCCTTTAGGTAGAGTATTTTAAAAATCACAGACCACAGCTCTTTACTTGTATTAATTAACTCATTCATTCTGGGCATATGTATGGGAGGGCCTGTAAGATTCCAACTCCAGGAACACAAAAAATAAGGAAAAAAATGCCAGTGTGCCCTGGTGGAGTAGCGGTTAGGTCTACTGCCTCCAAAGGAGCACGGTCCACATATATCCCAAGGACAGTCCAATGAGGGGATGACAAGTAAACAAATCATTGCAATTCAATGTGATGTGCTAAAGTAGATTATGGAATTCGGGTAACTATATCAAAAGGTCCAGGAGGGCTTTCAAATGAAGTGATGTTAAAAGGGGGAACAGCTCAGTGGTGAGTGACTCGTGCAGATAAAACTAGAAAAGCACAAGCAGGCAGGTCAACCTGACTGCAAGTCTCAGACTTTTGAACTTGCTCGTCTAGGTATGGGAACCACAGAGAATTTGTCAAGAGGGGAAAACAGTGCTGTGGTTTCCTAAAGACAAACCAGTCACTGTTTTTAGGGTGAATTCTGTTAAAGGAAGGAGAGCACCTGCATTGAAGAACGGCCTGGAAGACAAGTTCCCAGGCTCTGGAATCGTTCACACGTGAGGGCTTCACACTCGCAGAAAAGAGGAGCGGAAATAAAATGGAACAGAAAGGGATAGAAACCATAGCCAAGCAAGAACGCCCAGTATAGGCTGAAACCAGAAAGAAAGAGGCATTGAAGGAGTTTAAGAAATGGGTCGAGGGATCAGTTGTACATGAAAGAAGACCTGAAATGGTGGTGGAATGAATATATACAGAGGTGGATTTACTATGATGCACACTTTCCATCTATATAACGCCATGATGCACTGTTCCTTCAACCATGCATGGCTTTTAAGAAATCAAACAGAACATTAAAAAAGAATGCTTAAGTTAGTCAAGTGATTCCTTTTCTTTATGATTCTGCTCTGATGATGGTTAAAGTCTTCGTTTCTATGCATTCATTCATCCAGAAGAGACTCAGTTCCTACGGTGCAGATGCCAACTATGAGCTCAGCATTTTTAGAGGATACTTACATTTGAGTCATTTATTTTTTGTTTGTGAAATAGTATCCGACTCTCAAAGGAGGCCCTGAAGAAGTTATTTAAAAATGAAATGCTAATAACTTCACTGGTGAAAATGTGATCAGAGAATATCTTTTTGAAGCCCACGGTTCCTTTGTATGAGCAGCAAATGCACGAGCACAGCATACATGAACTGCTTCTCCCTGTTACCTTGTGCTCAGCAATATTTCTTTCCTAAGGCTTTCCAGTCTCATTACTCCAACCGAAATTCCAGTGACCAGCATAAAAGTTTTATCTTTCACCAACTCTGTACAACGGCTAAAATTTAAACTTAACCGCACAGTATTTCCTTCCATCCTCCTGAACAGGAGTGACTGATCACCTAGAAACTGGCTTTGATGTCACTGCCATAGTCTTACAGCCAGACATTGTTTTGATAACCTCACAAAAACAAAATGGTCAGAGAGACTGTGACTTTGCATCTTAAGTAGGGGCCCCTTCACAGTTCTTACCTTTGACCTTAAACCAAAATTATACAAACTAAAACACCATGAAAATAACAAGGTGCAAAAAGGTTCTTTTTCTTTCAGAGTTCCCCAAAATGATTTCCCATTTTGGAGAAAAAGAAACCTTTCAAGAGGAAAGCTGACTCGAGTGGGGTACTGATCAGAGATCACCTATCTTACCTTAGAAATCTATAAAATATACAAAAGATAAGCACCATCTTTTGCATGAAAAAGAATTTCTCTAAATGAAAGAGGAAAAGAATGTTCTTAAGTAATTCCATCCTATATTTTTTTTTTTATTTTTTAAATGACTTAATCCTTCTTAGGGGCCTTCGGAACATGTTTCTTTTGAAATAAGTGCATTTTTCTCATATACCAACAGAAAGTTAAATGCACCATTAAATCATGTTTGCAAACTACACTAGCTGGGCGAGAGAAGGCAGGAGTAGATAAAGTTAAGTTTGGTTGACTGAACTGCTGAAAGCTCACTGATTCAGATGTCCACACTGAGTGTCATTAGACAGCTGCTCATCAAGTGAAAATACAGAAGTGACAATCAGGAAGTAAAATGCTCCTAGCTCAACACATTGGTTAAAAAAAAAAACCAAAAAACAAAAACAGGTTTATCGAAAAAAAGCTCATACTGAAAAGAATACAACAATGAAATTCTAACTAAAAATTCTACCAGCAGGCTCATCTTGTGATGTTGATAACTACTGATTATTGCATGCTGAGTACACTCAGGGCATAGCATTAAAAATGTGCTTTATTCACTCTCCTACCTTTTTAAATGGCAAAACATCATTAAAAGGTAGATAGTTTCTACATTATACAGATGAGAGAAGAGCAAGCTCAAAATTCCAAGATTTCATATATAATTGGTTAAAAAAAAATAAGATATTCCACAAAGGTTAGTATAAGGTGAAAATGTACATCATCTCTGTGGGTCATTGCTGCAGCTTGACATAACAATTTTATTAAATAACAGGAGGTCAGGTTAACAATTTCAACAAGAGGAGACTACCCTTGGATTACAAACCTAAATGCAAAATACAAAACCAATATATCCCTATGAGATAACACAGGAAAAATCTAGATGACCTTGTCTATCTGGTAGTGATGTTTTAAATGCAACTACAAAGGCATGTTCCATCAAAGAAATTATTGAGAAGCTGGACTTTATTAAATTAAAAACATCTGCTCTGGCAAATCAAAGAGGCTAAAAAGACAAGCCACAAACTAGGAGAAAATATTGTTTAAAAGACGTATCTGATAAATGATATATAGCCAAAGTATGTAAGGAACTCTGGAAATAAGAAAACAAGAAACCCGATTTAAAAATGGGCCCAGTATCTGATCAGAGACCTCACCAAGAAGACATACTGAGGACACACAAGGAAATTCCCTGTCTTCCCTGTCAACTTTGCTATCAACCTAAAAAACTCGTCTATATAAATGTGAAAAGAAGTTCCACATCTTCTAACACTGGGGAAATGTAAATAAAACAATAAGATAAAGCTATACACCCACAAAAATGGCCCAAACCTGGGACACTGACATCACCAGATGCTGGGGGAGAATGTGGAGAAACAGGAAATCTCACTCACTGCTGGTGGGGATGGAACATGGTACCGCCGCTTTGGAAATGAGTTTGGTAATCTCTTATAAAACTAAATATATCCCTACCATCTGATGTAGCCATTGCATTCCTTGATACTGACACAAAAGAACTGAGAACAGGTCCACACAAAAACCTGCATGTAGGTATTTCCCTCAGCTTTTTTCACAACTGGCAAAACTTGGGAACAGTCAAGATGTCTTTCAGAAGATAAAAATACATGAACTGTGGTCCATACGGACAATGTCATATTATTCATTGCTAGAAACAAAGTAGATGTCAAGAGGGGATTAAGAGTCAATTTAAAGGGTACATATAGTATGACTCTACCTCTATGACCTACAGGAAAAGGAAAAACTAGAGTGAAAAAAACCACAAATCAGTGTTTGCAGGGGTTGGGGTGGGAATGAAGAGAAGGAGTACAGAGGATTTTAGGGTAGTGAAAACGATTCTGTCTGACACATGTCATTTTTTGTGTGTCCAAACCCACAGAATGTGTGAACAGCAGGCCTGAACACTAATGCGAATGATGCAAGTTGTATGATTAGGATGTGTCAATGCGGGCTCATCTACTGTAACAAATGTCCCGCTCCAGTGGGGAAAGTTAATAATGGGAACGGCTGTGCATGTGTGGGAGCAGGAGATGTAGGGAAATTCCCTGTCTTCCCTGTCAACTTTGCTACCAACCTAAAAACTCATCTATATAAATGGAACCTTGAAAAAAATGTAATACAATTTTTTGCTTTCATTTTCCTATGAACTTTCTTGAATGGTTGACCTCTCATTTTATGAATCAATAAATATCATCAACTAACTTGGGGTCTTCATCTCATTATAATCACAGTAGTATGACTAGTAGAGGAATAAATATGTATTTAACATTGATTGAGGTTAGTAGACACCAAATAATCTTTCTGCCTTCTTTTTAACATTATGAAAATTTTCTAGACTTAATATTTTAGAAAGTAATGTAACTTTCTCACCCCATTATGAGTGAGGAGCTACAGTTGGGTCATTTAAGACAGACTCCAAACTCCAAAATTGAATATAATTCTAATTCGAAGATTGTTTTGTGTGTGGGAAGGTCAGCAAAGTGAGACTGAACAAAAAAGGACAGATTTTTCCTAGGATTAGAGAAAGGGGAAGGAATAAACTAATAATCATGTTGTATTTTAAGGTAACATTTTTATCTACAAAGAATACAATGCCACCAAATGTAGCGCTCTTGTGATTTTTTTCAGCATTTGATTATCAGTTGACAAAGATTCCTTCCAAATTACTCATTCACCTTCCATCCTTAGCCTTTCTACAGGCTATTAATTTTCCATTTAAATTTAGAGTTTTGGCTTGTTAGTTTTGTTTTGTTTTGTTTTGTTTTGTTTTAACACAGCAACATTCAAAAGTTTAGAAATCACACTAGGATAGGCAATAATAATGAATGTGTCACAAAAAAATCAGGACTTGTCTTTTAAGGTGAGACTACCCTGACCTTTTCATGCTATTTTCTAGGACAGATCTTTGAATTACATAAAATCCAGCATTTTTTTTTCACTTTAACACCATTTTTTAAATATTCGTATTTTTGAATGTCAGATAATATCTACTAGAATCCACAGCTACACATGTATTCCTCCAGAAGAATATTACAGAAGTTGGAACCTGAGGAATGTGTCTCTCCTAAGAAAAATCCTGAGAGTTACTCTAGTATCCCTTTACACGAAAGCTAACAATCTATGAGACTGTAACAGCGGAAAGGAAAATGCACTAAATACCACACAAAGGTGATGTCAACACTGTGTGTCTCCTACATCCATCATCTCCAATCTCATTGGAGGCTAATCTGTGGTCCCCATTTCCTTCCACCAAGTTTTTAGGAGCCATACTCGACACCTACAGGAAAACAAGTCTATATGTGCCAGGTACTTACAATTTACATGGCTCATTGTCAGAACACAATGACTTTTCTCATCTCATGGATCAAGAAGTTAAAGTTCAGAGAAATTAAGCAACTTGTCCAATAATTTAATCCTAGTGACACTGAGCAAGTACATCTTAGCGCGTTGTCAGTGCCCATTCTATTCCAAGCAATCTGCCTACATTTGCACCATCAAAGATGGTTTGCAAAAGGAACCATAATTAGACCTTATGAAGAAAATCAAGGAACAATAACAGAAGAATAAAAACCAACAAAGCAATGGGAAAGATTACCGGGTACAGAGTTTTACTGCTAATGAACAAAACCCTGATAAGGATTCCTTTCTGAAAACAATCCCATTCCAACTCTATGCAGCTGACTAAGACAGGCAGGACCATCAGAATGCTCACAGATCAGGTACGGGGAGGCCAGGCTCTTCCAGTCCTTCAATGCAGGCCATGGCTCATACACTGCTTGGCCATGGCATTTGATTGTTTTTATTTAATTTTCTTGAAAGAACATTGCATCATAACATTATGCAGGTTTAAGATGTACATCACTGTAAATGTACTTTTGCATGTAATAGAAGTTCACCGCCACCAGTTCCAGTTCTTCCTTCTCCATACAAGTGGCATTTAGAATAATGCCTAGCAGTCAATATGTAGACAGAAGTGATGAATGAATGAGATGATTGAACAGAGTCTGACCAAGAGGATGGCAAACAGCCAGACTGCAGCCCTTAATTTCCACTCGGGTTTTTTCTTTCACAGGTGGCTTTGGCACTGGAATCCCAGTGGGCTGTGCAACTTAGAGATTGCATATAAGATCCGTGCGCTTTATGATAGAAAGTGCACCTCTGGCATCCGACAGCCTCTCAACAATTATTGTTCAGTAAGGAATGAGGGAACAAACCAAGGAACAGTAGGAAGGACTGGGTATTTTCTTTGATAAGGATGAAGTAATAGGCTCCTCCGAGGTCTTCAACAGATCAGGGAAGTCTGTAATCTAGATGGCCGAGACTGAGAAATCTTCAGTGAGCTCCAGATGTTGCTCTGAATATGAATGTATTGGTGACAGGGAATGCAGAAAACTTAGGGAAACAGCAAAATGACAAAGAGAATTCCTCAACCAAGCAAGCCGCTAGTAGAAGGGAAGAACTTTCCAACACAGAGAGAACATTCAGCATGAACCACAGATAGGAATGACCCAAAATGGCAGTCACGGAGGACCAGAAGGAGGTCCTTTGTCTCTCCAAGGGGCGGTGTTTTAAAATGGAAGCGTGCACAGTGCTGCAGGGGAACCTTCAAAAAATCATTAGGGAAAGGATGGCAAAGAGAAAGATAAGAGAGAGGGAAGGACAGATAAGCACCCCCAAATTTGCCTCACCTGGGGACTGCCTCACTAATTCTTCTCAAGGAACTTAAGATCTCAGTTCCTGAGGAGGCCTTACTACAAGTGGTCTCACCCAGCAAGAATTTCTCCAGCACAGATCCAGAACCAGGAACAGACAGATTAGAGTGGGACATTCTTGGAACCCTCAGGCAAAAAGCTCTTAAGGAACCCTCTTCTCTATCCCTAGGCTCTAAAGTCTTAGTCCTCAGGTAGTTTCCTTCCTAGCACTCCTGAACGTTGTTTCATCTCATCAGAAGCTTAGTGTCTATCTCTCCCACCAGACTTAAGTTCCATGAGGGCAGAAGTCTATTTTGTTCAATCCTTCTGCTGCCAAGAGCTAACAGAATCTCTGGATTTAGAAAAGTGCTTCGTGGGTATTTGTTAAACTCATGAACGAGTGACCAAAACAATTAAGTGTCATTTTAAGGTCTGATTATGATAAAAAGCATTTTTAGTGAATAAAGTTGGCGTCACTTGACATTCGCTATCATATATTCATTCTATGGGAAATATGACTGCAAGAAACCTGGAAGAACTATTCTTTTTTAATGGAAGTAACTTTGCATTGTAACATTATATAAATTTCATGTCTACATCATCATGCATCAGTATCTGTCTATACTTCATTAAGTTCACAACAAAAGTCCATTAATCATAAGACAATAGACTAGAACTAGCAGAGTTTTAAAAATTTGTCTTAGAAGGGATACGTGTTTTGGTCTATAATTCCAAAGGTGAGTTTTGGCCAAACTCTTCATTTTGACAGTGACTACATTGAGCTTATTTTGAGGTTTTCTCTTGAGGTCTTGAGGTCTTATCTTGAGTCCTTAACCTAAGTTCAAACAGCTCTCTGAAGCCTGCTCTAAGCACTTTAGTCTGCAAGATAATCGAGTTCAATTGTTGAGAGAAATACTTGTAAAAGGTGCTCTGCTTTTCCTCCCTTGTTTACAGAGAATATGTAACACTAAACAACTTAATTATGTTTTGTGTCACTATAACGCAGGGTGTTCTCAGTGTCTCTTGATACTAAATGACTCAGGAGTCTGGGAGGGTCTCCTTTTTCTGCCAGGCTAGTCAACTCTCACTTTTCACTGTTTTCAGCACTGTTTCAGCAGTTGCTCAAACATTTATCTGCTGTTTCAATCTCTGATGCTCTTGGGCATGAAATGAACCAAATGTTTCTACCATAGAAAACTGGGGTCTTAGAGATTAACTTGGGGAAAGAAGACTTAGGGCATCTGCTGTGAGTGAGCAGCACTGGTCTACCAAGGTTAATGACAACAAACTAAGAATTGTGTACTTTACGGTTATCAGACAATTATTACTTCAGTACATTTCCCAAGCGTGTATTTACACACTGGGCAAGTTCAACAAAAATTTGAACATTTAAACATTTTAAATGCCTTTAAATATTCTTCTGGACATCTTTGTTCACAACATAGCATCGGTCTCACTCATTCAATCCTCAAACTGCAAAGAAGAAGTCAACTCTATAAGAGTGTTCAGTCCCCACTAAATGAGCACATGTGAGGCCTGGGAACAGTACTCTCCCCCTAAGTTCACAAGGAAGAGTGAGAACCCCAGAAAGAGTGAAATATGCTGCATGACCTCCTTCCTGGAAAAATGTTTGAACCTGTAAGAGTATCATCACTCATATGAGTGGGCAGAAGGAGCCAATAATAGGGACACCCCGAGGGCACCTCTTTATCCTCTGGAATAATTTCCTCTGCCTATTACCAAGCAGACTAATTACACTGCAGTATTGATTCTTCTCACTTATGTCTCACTGTCACTAGATCTTTGATAGCAGTATAAAATATTCACAACTCCTAGAAAGTTAATATGTGAAATTGCTATCAGCCATTAACACAGCCCTGAAGAAATATCTTCGTTGTCACCTTCCCTGAAGCTAACTGCTTTTAAGGTTTAGCAATGAGATGTTTTAAGTAAAAGAAAAGGGGATTTGGGAGTATCAGAAGCCTGATCCAGAGGCTGAAGGAGGGTGGAGTGGGTTCCTGGCCCCAGAGCTTGGATTAGAGGTAAAACAATACAGAGGTAGAAGATGAGAAGAAAGTGTGTGTGTGTGTGTGTGTGTGTGTGTGTGTGTGTGTGTCACGGAAAGTGATGAGTAGAAAGAGAAATCGAAAGGCCACAGATTAACAACCATTTGGACAAGGGCAGGCCATATTTTAGAGAAATTATGGATTTCATGAAAGGATGCTATTGATAAATTATTTCTGTGGGTTAAAACATTTTTTAAAAAAGATTGCCTGCTTGACACACTAGGCACAAATGCTTATTAATGAAACCACAAATGCATAAAGATTATTTATTTATCTTTCTTAAACAAAAATGGTATTGTGTCAACTCCACTGGGTGCGCTTTGTCCAGTTTGATGTTCTAATTAGCAATTCTTAGCATGATTAAATGCTAAATACACAGCTGTGTGGGGTTTCAGCTGGTAGTAACCAGTAGCGCCTAATACTGACTTTTTAAAGAGAAAAACAAAGGTACGTACTCAAACACGGGATATAAAACTTTTGAGACCCTATTCAATTCAAAGAAGTAAAGTTATCAATATAAGCAGTGATTACGTACAGCATGTAAATAAAGCTAATAGCTATGTAGTAGTCATCTCTGTGAAAAAGCCATTTGGACTAGAAAAAATAAGCTTAGCCTAAATAACTTATTTAATTAAATTCAGAGATTATCATATTCCATATAATTTCCATAAATCATAAATTTAACAAGATACTAACTTCATTACTAAATAAGTCTATAAGAATCAACTAGATTATATTCAAAAATATGAAGTTCATATACTTTTTGGAACATTTTTATCTTTAACTGAAATTAAGTTGTACATAACTTCACTTCTTATCTTCACTTTTCTTCTTTATCATATGAATAGCAATGGAGATTGTTCTAACTTCCTAACAGAAAAGACCCACTCACCCATGCCAGCATAAATTTCCACCCTTAATTAATATGGTATGGTAAATAAGCCTCTCATTTGAAGTTTTATTTATGAAACAGATCATTTACAACTTCGCTAAAAAAAAAACAAACTACAAGTTGTACGAAGGAAAGAATGCAATGTTTGCCAGGCATTGTTAATAGAAAACAGGTCAGTGTTAAGTGATTCAGATGGCTGATTATTCTCGGTCTTGGATTTCTAGTTACGATTATGTTTTTATGCATCTAACCTTTGCCAAGCAACATAATAAGTGAATTCCTTCTTTTTTACTTCTCTCCATAGGATTCAACTAAGTATGAATTTTATCCAAGTGAAATCAAATTCACAAAGGTTTTAAGCATTTTCCTATCATTTCGATTTTTGTCTTCTGAAAGAAACAAATTTTATAAAATCTATTCAAAAATTCTATTACAAAAAGGCTGAAAGATAGCATTTTAAAGGGAGAAGAACCAATTTATGTATAGGACTTAATGTGTTTTAAGATTCTCTTTAAGACTATAGTTCAAGAAAATATTCTTCAATAAATACGGCTAATCAATCAAATTCCCTGAAAGAATGTATTTTCTGTACTGTGCAAAATAAAAACAAATGATGGTTTGAATTTTTAATCACACATTTTTGAAAATCAAAAACGATCAAAAAACGATTTCTAACTATTTCTTATAATTTACAAGAAACATCAAAGATTGCCTACATATCCACAGGTAAAATTAAACCTTTTCCATACCTGGCCTTTTTCCATCCTCAACTAGCCTCCATGTTTACATTTCCTTAAAATATACAGAGAGGTCTGCCTGACTTTGGTTCAGTCAATATAAGATGTATCGGAAATCAAAATGTTTTACGTTAAGAATATATTAGTATTTTCAAGTTTGTGTAGTGCTCAAAACGTTCTATTTCACACCCTCATTGAAGTGGAAGGAATTTTAAAAACCAATCATTCCCCACCCACAATTTAGTGACAAAGAAAATGGGTCCAGAAAGGTAAAAGTGATCTTGATCTTCCCAATGTCAAAGCTGGAAACACTGAGGGGGAAGAGTGTGTGTGTGTGTGTGTGTGTGTGTTTATGTATGTATTTGGACACCTCTATGTGTGTGTGATGTGTGTTTATGTATGTATTTGCACACCTATGTGTGTGTGTGTGTGTGTGTGTGTTCTTCCGGTTCCCAGCAAGTGCTCTTTCAACTTTACCAACAGACTGATACAGGGGATGTAAGTGGGCTGTGAAAGGACAGCATGAATTTATAGTCTTTTGTTGCTATTTTTCTACTTAGTGGCACCTAAAATTTCCCAGTGACATGCAATTATGTGTCAATGTCCCAGTGACCCCAAGGAAACACTCCCACTCAGTGGCATTTTAACCTCTGTTTTCTTATCCCTTCTCCTCACTCAGTTCCACCAGTTCAATCTACCTCCCAAGTTTACTTCTCACCCCTCCACCTGCAGGAAGGCACCTTTCCTAAGCTATGGAAAAACACAGGCTTCTCCGTCTTTTCTCCTCCCCTCTACAATACTTCCTCCACAAAACAACCAGCAAAAATCTTTCTAGAACCTGATCCAATCACATCAGCTCATTTAATGAGGGTTTATAAGACCTCTCAAAACTCACCTGGGTCACCTCAGCCCCAGGCCTTCAGTTCTTCAGCCTCAGTGATCTTTCTCGGGTCCTTAGAGGGCAAGAAGCTCCTTCTGCTTCAGGTGATATGCTCCTTGAAGGACTCCACCTTGGCAGAAGACCCTCCCCTCACCTGAGAGGACTCCTAGTTCTCCCTGCTGCTTTATTCCAGAGCACTCCCGTGCTGAAATTATACCTCTCGTTACGTGTTTGCCTCTTTATTCATCATTTCTCCCATCAGACTACAAGCCACACAAAGAAACTATGGCTCCTGCTAGCGTTGTTACTCAGAGCCTGGAACACATCAGCCAGTCAACCAATATGCACAGACTAGCTCATGAAACAGCTGGCACCCTTTATCGGGCTTACCCCTTCGTGATTGGCAAACATCTTCTTGCTGCCACATGTGTGGAAAAGTTCTAAAGGAACTTGGCAGGGGAAAGAAAACGTCACGGGAGTTTCATGGGTCCTCACTCTGGCTTGAGAATGGTAATCAGGGAACGCAGCTAGCCTCAAGGGTTTCTTATTTGTCAAGTCATCTGAGTCACTTTTCACAGATAAAAGGTCTGGGAATTTAAAGTGGAAAAACCATTTTATCCCATATTTGCAAAAAGAAAGAAAGAAATAGGGCAAGAGCATGGGCTTTTGCAAGCGGACATGACATTAACAACAGATATATGTATTAAGGCCTACCCTCTGCAAAGTGCCAAGGGGTTAGGTGTGAAAGTGGGTGGAATTAAAAGATGATGTAATTTGAAATTTTTGGAATGCATGGATTGTCTGAATCTGAATCAATTGTCCTCAGATGAGTGGCATCAGCAAGGCTTGGGAACTTGTTAAAAATCAGCAGGCCCATTCCAGACCTGCAATCTGTGCTTTAACAAGAATGCCATGGGGTTCTAATCTGAACAAACTGAGGAGAGTGGAGGGAACTACAAAGCTGGGACACGCTATGGAGTCATAGAAAGTATTCAGAATAAAGACATGGGTTGGTTGCCAAGCCTCTACTCCAGATCTTGATAAATATTTGTTTTAAATTTTCTAAATTATCTAATCTAATTTTCAGTTCAGCAGGTTCTGAGTGTGGAGAAGGACCTGGGTAGAGTCTCTGGGTAGAGGGCAGGCACCCACTTGTGCACTGGGAGTTTCCCTAAGCTCGACTCAGGAACAGAAGCACAGAAGTGGGAGGCAGGACAAGGACTGGAGCCAGCACAAGAGGGGCTGGAGTGGAAACCCCTCCTTTAAAAGCACTGAAACCACAGACAATACACTGACCCTCCACAAGCTCCCGTTCCTGAGCACCAGGAAGCCACTCCCTGAATTCTCCTACCCTTGAGAAGCTTCTGCTCATGAAGACTCAGATGGTCTGATGCCCACACATCTCAGTTACATGTCATTTTCTTTCGACTTCAGTGAGGAAGAGGGAAAGAGAAACAACAATCCCCAAGTGGAAGGAGAAGCATGACTACCAACCCTAAAATGAGTTGAGGGAAAGGCACGTCTCTTCCTCCAGCTGCCCCCCACTCCTGAAACTGTTTCCCACTGGGCCACGTGGAAAACAACAGTGATCGGTTTTTCAGTCATTACAATTCATCTTAAGCAATAAGACTTTCTACAACAGTAATAAAATCATCAATTATCATCCCAGGAACAGCCAGAGCTCTCATCTACCAAATCCCTGTGAGGCAAGCACTGCTACCTGCCTTTTAATGAGGCTGACCCCCCTCACCCAAGAACTATGTTAAGGCCAAGATTAAAAACTAGGAGCATTTGACTATAAAAGCCCATGTTTTTCCATGTTGCTACAGCCCTTGGAAAGCTGGCATAAAAAATTCCATAAACATCATTCTGAAATAGGTCGTTCATCACCAGGGCCACCGATGCTTCAGAAACTCATGCTTCCTTCCAGTTCTCTGTCAACTCAGGAATCGATCTGACAAACTCATAGACAGATCTATTTCTCATTGACAGATTTTAATTTCAAAACAGAACTGTTTGGCTTGGCAAGAGAGTACTTGTGAAGATTCTCATACCAAAAAAAACCCCAAAACTCGTGCCAACAGCAATTACAAAAATTAGCATTTGGAAAAGTGATCTGTTAAAAATATTTCCCTTGACATTGCCAGTGTTTGAACTCATAGCTAAATGAACAGTTCAAGTGGGCATCTTAAAGCTGAAATACTTAGCAAAGGGAGGGGGGTGTTTACAATGATATCAGATCCTTCTGTATCAAATACAAACACGTTTGCTTGAATGTGTTTGTGCATTTGGGTCTCCTATCGTATTAGGAAAACCATACAAGATCATAATCACAGAAGCTACTGATAAACGATTTAAAACAGTGCTGCTTAGAAAATGGCCCTATTTGTGAAATGAACAGGAAATTACAGATGGTTCAAATAAGGCCAGATTTACTTCTTGGATAAAGTCACATAAGAAGGAAATCTGATTTCTTACTACAAATAAAGACAAAACATATGACGAAACTATAAAACATTGCAAGAGATACCTGCCAAGTAATAAGTTTCCATAGGGAATCTACCATTTGTGCTCAATTACCATGCTGTGGTGAATACTGAAGCTCAGTATTAACCACTATAACTAAATCAATTGTCTCTCCCAAACATCATAGTTCTTCATTTTCACACAGTTACCAAAATAACATAGCACGATATAGATGAATTCATTCTATCAAAATTGTTTGTAAGTGACGGTAGCCAATAAAGGAAACCAACTATAAAGGATATATATTTTGATTCAATTATATATATTTAAAAATAAACATGTTAGCCAATATGGTACAATGGTTATAATCCCATCCCTGGCTTTATATTTCTTGAGATACCATAACTTATATGTCATATATTATTAAAATGACCTTGATGCCACGTCTGTGGAATAAAGCCCTGATAAGTCTGTTGGCCCCAAGGACTCTGGTCCCAGATTTCAACCTAGACACTTCAAGCAGGAGGATTTCAGCTTTATATTATCCTATGAAATAACAGAATAGCTACTAGTAGGTGGATCAGGTAATACTGAAGATGGAAAGTCACTACTTTGCTTCTTGGTTTTATTCTACTCATAACTCGATCTGCTCACAGGGGATTAGTTTAATGAATCAGTTGCTCAGTGTCTCCTTTTCCCCAAGACCTTTCTCTGTGATACTGCAAATGGCAACATGATAAAGAGTGAGCACACAATGACCCTGTCCCAGGACTCGTGACCTGTCTTTATTTCTTATTTTAACTGTGATCTTTCTTTACCTCTTATTTTAACTGTTATCTCTTTCTCAGAATAAGTTTCCCTAAATTAAAAATGTCTCTATTATGGCAAGATGAAGGATGTCTTTAATACCCCCACCCTGGCAAGAAAGCACCTCTGAGGTGTACCAAATGGTGCCAGTCCCTGCCAAAAATCACCTTTCAAGAGACCAGTGACCAGTCACAGGCCCAGCGCCCTTGTTAATACGCACTTAGAACACAGACTATTCTAGTTCATCAGTTGTGTAATATATGGTGACCTCCTTTTGTGATTAGCAATAACATAAAGAGGCTATTATTTTAATTCATTAAAGTAACAGCCTGGAATGTTTGATTGCTTAAAGGACAGGATGGTTGTAGGTATACATTTGAAAGAAACAGACAATGTACTGGCTGAATCACCTATGTGGAGACAAGTAGTTCTAGAGAATGTTGTTCACTTAATATTCAATATTTATTGAGTACCTAGCATTTCCCAGGCACTCTGGAAAATGAGCAACGATGTGTAAGTAAGGTGTCCGCCCTCTGAGGCAGCCACACTCTAGTTAGGGAGGGAGAGTGCTGACTGAAAAATCAAGTTAAGGTTCGATCTGTTCAGTGTGATTAGAGTTCAAAGCTATAGAAACTAAAAAGTGGCAGAGATTCCTTCGGTCAGGGGAAACCATCTCACAGGAGCACCTGAAACATGTTCATTTTAATAATCAATCGACTCCCTCGGTAAAGAGTTGTGGTGTTGCTAGTATTCCCTAGCAAAACTACTAAATCTATAATCATACACATACTTAGGTATTATTTCATTCCCATTTAATAATTAAAGAAAGTAGTCAATAGGGATCCGTTCGTAGGGTCCCTCCCAGGCCAAGGGAATGTTATCTTAAATTTGCATTCTCTGATGACATGCAATGCTAGAAGAGAGAAGTCACTCTGTGGATGTGGACCAGCCCACACTGCTTCCTCTTCATCCACACATTTTAAAAATTCCTCCCGTAGAAGGTCAGGCAGCAGATGACAGGAGGTAGAAACACTGCTAACATGCTTTTCTAAATTGTTCAACTTGGTGTTCATTTTTAAAACGTGTGACCTCTTCAGAGTTTTCTATGTATTATAAATGGGGCAATGAATGTAACAAGTGACAAGAGAGGCAGGTATCGTGACAAAATAGGTACTCAATAGCAAAACAATCCACGCTCCCACAAACCCTCTGTGGATTTAATAAAACGCTCAGATTCAGAACTTCCTATGTGGAAGATAATGAACTACCCTCTGATTTTAAAAGGTTAAAAGAAAAAAAACAAAAACCAGTGTTTAACATTATGCAATCTTCTAAAAACTGTCTTTTAGAAATTTTCTCTACTTTTTTCTCCCAGATTGTGAAATCAAACCCTACACGCAAATCATTTGCAGGCATCTGGCAAACCTGATCAATTCCCTGTGGAAGATACCAAGGCAATGCACCATCAGGCTCTTATTAGAGAATCATGTGTTCTAAGTGGCCACCTGCATGGTCCTACTGTTTTAATATCACAACCAGGCCCTGTAAATAGGTATTTAAGAAACTCATTAACTTTCAGAACCCTAAGGGAGAGTCTATTATATCAGATAAGTCTACTAGAGAAATCCCAATGGATTTCTCTACCTGTGTTCCTATGTATATAAAACCTCCCCAGAATAAGGGATCTCTGAGTCAGACACACCATTCTTCAAAATATTCCCTGTTGAAGAACTTTATAAATGGAACACTGAAATAAAAACAGCCTTTCACACTTAGAACCTAAAGATTTTCAGTGATGATAAAATACTCATGTAGGTCCACATATATAGTACCTATGAATATGTATCTATGCTGTAATTTTATGTGTGTGTGTGTGGCCAAACTGGCAGAGTCAACATGATTATTGGAAATACGAAGCACACTTTCTAAAAAACTACTACAAAAAGTCCCAAAAGGCGAAAATAACAAGGAAGCCCACACAGCAGTTCAATCCAGTGTCAAACTAGAAAGCATGGCAAACCAAAAAACCTTTTGATTAATACCTTATACAAAACTCCAAAAACCATTTCAAAGATATTTTTAAAGTAAAACAAAATAGTAAAGTAAAATTAAACTAAACTAATGGGCAGAGGGACCCAGAAAGGAAAAGATAAACTAGTGCTAGGAGGAAAAAAGAAACAATTTCAGATGTTCTATACCTTAAGGGAAGGTATGCTAAAGAAGACAGAGCACAAAATAAAACCAGGGACTTATGCTGTGTACTTCACATTATTGCAACTCACGTAAAAAGAAAAGAAGCAGCCAGAATATTCCTTTACATCACTGAGCCCGTCTTCGATCAGGTGACCGAAGAAGGGAGACAGCACTCAAAGAAAAAGGCAACAGGAACAGGGAGAAGAGCTGTGCTCTTGATGGGATAAAGTGAAGACCATGTTGATTTGTGTAACATGATGAATGACTTGGGCCTGGCAACGATAAACTTGCTTACCAGTCTTCTAAAAGCCAATTTAGAAGGGGAATGTCACATCACCTGGAGACCCTGGCAGAGAATATTTAAGAATTCAAATGGGCTTGGATAATTCACGGCTGGCTGAGATAAGCTGAGATGAATCCCTCTCCTTTACAGTTGAAATGAGAGAGGTGTGACCTCTTAGACTCCACCAGCTGCATCTACTTGAAATGCCTGGGTCGTATGGGCCAGAGACCTGGCCAGCTCCATCTGCATCTGGCAGTTCAACCAGCACCAGGAATTTAGGTTTTACTAAAAGGGAAGCCATGTTTTCCTAAGCTGTTACGCATTCTCTGTCTCTGAAATGATATTGCAATGGCGCATGATTTCTTTCAAACTCTGACATTAAAACTAGTTGATCCCTTGGCTCCCTAGTTTGATGAAAATCACGACTTCATTTCTACCATTGGACATACCCTTTCTAGTGGTTACGAATGCTGAAAACAGAACCTCTACTCGCCTACTTTCTATTTACTTGAGTTCCCTGAACCGGATCCAGATATAGAGGCCTAGGATTGTGCTCCTTGGGGAAAAACAGAGGGAATTCTGTGTTTGAAGCAAAATCACTTACACTCATAAAAACTAACCATCTAACTATAGTCGCCTCCCATACGACAGTTAGGACTTAATCAAAAATCTTGCTTCTAGCCAGACTCATGACTATCGGTCAAGTGTGACCTCTCGGCTTCACAGAAATGCTCGTACAAGGCATCTGGGTAGACGCTGTGTCTTAGCTGCTGTTTATAGTGGCATTCATTATCCAACACCCAAGCCTCTGTCTTCCAAAAATTCAAAACGGACACACTGACCTTTCTATTTAAAAAAAAAAAAAAAAGGACCAAGGAGCTCAGCAAACCTTACTTCTGGCAGTGGGCTGGCCGGTTTGGTGAGGATTCCTCCCACGTACACGACATTAGGCAGAGTGGGTCGTGGGAACTCCAGCGCCACGTCCGTGCACAGCATCCAGAGGCTGGTCCCGTGGACCAAATCATACATGGACTTCTCTGGAAGCAGGCGGTACTTCTGCATTATCCGCTCGTATTTGGGCAGAACCAGAAAGCTGACCCCTATTCTGGAAATGAGGTAAACGCCGGTATTTTTCATCCTCTGCAGGAAGTTCATGTGATCTGTGAGGAGTGAGTTGAACTCGGGGACATAGGCTAAGGGGGCCGGGGCACCCACTTCTGCAGGATACCAAAGGCCAGTGGAAAACACCGCATACTTAACCCCTAGGAGATGAGCAACCAAAAATCCACACATGTCATTGGGGTCCACCAGGAGCAGGTCAAACTTTTCCTTCTGTAGGTCCTGAATCAGGGCCCGGTTACCCACTATCAGGTCACAGTTCTCGGTGTAATGGTCCAGGATATCGAGGAGTTCGACGGCGGTCAGTCTCCCGGAGAAAACATTCCGCATCTTGGACTGCAAGAACGCATCCGAGGTGGTACTGTTGAAAATTCCTGGGTAGCGCTGGAGGCTGTAGTGATGTGACGGCGCGATCTCTCGGCCTTCGGAGAGCAGGAACACGGTGCGGTGGCCCCGCTCATGCAGGGCGGCCGCCAGTGTCTTGAAAATGTACATATGGCTTTCGAACATCACCGGCGGCACAATGATGATCTTGGCGGCCTTGGCCAGCCCCACGGCGCTCCACAGGAGCATGAAACATGAAGTGTAAGACTTCATGGCTGAAACGACAGGGAGAAAACCACTTAGAACAGATGGAACCCCTTCCTGCTGGAAACGATGACAAACTTTTTCTTTCAGTGCATGTGATGATCCCATACTTTGTCTAAGGATCGCTCTTTAAATTTGCCCAGGATCTGTTCTAATGATCTACTATTGAAAGATAGTTTTTTTAAAAGGAGAGCATTGACACAAACTGAAATAGCTTGACTACATAACCGTTCTGTAGAAGGTCAACGGCATCTGTAAGGGAGAATGAGATTTTGACAAACGTTAAATAAAACTAACACTGAATGACAACACACCTCTGTAAATAATGGTGACGAGATATCTATCAAACATTATTGTCGTTAGTTGTTTAAATGGAAGTAACGCTGCATCTTTAACATTATCAGGGAGGCATATTATAGATCAACAAGATATACTCGCACTAAAAGCTGAATTGAACATCAAGGCTAATCCAAGGAAAGAGTACATTATTTTGGATTTCCAGGTGTTTCAGTGTGTGTGTTTCTTATTGAAATCATTTTATCTCAGCAATTGCATTCCCAATTAGGAACAAAGCACACCAAGGAAAGATTGTTTTGGAAAATAATTCTTTCAGTAGTAATCCCATAGAAAAGGCTTCCCCTCACACACAGCAAAAGTTAATTTCATGTAAATTTAAATACCCTTAAGCATCCTGGCAGTCTCTGTTTCTATGACATATCTGCTGATTCATTTCAAAAGGATGCTATAACTAAAAGACACTTTGAATAGGCAAGTTCAGGGGGGCTAACTAGATCTCACCAGGAAAGGCTTATGGGAGAAGAGACAGATGAGTGAATGTGCTCCAGACCGCCCTTCCAGACCCTCTATTAGATAATGTACAAGAGAGTCATTCTCTGTCATTTTTTAGAAATAAGCACCCTTACCCTACTCAATATGACTGCTTAACCTCTAAATTAAAGATACAGAGAATATATCTGAATAGCGATTATTCATGCAAACTGGACACTTACTTCAAAGAACAACTCAAAATAAATTATGTGCACATCACCAAACAAGAATCTATTCTTACTCATTATCATCTATTAGCCAACCTATCTTACAAATTCCTCCCATCTAAATGCAGTTTTAACCACTCTATCTTCTCAACAGTCAAACACTGCAAGCAACCTAGAAAAGAAAAGAAAGAAAGAAATCAACAGCAGGTAGAGGACAGATTCTTCACACATCAGGATGAAACTTTCAATATCAATGCACAAAATACATTCTATTTCCAGGTATTTTTCCATCTCTTGCTTCAAGGAAATTTTCAAACTATTTCTAGATGAGCTGATATAAAACTATTAAGAGTATACAGAAGTACTACGCATCATAAACATATAGGTTGAAGGTTGCTTGAACTAATATAAGGACTAAAAAAGATAAATATGGAAAAAACACTTTGTATGGCAATGAAGCCAATTTTACAGTCATAAGCCAATGAAAGAAGAGCATTCAATAGCCAGTTATAGCGAAGACTTTGCAGGCATTTCCACTACTAAACTATCTCTTCAATCTGTCTCTGCGAGATTGTCTTCTTCAAATCCCAAGGAAGAAAAACGTAGGGATTTGAAGGAGACATGTTATGAAATTAAGAGACGAGATTTATGTAAAATGCTTTTTCCAGCAGTTTCTGTCCACGTCTGTGATTAATTCTGCCTATCATTTCTTGCATGTTCAAGAAAACAAACCACATGCGGATCCAGTGGCAGGCAGCTCTTCTGTCTGGTTTTGCATCCAGCTGAGCAAATGGTGGTAGTTGGTTTGACTACAGTCAAAAATATTCATCTACTGGGGTGCATCTCAGATGGCTGAGACACTGGCTTGTGACCATATAAAACACAAAGAACTTGAGTTCGGGTGAAAAACCAAAATGAAACGAATAAATAAAAAGAGCTTCTTCTTCCTCTCTTCCTTCCATCTTTCCTCTCTTAAAAAAATGATATATATGTATATACATGTATATACACACATATGCATACACACAAATACATATAAGCATACACACATGTATATACACATACACACATGCATATATGCACACATACATATATACACATGCACATATATACACATACATATACACAATTCATGTATATATGAACATACATATACACATATACACATATACACATATATACGCTCATACATACATATATATACACACATATATGTATGTATTTGGTGGTGGGCAGGGTGTGCTGTCAGGTGTCTGAGGAGTGGGGAACCAGCACACATGGGTTCATACTATTTTGTAAAGCAATGTTACATCAATAAATATTACATTTTAAAATTATTATTTACCATAAAAACTAGGAAAAACAAAGAAAAATAAGAGGGAAAAATACTTTTGTTATGTTCCTTATCTGAATTTTAATATTATTTCAGTAAGTAATACAAGTTAAAAAGGCATCCCACAAAATGGTTGATTTTTTTTTTTTTTTTTTTTTGGAAGGAAAGATGCAGGCAGGAATGAAAGTCAGTAAGTAGGCCAGCAGGGAGAGGAGGAAGAAACACTATTTTTATTTAGTTGTTCATAGCAGTTGTTTCCCCTCCAGAGCAAGGATGTGAACACAGGAGTATGTGGTCCAAGCTTCTGTAGAGGCGATGGACCTAAACACTTGTCCATCAGAGCAAGCCCAAACGATCGCTTTTTAACGTGTAACTGCTTATAAGCGAGAACAGTCTTACCCAGCAGAACTCTGTACGATGATGATAACCATATCTACATAGTTACATTCTACTACCTTACTATTCACTGTAGTAGCCTCTATCGAACAACTCAAATGTGGTCAGTGGGACTAAGGAACTGAAATTTAAATTCTATTTAATTCAGCCACACGTGGCTAGTGGCTATCATACAAAAGTAAGGTTTTAAAAGCACACATATTCTGTACATATAGATTCTAAAAATAACTAGAAATAATCTTTGCTGATGGCAAAATGTCTCCTAAAAGTAATGGTCAATAGACCTTCCTATGTTTTCCTGAAAAAATACTAGTCGCCAACAAAGAAACCTGATTTTACACAAGTGCATTATTCTCCTCTTTGAAAACAAATTAATTATGAGCAACTATGACAACATTTTAGCGAATGTCTATTAGTCGTGGGTCACAGAATAACTAACACAGCTACCAACACAGGGTGAGGTTCTTGCTAGTTCAGAATTATCTGTGCCCAGTGATAAGCTGGACTTCATTGAAATTAAAAACTGCCCTGAGAAAGAAAATATCAAGAGGATGAGATGAGAAGCTGTAGACAGAGAGAAAATATCTGCTATATATGCGTGTGTCTGTGTGTGTGTGTGTGTGTGTGTGAGAGAGAGTGATAAAGGACTGTTAACCGAAATATTCAAAGTACTCTTACAAGTCCACAGTAAAAAAATAACCTGAATTAAACATGCGCACAAACCTTACCAAACACCTCATCAGAGAAGGTACTCAGAGAACAAATAAGCAGATGAGACAAAACTCCACATCTATGTCACAAGGAACGCACTTAAAACAACATGCTACCACGACCTGCCTGTGAGAATCGCCGGTCTGGAACTGACATACAGATTCTGGTCAGGATGTGTACTGGCGGCAATGGGAAACGACAGAGCCACTTTAGAAGGCGCTTGGCAAGTTCTTACAAAACTAAACATACTCTTACCCTACAATCCAATAATTTTACTCCTTGGTATTTACCTAAAAGAGCTGAAAATGTGTGCCCATAGAAAGACCTGCACATGGATGTTGACCTCAGTTTTATTCATATTTGCCCAGACTTGAAAGCAACCAAGGTGACCTACAGTTGGTGAATGAATAAATGAGGGTCCATCCAGGCAAAGGAATATTCAGCATTAAAAAGAAATGAGCTATCAAGTCATGAAAAGACATGGAAGGAGCTTAAATATACATTACTAAGTAAAAGAAACCGATCTGATAAGCTGTGATTCCAGCTATCTGACATTCTGGAAAAGACAAACTACAGGTGCGTCTCAGTGGAGTAGAGGTTAGGTCTGGTGCAAGAAGCTCATTATGCAGGAACGTGAGCATAGGTAAGGATAAGGCATACATGGGAACTCTTATGTACTTCCTGCTCATTTTTGCGTGAATCAAAAACTTCTCTAAAAAATAAAGCTGATTAAAGAAAAATATTAAATCGACCTAAATGAACTTAAATTAACGAATGTATATGTATCGAGTGCTCTATAAACAAAATTAAATGGAAAATGACTGTAGAAAACAGCATTCAACATACGCACTTGATTTCCATGAAGTCATTACTTAGGACAGGACAAAAGTGTTATTAATACAAACCTTTGGTTAGGTGTGAAATCTCAACAACTGAAGATGATTGGTTAAATAATTGTCATTCATTTATATCATGCAGTCACCAAAATGAACTTGTAAAAAAATATTTATTTAACAGCCTAAAAAGATATTTAAGGTCTACTATGGACTGAAAATACAGTTACTAAGGATTTCACTAACACACTGTACAAGAGAATTGTGTCTCCCTTCCTGTCTCCAAGCAGAGTGTTATTTCTGGATTGTGTGAATTTTAAGATATTTTAATTTAACTTTTTCTACTATGGACATGTGCTACTCTTCTCTTAATGAAAAATATAATATTTCAAAATAATAAATTATATAAAAGATCCCATTCAGAATAACAATAAAGTTATAAATGGCCTTTATAATGAACTAAAAAGGGTATTTGTTGGCTAGACTAAGCCTGGCAAGTCTTTCCCTGAAGATACATGCATACAAATAATACTAAATGCAATGTGCAGAAATACCCTATTACTTTAATGGAAGACAGTATGCTAAAAAAGTCAATTCTTCTTTTATTATGGAGACTGAAAAATTCCTTTCAAAATCTCACTAGAAGGTTTGCTTTGTTTGGAATTTGATCCAGTTATTTCATGTTCATTTGTTATAATAAATAGGAAATAAGATGGAATACATTTTTAAAACAGAAACATTAATGACTTGGGACAGTAAGGTAAATATTAAAGCATATTTTTACAAGTAATTATCTCCATGGAACTAATGCAAGAATTCTAATGCAAACTAACAGATCAGAGTAGGCAGCCTAGAAAACTTCCGTGAGTAAATATGAACCCGATTTAGAATAAAGGCAGTATCACAAATGTGGAGTGTTAAAACTGACTCTATGTTTGAGAAGCAAAATCACTATTAATTTTTTACCTTTAACTTTCCCCAAAGTAAATCAGATAGCATAGTGCTAAGACCAAAAAATGTTAAGCCACTGAAAGTGTTGAGTCTTACGTGAAATGTGGAAAGAAAAAAAAAATCTGAGCATAAAGCAAAGAAAAAAATTCACCAGTCCGAATATTATCATATCTGATTGCATAAATCATTAAATGTGTAGAGCAGAGGTTTCTAACTCAATATGACTGAACACAAGTGTTTCTACTCCTTTCCTCCCAAAGATCTTTGGGACATTGTAATAAAGAATATAAAAGGGAATACATGCAT